>CM069447.1:71876408-72328344 GCA_035610835.1 Ophiura sarsii
CCTCTACCCAGACTCGACCGCTCTAAGCATAGAGCACAAGGAATATAAACCGCCACAAAGATTCGAACGTACGGCCTGCTGATTGAGAGTCCTAATCTTTACCAACTGAGCTATTTCGATTATCCTGAAATCCTCAGCGCTTTATACCCAAATATATATAGTTCTCATTCAACTATTCCCTAAATACACACGGGTTTTTCAACACGGTGTTGTTGTCTATAAAATGAGTCTATGATTTATTAGATTTAACGAATAACAAATCCCGTACTTTGTGAACCGATTCTTAAAGGGGCGTGTACATCTCAAGTGTTTGTCCTGGACAAAAATCACATGACTCGCTTCGCTCCCAAGTCCTCGCGTGCCCGGCAAAAAGCCCATGATGCAATACTAAGTCGTAAAAGTGTGCACATAAATCGACAAAATGCTGTACAAACGAAATATAATATATCTAGAATTGTTTCAAAAAGTAGTGTTATTCGTTACATTTAAATCAGAATTACTTTCTTTAACAGTAAATAATCAACTTTTGAGCGAGAAACTATCTTAAAACTACAAAGATTAAGAAATATAAAGCATTTTAAACATTTAATTTAGAGAAGAGTGGTATGTTGAACCATATTACTTTTGTTTGTTATTGCGTTCACATAGCGCATAGTTGGCTCAGCGGTAGAGCATTGGACTAGTAAACCGGAGGTCGTGGGTTCGAATCCTATCACGTCTTGAAATTTTATTTTAATCGTTTATATACATTTTTTTAAAATTAGTTTTCGATATTGTTTATCATTTCGTATAATTATTCATTATTGTTCAATTATAGTTTATTTTGGAATGTGGAATTATTTACGATTTAATTTTAATTTTCCACTGACTGTTTAGTGTGCATGGCATCATGAAATGTGAATGAACCGCGGTATACCATCGAACTGTCCTAGTCCTATGCAACAGGCCAATACAATAGAAACTCGTTGTGTGTTATTATCGATTGAGCTAAACTTGTAAAGTAAATGCCAGCCGTTATGTAATACAAATCAATGTGCCTGTATTATTATTATTGAAATAATGTTGCGGTGGTGTAGGAAATAGGAAAATCGATTCAAGGACATGAGCCGACTGGCTTCTTATTTACATAACAATTGGCCTTTGCAGATCATGTTCATAGACTAGCTAGGGGCCATTCAATGTAAGCCTAGGAGTAGTAAACACAATTATATTTACAGGACATTCTTCATCGCAGTGAAATTGCAAAAGAAAAAAAGTATCATTCAACATTCAATAAATATAGCGAACGATAAGCAATCCTGTCAATTTATAAAAACAAACAGTGTAATAACAAAACAGAAAAGAAAACCATCCCCATCCGCAGGATTCGAACCACTGACCTCATGATTGTGAAGCCGGCGCTTTGACGTTTGAGCTAATGAAGGCTATACATAAACGTTTTGAAGAAAAACATTACATAGGGTTCAAAATACAAATATCTCTTAAATCGGAGGCTAAAATCGAAAGGACAAAAGTCGGAAACAATATCCTCTCTAAACTAATGACTTGGATTATATATTGTATAAACATAGGTATTATATTGTATAATACTTCCAAACACGATGGTCAATATATTACGCCCCCTCCGTCATCACCCATCCATTGTACAAATATGTTACGTGACCTATCGCCAAAATGTTTTCAGCATTGATTTCAATGGAATGAAGGGGGAAATGGGCTACTTTCACAATATCTTGGCAATACTGCGCCAAACAATAGATGAATAGAGTGATGGAGCGGTAGCTTAATTCATATTTCTAGACGACCAGATACATTGATCGGCGGTGAACGTAAACATTTTATGATCGGATTTAAAAAGCTTATAAATAGTATTTCTTAAAGAATATAACACAACCTTCCTCGCGCTTTGATGTGTCTGCTTCACTAATTGAGTCATCCAGAGTACTACAATAGTTCTATTGTTAACGCCAGATAAGTAGAGAGGTTTCTAGTTAATCACCGATCTTTTTCCGATGCTTTTAACAATAGAACGAAATACCGTTGGAAAAGCGCTTTTAAATCGCTAGAAAAACGATTTAAAAGCACTGAGAGTTTGGATATGGACCCTTAAGGACTTTCAAGAAAAGGGTACTTTTTTAAAATCCTGTCGATTTTTTGAATAAACATTCGATCAAAATATCGGATGTGTTGGTTTCACACCGAAACTTCTCTTTAAAATGTTTTGGTGCGTTAGATTTAGGGTTTAAATTGAAGAGACAAATACGTACAAAATACCAAATACGCGTGTGTCTGGGAAATCTTCGAATTTCACCCAGTTTCCTCTTTTAAATAAATACTTATATGTTTCCTATTTCGAAAAAACCACGAATTCTATAGTATTACAAGCCTTGCAAATTGTCCTTGACACAATGTCTCGGTTAAAAATAGAAGCACAATCTAAAAAACAGACTGTCATCAATAAAAGAAATCAATAAAGAAATAGCCAAATTATCTGTATTACGTTTTCTACAACTCATGTCCACTTGATTTCCGCCCGGACATTCGAAGCATGCAAAGTTTGACTTAATTGCTTCTTGGCCCGGGGAAGTGGGTACTTACGTATATAAAGTATGCCGCTGTAATGGGTCGCTCTTTTTACAAAACAAATCCCATAATATTGGGTATGATTAATACTTGAAAATTGCAAAAGATTCCCCTGTCAAATCAACTACTTTTGCGATCAAAACCTCCCTAACAGTGGTTCAGAATTGTACATCTCAATCGACACGTCCCGTCAAAATAATTAGAGACCTCGAGCTTCTTGGCTTCATCCTGAATCTAGCTTGAATCTAGGCACGGTTCCTGCGAGGCGTGAAACCTAATCGCAGCGTTCAGATCTGACCAATAAGTCGTTGTTTCTAATTATATAAAGTCATTGACAATTACCATTGTCGATTACCGTTCTCCGTCTATGGCTTCATCTCTACAGTGTTAACGCTTTTAAGCGACTAAACATCGTTAGATCCTTGGTGTAAGACATTCATATGTTAGACTAGTGTAGAGACTCAATTACGGAATATAGCTTAATCCTTAATTAAGTCAATAGACCCAAGGAACAAGGATAACCCCCGAATAAACTGCCTGTTTTATAGGTTAAGTAGTGGCGTTTGCCATTATATGATCCAATCTTGTAGTAATAATTGTGTTTGATAATAATCTATGTATGGATGTTCAAGTTCGACGGATATGCCAACCAGTGTATTATCATATGAGGAATGTCAATAGTATAAGGAAAATGTTAACATTTGAAACCGCAGCTACTATCGTCCATGCTCTTATAACTTCTCATATTGACAATGGCATCACTGATCACTTACTTGACAAACTACAACTTGCTTAAAATGCAGCTGCTCGCATTCTCACAAAGACAAGGACATTTGATCATATAACTCCAATATTGAAATATCTCCACTGGCTCCCTGTTCGCGAAAGGATTCATTTTAAACTTCTTCTTTCAACTTGGAAAGCTTTGCATGGCACTTCACGAATTTCTAATCTTCTAGTTCCATATCATCCAAAACGTACTCTCCGGTCATCAGATAAACTTTTACTTGTTGTTCCACAAACTACTTCTTCATTTGCAGATCGCACTTTTTCAGTTGCTGCACCAGCTCTCTGGAACTCACTACCTTATAATTTAAGATGCTGTGATTCACTTGACTCTTTTAAGAACTTGTTAAAAACAAAATTATTTGACTCAGTTTATAATTGATTTCTTCGTATATTTATGCATATCATCCTTGTTTATGTATTTTTCTTGTTAATTCGTATTTTTTTATATTGTTTGCGCCTCCACCTAGATTGACGGCGCATTATAAATGCCATTATTATTATTATTAATATAATATCTACACTCATTATAAATACCATTTGGCGAAAGTATTTTCAATTTAAATCCAACTTAATCGATAGCTAAGCGCAATACAACATAAAGTGGGAAATGGTATTACTGCAGTGTAAACGGTGCAATGGCGGAATGCGATGATTCAGTATAATTGTACCAAAATACGCACACTAATTGTAGTCACTTGAAAGTCTCGTGTTTATGATAGCCTGAAGAATATCCTTCTTCATACCCCTCCCCCTTCCTCACCAATCAATGTTGCTATGCAATGTGCTGATGGTGAAACAATTGTGGTATTCAACATTGATCCGGGGGAGAAGCGGGAACACTTTACATTACACTTTAAAAAAGTGTTCGAACAATTTATCATAATATTATATAAACGTAAATGTTAACATCCCATAGCAAAGAAATCCTCACATTTTGAAGGGAAACCTGCGGGTGGCACTCAAGTAGAAATTGATATCGGTGTAATGCACATATCAGTTGTATGACGCACTATACGACCCCAGGGTGTGGTGCGTCACTCTACCGACGTGCGTCACTTTTTCAAGTACCATGACGCACCCCTGTGTCACTAATGTGACGGACCTTTGACATACAATGACGGTATCCTTAGTCAATGTTGTGACGCATTATTGATTGTTTCTGACGGACCATTACTGTTTCAAATGACACAACCCACCGTCAATGTTGCCATATTTCTTAAATCAAAGCATCGCTCTTCTCTACCCAGCTCCACCACTACGGGGTGTGTCGTTAGATGTTTGAAGTTCCAACCAACGTTAGTGTTTAACCTTTAAACAAATTGTGGATTTGACGATTTTCGCGATTTGGGACACACGATTGTTTTCTTCAAGAGCGGCACATACCAGTCCTATAATACTCGTGAGTAACATCCCCGTGTTATTTCGGGCATGGGTACTCAAAAGGTCGTAATAGCGATCGGGTGATTTTACGCATGTGAGAGTATCGGAATAGTGATTTTTACCTTTCGGGAGTTGCATTGCATTGCCTTTCGGGAGTTGCATTGCAAAATAAATGGTCCTATTGTTGATATTTGAGCTACAAATTAAGGTATCCTGAGTATGGTTTTCCGGCACTGTTTTTTTTTTTATCTGTGACTTGTTTCGTTTATTGTATTAATTGTAATACGTATGAAATGTCGCTTTTTCTGATGATATAGAATTCGTTATTATTCTCATTATTGAAATAACATTGGCCCCTCAATAAAAATTTTAAAAATGTCCTTCCAAAAATAAAACCTCAAATAAGGATTCGGGATTCATCCGAGTTTTCAAATAATGTGCGACTTTATTTATATAGCTCAGGGGACAAAAAATGTCATTCATAATAGATTATTAATTGATACTTCACCATTTGTTGGAATTATAATGTGCCACGTTTAATGACATCAGAGGATTACCGGTTTCTTACATTATTTAAGAAGGTGTTATTTTAAGTTTATAACATACAATAATATTTACTGTGACGGCTAAACGGACAGTACATACGCTGTTACATGTTTGTGCAATGCAAACAGTACGATATTATTATTTTTCGTTCGTGATTGCAGTAGATCGATGCCAACGTAATTTACCATTTCATTATACTAAAGCGTTAGTGTGAATGGCCATGGACGACACTCTCAACGTCTCGTGTATTAAATATGTATAGCTCAATTTCCACTGAGCTGATATTCCTGCCGGGACTTTATTCAAGTTCAAGTTATAAACAGTATCGTTTATCGGTTTCTACATGAATGAATGATAACAGGATGTAGGCGTATTCCTTTGACGAAGTCGTTTGGATGTAATATACTCTGCTAGTAATAATCAATAATTTAACTAGTGTCCCTAAAGCAATTATCGTTCACCAATTACTTATCTTTCCATTAGATAGAATTCCCCATAAGACGCTAGCATCTCCAAGGGAATGAGGGTGTTAACATCGAAAAGCACCATAACGGATATTTATGAGATTGATGAAACTATATGAAGCCATAATGGAACGAAACTTACTCGGTAAGTTCTACAGGACAAAGCAGAAAGAAAACTTTAGGATTTAGAGAATTTTACAAAAATTTTACAAAAAAGTATTGTATTCTCGAAATTATAAAATTGTAAGATAACCGTGATATCGGGGAAGGGTCGTCATGTGTTATATTTACCCCACCTCGTTGAAATCGGATGGATGTGACTGGGGATTGTGAAAGGCGAAGGAAATAAAATTAGATTGTAAATGTCTAAAATAACACACACATTGTTACGTATAATACGTATTTAAAAAGCTATCAACTTAGTGGCAATTGTAACGTTTTTCCAATTGAGGAAACCGGGAGTTTAGTATAATGCCATTCACATGCTACATGCGTACGAGTAAAAAGCCTTAATTCATCAAATAACATTCAGCCATTTCATTATAGATTTTACATTTCAATTAATTGCACTCAATGAACACCATGGCGATGTTAGTAAAGTATTACGTCCGTTGACATCAAAAACTCTACTTCAAATCAGCCATTGATAATACTTTTGGCGCCAAACGATATGGAACTGTCTCGCATTCAGTAAAATAGTAACATAATCTGTCATTTTACACTAACATGGAATCCTTACAATGGTTGCATATTATGGTATGTATTAGCGAGTATTGATCAAAAAGAATCAGTGATCGCCATGACAAAAGTGTCAAGCCCTTATTTGCTCAAAACAGGTTCTAGCGCCTTTTGTCCACTATTAATATGTCACATACTAGGGTCAATAGCTCGGTATTGTATTGATGCATGGAAGTGTTTAAATTGTATTATATAGAGGTGTTTGTGTGGATATATAAATGGATGTATTTATAAAATGATCGTCCAGAAGGAACTCGGCAACAACCCAAATGAAGGGTTAAAATGGCAAGCTGGCAACAGTGACCACGATTCATAAACGATTATCTATCCCTGATCACTATGACACTTTGAATAAGTTTGGAACTTTGTAAGTTGATTTCACCACGATTTGCCTCTAAAATGTCAGACGGTAGGGGTGGTTTGTTGGGTGACTCCATCTGCTGAGATACAAAGAAAACCAAGGATGACAGTGCGATTGCAAGCAGTACAGACGTAGAGACAGTTTTTAAACGCTTTCACCCTAGTACCTTTCACGACGTAAATAAAACACACAGCATGACAATATCCAATTTATGTCAGCATTAGACATTCGCGTTCTCCTTCGAATTATCGAAAACATCCAAGAATAGATTTTAATATCAGTAGAAAAAACATGTTATCCCTCGCGTTAGAGAGGAACTGTTGATTGAACCACACTAACAAGTATTATTCTTGGAAAATCGGAGACACTGTAATCATGAAAATGACGAAAGAGTATTGCATGTGATTACGTCTGAGTAACCAATCACAGTTGGAGACGAAATCCACGAGATAACTTAACAGCATGTTGTGAACTCTATTGCCCTTTTAAACAGCCTGCATATTAAATTAGGACGTCATGGCATAGGAATAAATGAAAAAGCGTGAAATGGCAAAGTACGGATTGGGAGAGGACAAAGTGACGAAGGACAGAATTGCATCAGGCCGCTAGAAAAGGACCAAATGGGATTAGGTCGAATGGACCCAAGGATTAAATGAAAAAGCGTGAAATGGCAAAGTACGGATTGGGAGAGGACAAAGTGACGAAGGACAGAATTGCATCAGGCCATTAGAAAAGGACCAAATGGGATTAGGTCGAATGGAAGGATTAAATGAAATAGCTAAAGGACGAAATGGAAAAACCCCGAAATGGCATAAGGACGAAGTTGGGAAAGGATGAAATAGGAACACGCAATAATAGTATAGTACGGCGTTAATATCAATTGCAAGCGAACATGGTGACCTTGAAATCGCACAGCCCTATGTCACTCTTACTGTCCATTGTTGAGATTTGGTTCAGTATAGCGCACTCTATAAAACCTTCACCCGGAAGTTAGAGCGTAAACTGTCAATCATTCGTTGTGAATGAATATTCAGTCATGACTATTCATGATCTCACACGATGTGATCGTCGCGATCCGGTGTCATTCCTAACTGATCTGATTACAATATTCATAAAATGCAAATGACGCCACGCCCCTACTGTGTCACTGTCAGACGAAGCCATCCACAATTTAAAATTCGTATTTTGTTCTACGTAAATTAATTTCAAATAACCAATTCTGAATGTTTCGTGTCATATAAAAACTAAATTCTGCCATCATTAAAGCAAATCAGTTCTACTCTAAATCACAATCAGCTTTTTTTTTTACCATTGGTGTACTATTATTGTGCCACAAATCATGTTTTCAGCCGATAAAATCAACCACGTCTTAGGTCGTCTGGTTCGCTACGACAATGATAGTGCGCCTCCTACAAAAGCTTCACCCGTGAATTTGGTTTTAGTAGGCTACATTTTGTCGGAGAAGTGTCCTCTCCCATTATTATAGACTCCCTGAATCACATAATGTTTTCTTTATGGCGTTCTCGATTCTCATTCCAATGTGAAAGACTCTCAGGAGAATCTGAGACTGCCATCCACAGTGTTTATACAAGACAGACATCTCGTTTTATAGATGTACCATTTGATCCATCTGATAATGTTTCTGTTTTTCAACACAATTAAAATGCTACCACGATTCAATAAATCAACACTGTACCATATCATAAATGCAGTATATATCGTGTTATAATCCCTGATGTATATCTTGTTTATATATTTTTCTGTGACACATTCCTAAAGCTAAGAAGCTAATGTATTGGATGGTGCCAACATTGTCATACTGGCACAGCAACAGATAAAGCGTATACAAACTCATTTCACCAATAGGTTTGCAAATTGCAAATATCTTCAGTCCACTCACAACACAACTGCCACAAAACTCAGCGAGAACCGTGAAATTGTTGAGCATTTTATTATCCATACATTTTATTTTTCATATTTTTGTGATCGACAGGGGGCAAAGCAACAGCAATCAATCCATATCACCATTTGAATTGAAAATGACACCAGGGACACACGATACTTGATATCGTTAAAATATCTTCAGGCTACTCACAACACCCGTAAGTAATATCACATACCTAGTACAGATAATGATCCTCTATGGGAATATTCATCATAACATTTAATTCCAACGTTTACACATGTGGGTTTCGATTGGTATTTTGAGTAGGCAAACAGTGAATGAGAAATATGTCCCAAACGAGGCGCTTATGAAGTTAAATAGCAATAAATATCATGTCTATGAATCTCTAGAATCGCGATACCTACTGTAATTGGTATATATCTGAAAGTCGAATATGTTACAACTATAATAGTTTTCAAAGCTAGTGTACGCAGTGTGTAACCAATGTCTATTTTAATTGGACATGGCCAGGGAAATTCAACGGTGTAAATGTACATTGCAGGGTGTATTGAACTCAAATTATTATTCACAATGCTCAGCTTCACAAATGTTGAAGAGCATATAATACGGGCAATCTCTAAACCGATTATTGGATACGCTTGAAAAGCTGCAATCACGCGAGAACATGTTAAACGTGCGCGTTCTTAACCGCAAAATCATACAAAATCGTATCACAAGTTTGTGTACAACGCAGCGTACAATGAATCAGGCAAGTTGCAAAAAGTAAATTCAAATGGATTGTACAGAATGGGTAAGAGTTTCGCTGATAACAAAATATCAATCTCATTTCGACGATGTTTGTGATAGCTAGCTCTTCAGGTACTTGGTCCATTGCCAACTCACTTTAACACCAGCGATTTAGCTGTTGTCTGGTCTTAAATTCTCCAATTGCTGCAGATAAGACAGGCTAGTTGTCATGCCTTGAAGCATTCTTTCGATAAATACCACACAGGGCCTTGATTTGAGGCACAAATAGTCAACAAAGACAGCAATGATAACAAACTAACAGCCTGAAATACAGATACATTATGACCTAAGGGTCTTTGATCAGTAATACTAAAGTATAAAGGCAGTGTAGCACGATGTCTACTTACAGTTCTCAACCTCACGTGTCTTTAATGTTCTTGTGATGGTTTCTCGGCCTTTTATTTACTCTCAAATTTAGTGGCATAAGCAGATGAACCTTATAATTATGTTGCAATTACGTTGTCCGTTTTTAAAACATGACAAATCAATAGCGATCACTGCAGCATGACGCGGGCACTCTCACCCAATAGTCTATTTCTACAACATTTCGAGATGGAAACAAATATGTCTAATTAAGTTTGCGCTCCTAAAACAAAGTTGGTGAAATTCGTGATAATTCGTTCGCAATTGTTAATGTTCCGTTGATAGAAAAGAAAAAGTTTCGCGGCATACATTTATTCCCCGTTATTAAACAAGTACTGCTGTGCCAATTGTCGCACTACCTTGTTAATTAATCAATGATTATCAATGCTTTAGCAAGTTGAATGCGACATTTAATTAAGACGCGTTATAACACATCACGAACAATAAAAATGATCTTCTTTTACATTTCAATACATTCCAGTAACTACCAGTAATTCCGTTCGAATAATAGTATTCCCTTGTCAGTATTTTACGTCATCTCATTAGAAGTTTTTTGACGCCTCTAACAAATACCCGTTCTCCGAATAGCTGATAGATCGAATACTTCTTTTGCCAGAATTAGGCTAGCCATACAGTAAAAACATAATACGGAATGGGTAGCAGTTTTATATCAAATAGCTATGCATACAGCTCATAATACTATCAATGGGATACATCTAAACATTTGGTCCGATATTTACTATAGTAAATGAGAAATATTGAAATCCTAGAGGAAACTACTAAAGGTTGGTCTCATTGTGCATGGTGTGAAAACTAGGATATTGTGTCTGATATTAGTAAGCTCAATATATCTGCGTAAGCCATAGGATGTCGCTATAATGTTACTTACGATTTGTAAGGAAGCTGCTTTAACATAGCGTGTGCGTATGATACGTATACCACGGTGAGATGGTGTAAGTATCCTATAAGAAAAACCTGACCGCAAATCCAGATAGCAAAACCCACGTATTATCCAAATCACATCATATTGAAATGGAAATAAAATATAGAGACTTTTTTGTAAAGCTTATATTTCTCAGCAGTGTTTCCACTACAACCATTTTTCCAATGGTAAAATAAAGAATATCTAACTTACCGTACACATATTGGAACTGTTTAGTTCATTTTGATGCTGTTAGAGAAAAGGGGAGAAATAGAACTATTTGAAGTCACGACATGGATGTTGTTATAATAGCGGCGTAATCAAAAATCGTCCGATCAAGGTGTAATGGCTGAAAAGGGAATATCCGGTATTGAAATAACAATGTATGACTTATTTATAGAGAGGCCAATTTCAACAAGAAGTGAATGCTCAAATGATTTGCCCATAAACGCATATAACAGGGCTGTGCATGGATTAACATCGTCTATTAGAATATGTTAATGCATTATACAATGGACCTACTATTGAACGTAATAGTAGTATAGTTTAAACAGTTAACAGCAGCGAACGAGTACAAAAGAACACGGGCGCGCTTAAAGCAACAAACGCACTATGCATCATATGCGTGATGCGCGAGTGTGACCAAATTCGCGTGCATGTGTGGCCATAATCCCGCGCGTACGCCTGGATTACTTGGTGCGCAGAGAGATAAAAACCGAATATTTCTCGCCAATTTAGAACTGATTTGGATGGATATATGGATATATTACTCGATATATTACTCGCAAGTGGCATGTTACCACCGTCTTATTGAATCGTTCATTGTTACAATTTTATAAATAAAATCATGCAGATAAATAGAGAAAGCTCATTGTGTATTGAAAATGTTGACACAGATATTGGACCTATTTCACGCGTTCGAGCATTTTGGCTTGAGCGACAGCATGATGAATTCTTTATATCTGTTCTCAAAAGGAAAAAAAACCGATGTGTCAGAACGGAAAGGGGGGGGGGCGGTGACATTAAGGTGTAAACAGGGATAGCAAAATTCTGCAAGCAGTTGTTTATTATTCTGCTGCTTTTAAAACCAGTTAAAGGTAAACCTGCGCGTGACCTCGTGTTACGCTGAATTTATTTGCAGGAATCTTACATCAATCCTATATTCATTCATACGAGGCCGTGGGACAGATGCAACTGAATATCGCGAACAAGAAGGACGTTTCCTGCTTCCCGCTCAATGTCTACCAACCAAAATGTGAGATAGAATTACTAATGCCTGCTTTGAACTAAGGTATTTGATGTTCGCTTTGGGGAATACATTATCTTCTTTTTCAATGACATGCTTGAGCTTAAATTTAAGGTATTCAACATTCAATACATTTGCAAAGTATACGTTATAGTTAAACATAAGTTTTTTAAGTTCAAAATGTGAAGAGCATTGGGGGTATTTCCCTCAGATTCATAAATCAAAGTTACTCTCGCTGGAAATAAGATGCACAGACAACGTTTGGGAAGGTAATCATGATATTCTCATTTTTTTCATCTTTTTTATGAGGAAGTTTATTGGTCCTCTTCATGGTTGGGTTTTAAGGTCGACTTGCAATTTCTCGCATACCATCTACTGGTCAAAAGGCGAACAGTTGATCGTTTACCATTTAACATTCAATTCGCACAAATGAAAACCAAATTATTTCGGGGCATTAGTTTTATTTAGCCAATTTGCCAATGTCACCATTTTTTAAGAATACAGGGTGAGTCAAAATAGTCAGGTCCCGTTTTCAAAAAATCAGGAAAAATATTTCTTCTACAAAATTGGTAATTTGTTTCATTGTTTATGAGAGTAGACATACTTCTCCATACCATGTGATATTTTCACGACAATATCATATTCCACGCCAGATTTACAACATATTTACAAAAAGAAGCGAAAGGCAAGTCATTAAATATATTCATTTTTGCATTTGAACTGGTTTAACAAATTTGTGAAATCGGGACCTGACTATTTTGACTCACCCTGTAGAGGGCGCTGAAGTATAAAGTGTATTTACACTTATTTTACCATTGATATCCATGACAATAACCTATTGTTTCCTTTTTAAAAATTGTATGCTGTGTTGTTCTTGCTTTTCTTTTTAAAAAAATCAATTATTATATGACAAAGGATACGCTGATACAAATCAAATGTCGATAAATGTCTATCAATTATGAGATGTATATTGAAACCGAAGCAATTTGGATCCATATTGAGAAGAAGCATATCGTTTAATAATATCTCCACACGACAGCAACTGGCACACTCAGAGTCAGTGTCTGAGAAAACTTTGAAGGTTACTCGGAAAAAACTTGATGGTGTGCCTATTAACTAACAACTTAAATGTCATGTAACATTGCCCGAAACCCCTTGCACAATAGAAACATGATGCATACCATGTTAATACTTTAGGGAAGACATCAAAACTTGACCGCCCGTTGACCGCCGGTTACGGTCGGTTCCGCCCGGTTCTTTCAGGTCAAATGTTTTACTGGTATATGAATATTCACGCATGCAACACTGAACAACCGCCGGTTGACTAAATGCTGTAACCGGACCAATTTACACTATCAATCTGTTACTTTGCGGTCATAATAGCTCTCTCTATAATCGTTCTATAAAAAAAACCCATTCATAGACTTTCGGTATTGATTTTAAAAAGTAAATTGAGCTATAAACAGATTGAAAAAGCCAACCCCAGCGAAAATCAATAGCTGTATTGTACTGGTTGTCAACTGAGACTTGAGATCCCATTACTTCAAGATGTTATTGCTCACGCGTGTGACGAGGCACTATCAACCGGTCGTGTTCACCAGAGTGTAACTATTTGACCTCATTATGTGTGTATATTATAACAGACGACACGTTTTGTGAGAACCGGGCGGAACCGGCCGTAACCGGCGGTCAACGGGCGGTCGAGTTTTGACGTGATCCCTTACCAACTTTGATACCACATGAGTGCTTATGGGCTTCATTTAAATATTGCTTCAGTTTCCGGAAATGTATATCACACCTGCGCTTTCAACAAATGTCTTTTTCTTAATGGCAAAAACTGCACCCATGAATACTTTAGGAATCCAACTGTAAGCGCATAAGGAGATATAATAATTCAGGTTCGTTTATCTGGTAACTTGTCGACACATTGAGGAGTGCTTTCATGTATAACTAGGACGACATCGTCACAAATAAGCCAAGAAGATAATTCGCGGTTCTCTCTAAATCATTCTACCATAAGCTACTATCAGCTACTATAATTCCAATTTGAAAACTACTCTTTCAACAAAGTGCCTAGCTGCTCTACTACATCTAGCTTGATTAAAAAAGGCATATTTCGACAACTGATGTTGGTAACTTTAAAGCAAGCAGCATGACAAAGAAGCAAACAAGCTCGTTCTAAACTCAAAAACTAATCGGAATGATTATGATGATCGTCGAATTGATGGTTCAAATAACTACTGACAGAAGACTTTCTATAGATCTTAACCAAATTTTCAAAATGTCATTAAAAAAACTATTTAAAATTAGATGAATTATTAACCTTGTATGAATCATCACACAAATTGAGCGCCCTTTCTCCGAATACGTTAAATAACATATCAATCATTGTTTATGGGGCGCCATTTAAGAAATCATACATGAACTGTCAGGAATGGTCTCAGGCTAAGTTGGCTAACAACACCGATTATCGGACTATCAGTGATAAGTCCTGTCCCAGAGTTACTAACTGTCACAATCAATCTCATCTTATCAAATCTAAACCAAATTAGCTTTTACCTGGTAACTTAAGTTGACAAACGGAGCAAGGCTTTTATTAGGATGCGAAAAAGTTCAGTGAACAATATGAGTAATTCATGTGTCTCCACATCATTCCCAACATAAAATCCTACGAAAATTTCAATTATGTACCCTTTTCTTCAACATAGTCTCTCAGTGTTTTACAAACAAAATAATCCGGTGGGCAATGAGACAGACGGTTCCCTCGCTAGATTAAAAAAAATAGTAGGAGTGTTGAAGGTCAATGTATCTATTCAATATATCAGGAAAGTGACAACATCACAAGTCATTCCAAACATGCAATCCTACGCTTTTGTTTAAATGGTATGTGTACACATCTACAACAAAATTAACCGATGGGCCTTGAGACTAAGAAGTTACCCTCACTAAATGAAACAAACACATGTTCAGACGATTAGTGTTAAAAGATCGATGTATCAATCAGGTTTTCTATGACGTGGTAAACAACAATTAAATCCAATCCAATTAAATTTCACCAGGAAATTTACGTTGACAAATTGAACCGGTTTTATATGTGACCTAACCCTGTGATTCCACTGCAGTATTGTGGAGTGCGTTGTCGTGGAAACATTATTTTACAGTGTAATAATGGGATACTTGGGAATTGAATTAAGTAAGCATTGTCCATACACCCATACATTGTATACAGCTGGCAATGGACCTACGGCACATAAATCTCCTGGCCACAGTTCGACATACGTGGGCGCACTTTGATCAGGCTGCACACGCATGCTTGAACTCACAAAATACTGCCAACCAACAACACCAAAGCACCTGATTGGTCAAATTTAAACTGAAGCCTTTTTAACGATCGTCACGCTGCGCCGTATCCACCAACGCAGTGCTCCACCGACGCAGTGGGGCGTGATGGTGCGTGGAAAAGCTCATGAGTTTTTCCGTTCTCACGTTTGAGCATCAACCAATCAGAGCTTTGAGGTCGAGATGACGTAGTGCGCACCACGGCACCGTTTTGGGGTGAGGTTGAGCAGGCGTACTTTACGCGAACTCAACCTCATGTGATGTGGGCCCATTGATGTCTTTGATACGAGTATGATTACATTCCATTTACGCGTAGTTTGGGATTGATCTGTTGCACCTGGCAGATGCATTAAACAATGTACAATGCCTTCAGTAGAGATTATTAGATTGGAACACCTGCTGATAACGCGTAGATGTACAATGAACAACTTTTGTTTCTGATCAGAATTATGCAAATTGATCAATAATGTGGTTCGGTCTTTGCCAGTATAATTACACTCCATACTTAGGGAATTTTCTGTTGCACCACCTGGCAGATGCAGTGAACAATGAACAATGCCTTCAGTTTATTTTCTTTCACAACCCTCTAGGCAATGTAACCGGATCCTCTAGGACATCAGTATACGAAGAGGTTTTTTTGCAAAAGGGCCTGCATCCACTTTGGCTCTTATTGAGAAAAAGTCAAAAAACTGTTTCTAAATATTTAAGTTGAGCAATTGAAAAACTGAATGGATTATGAAAGAGGTATACTAATTTAAATTTAAATAAATTTCAAATGTGCTAGTTTTCAATTTTTCAAATCATGTTTACATTTTTTGAAAATTTGGATGTAGACCCTTTTGCAACAAAACTCCATCTGTTTGTTCATAGAGAAAAAATACCACACAAAAAAATCATTTATTTTAATCAATTAAAAAAGAAGAAGTTTGATATAGAAATGTATAGGTCACAACCATATGTTTCAAGGAAATAAAGTCAGTTTTTTCGAAAATACCTACATCTCATTGTAAACAGCCATTGAAGTTGTTGTTTTGTTGCAAAAGGGCCTGTATCCCGATTTATTCTGGATACGCACAATAGCCCTTTTGCAACAAAGCTCTTCATATGTGTGTTACCCACGTATATATACATACATTGGTGTTACTGTTTATGCCAACATTTAATTACAAGGTATGTTTATTTTTGATTTTTCGAATGGTCACGGATATTAACTCCAATCATAAGTCTGCTATAGTTAGTGTAAAAAAGGAATAACCCTACACCTACAGATCCATACGTTTAAAACTATATTCATCACTGGTAATTAAAACATAAATTAATTCACAGTTCACCAAAAGAAAAACCTTTGAAGCTGGCCTACCACTTTGGTATTTCGCCACAGACAAACTGGTCATACGCCTGTTCACTTGATGCAGGCTGTACAGAATTAATATGGAGAAATTGTAACCTTGTCAAATTCCCAAGATAACTGGATGTGGCTAGTAACCCAGATGATTGCTCGCCTTTAAATATAAAGCTAGTATAGGGCAATCGATTGACATTGACGTGAGATACGAGCAGTGCATAGGCTGGATCAATGTGTTACGCGACCGATGATAATCTAGTATGTCGTTTTAAAGTAAAGCTTCAAATCATCGAGAGTTTGCTATTGTGTTGAGGAAATTATAGGTTTATTGGGAAATGGTAGACTTTTGGTTCCGAAAATGTATTATGCCATTTTGGAAGTGGTGTATTTGTTATGGTATAGTTTACCATGTAATTAATGGGATACTTGGAATTAAAATGTTGTAAGCATTACCCATACTCATTATAGGAATCTTGCAATATCTTTGATACGAGTATGATTGCTTGTTAGATGTAGTAAACAATGAACAATGCCTTCAGTGAATATTATTATATTTTAACACCTGACAACGCGTAGATACAATGCATAATCGTTGTATCTGATCAAATTCCATACTCGTACATTGATCAATAGTTGTTCATGGTAATTGTGAACATCTTGTACTAGAAATTGCAACCAAAACTTGCATTGTCTGGACGAATGCTGTGAAATATAATCGAATTGTACACCAGCGCAATATTACAATAATGAAATGATACAATGGCTTACAGAGTGGCTCATCCAAACCCTGCATATTGATTTTCAATACCGTAGCTTAAGCACTTAACAACAACTTAGAAACATCCATTAGCCCTGATTTACAAGGTTTTTAGATATATTTTTAGTCAGTTTTATATTTTATATCGGACGTACTTGCCCGATAGTTTTGTTACATTTTATTCACGATTCGAATGTGCATCTACAAGTATTTTTGAAGAAGATTTTAAACTGGAAAACTGTTCTTAAAACAACGGTTCGACCATCGTAAACACCATTTCATTTTTACCGCTAAAGTACGTTTATCTTCCTTAATGAACGCATTCCGTGTAATACGATTATCCATACACAGCACACTAAGCAATGGTAAAATTGCAGCGTTATAAGACCAAAAGCTAAAAAGTACTATTGACCGAAATGTTATGTTGTTGTTTCAGACGGTATTTTCTCAGAAGAATTTACGTGATATATTTTTATTTCATTTGATGAGCGTATACATCTACATGTACTTTCTCCAGAAATAAGTATTTTCGAAGAATCAAGGTTTTGCTATAGTATTCAATTTACTATCGTTATATTCATTCCTATTTCTAACATAAGTTCCCACCTTACCGGCAATTGTCAAACTTTAAATGAAGATAATGTACTTAATAGGAACGTAAATTTCAAATTGTTGTTTTAGATAGTGACGAGTTTGCCTGGAACATTTTATTTCGTTATATATGCGAGTATACATGTACACTCATATACGTTAAGTGGTACTTTGAACTGGTAAACCGTGATCATTACATCTGAAGGGCGCGACCATTATTCAGTCTTATCGATGTAGCACGTCTTCATTCCTCAAAGACAATACTGAGTTGCTTTTGTTAATTTGTATTGTTATATCAAATTGACGTTAAACGTGTTGGCAGGTCTTCCGGGAAATGGCAAGTCGACGTTAATAGTACTGTTTCATACACTCTTGGTAGTGTCGAACCAATCAGAACGCAATGAACTACAATACGCGGAGTGCATTTAAAGTGTCTAATGCACTCCGCGTGTGCGCCGTTTATTTGAATCGAAATAATAGTTTATTTATTATTTATTTCTTCTGAAAGGGGTCAACAAACTGTGCAATATTTACATTGTTTTTTTCAAGAATTTTGTCAATTTAAGGTGTTTCCCATGTTTACGACTTCTTGATACCAAAATAAAAGTTCATACGGGTCTTGTATTGTTTAGTAGGAAATCAATACGTAAATAATAAGTTTGTTTCGATATCACTGAACGTATCTTAATAATACGTACATACAAAAAACATGTTATCAACTTTTTAATGATACTAGTTTTTCTGATATGAGTAGTTTATAAATGTTACACCCTTTGATTATATGACATCTTTATTAAAACAAATATAAAATATCAACACCTGCAAAAACCAAAGGATACAATGGTTTGTTACATTGTAACTTATTTGGAGAAGTAATCATTTGATCAGTCCCAAAAGGTTTTAGCACACAGACACGGAACTTTAGAACAGAACACATGTATCAACACTTAATCTATACCAAAAAGGCAAAATCTAACAGAATTGGAATTCAAACTATTATTGTATGCCATGTTCTGTTTTGATATACTTTCAATGATTTTCAAGTGATGTTTTATGTGGGTTTTTAACGGTGAGATATTGCCGATATTGCCTTTGATTAATAACCTTTAATACGACCTGGTCCCACAAAAGCCGGACAAATGTGATATAATCATAGTTTTAAATCTTGTATAATCAGGAAATCAAAATCTGAAATAAAATCCCAAATCATTGTTCCAACTTTATCCTAGTTTCGTGGTTGTAGGTTTAAAGTATAAAATAATAAGGTCAAACTAAGTCCAACTATTTTTGGATTCAACTACGTAGGTTGCACTGCGGAAATGGTTATCGAAATAAGTGATTGAATGTCAATTTTATGTAAATCCCATGGATAAATGGGGGCTTACATCATCGCACTTACTGACCCTGGAGAAAGCTTAATGTAATCACCCTCCTCCGTACAAGTTAATTGCATATCAGTGCCCTTTATTATAGCGTGCTTTAAAACATGCTATTAAAGTTCTACTCTCTGCTTAATGTTTTATTCAACGCAAGGATTATAGCCATCCTCTTATCAACAAGTTACATTGGCTGCCTGTTAAAACGCGCATTGAGTTCAAGATCTTGACTATTGAATATAAATATGTCAATGATTGCGCGCCTTCTTATTTTAAGTACCTTACTAGTACACATATGCCAAAAGAAGGGGTCCTCGTTCTGCCTCTAACAGGATTCTCACTATACCTAAAACTCGTCTCACTGCCGCCAAGAAAGGATTTTATGCCTCCGGCTCTTTTTTGTGGAACAATTTACCGCGTCACATCAGGCATGCCTCATTACTGACTCAATTTAAGAAGATGTTAACAACTCACTTATTCCACCGTCATGCGAGTGATGTTTAACATTGTTTTTAATTTTAATTTTTAATTTTGTTAAGCGTTTTGGTACCATTGTATAATGTTGCAATTCATTAATTCATTAAATAAACACTTTAAGATATCATACAGTTTGGGGCAGCTGTTAACAAAGAATCTGGTTATAACTTCAGTGCGACGTACATTTAGGCTCATTCTACGTTTCGCACTGGATTGCTGTTTGTTTGATGTATTTACTCATATTATGCTGTAAGTAGGCACGGCAGATTCAATTCAGCTTTTCACTATTTTGACGATCAATAATTGATTAATTATGGAGCTCTGTTAAATCCAGCAGCAGAAGAAAACCAACAAATATAAACAATATCCGTTAAATATCAAACGTGTTATTGTTGCAATGAGGATCGACAACGTTATCAAAGCAACAAAATCAAATTAATAAACAATTTCCGTTAAATATCAAACATGTTATTGTTGCAATGAGGATCGACAACGTTATCAAAGCAGTTTGCTTTCGGGTCACCCAAATAACCCAGATCACGTACAAGAAATTATCCGGATACTCAGAAATTGATTTTAGAAGATGAATTCAATAACTTTGCCTTGAATAAAAGAGGATACGCATCCACGGAAGTTCTAAATTACTGCCATTTATAATCAATAACGTGATGGCCGGTAGGGAGATTGATGCATCAAAGCGTTGTTTGTTTTCGCTTCATTCGTCATTGTCTGCATTGTGACGTCAGAATTAGCGTAGCACAGTATCATATTCCAGCATTCATTCAAATATGGGGATATGGTTTGTATGAATGCAGGTGCAATTTCAATGCATGAATTGTTCTAAATAATAAGCTTATTTCTTTTGGATTGGGGAGGGGGACGGCGGTGTACTAGAGGTGAAATATGTTACGTGTTCTACCGAAACCAGACGGAATTGAGCAGAGCTCCAAACTGAGAAATAGCCCAAAACATAATTGGGGTGATTTTTAGGGGAATTTGAGTTTCTGGTAAATAATTAATTTTCGGAGTATTTATAACAATATTGTGAAAGATTCAGATTAAAAAATAATTATAAATGTATGTTTTAGTGATTTAAAATAGCCTAGTTCTAGTAAAAAGCCTAGTTCTAGTAACTTTAAAGGGCGATATCTCAGTTTGGAGTTTTCATAAAGACCGTAAAAGACGAACTTGAAAAAGTTGTAACTCCGCTTTGGGAAGTGCGATTAAAAAAAGAGAGGTACCACTGTAAAGCTGAAGATCTCTACTTCAAATAATCAATTACTAACTCAATTTTGATATCTTGCCCAATTGTGTCTGGTTTCGGTACACGTCACATATCACCCCGTCACCCCGTTTACTAGTATGTGTGCGTGTTATCTTCAACATACTGTGTGATCTGCTTTGTAAATAACAACACTATAACGTTTTAATCCTTGGAGTAATAATATGCATATTTCGTGAATTTTCATTAACAAAAAGTATGACAGTGGGTTGAGTATCATTCATTACCTCATGAATATGCATGTCAGATGCGGCCCAATGGAATGTCTCACAATCGCAAATATTGTACGCTGACGCAGGTATTGTAACACAACAATTGACCGCGGCTCGAACCTTATTTGTCAAAAGCGTATTATTGGCCCTGAACCTGTTTATTTTGTAACTACAAATTCTACTTTTTCTGGGCAGATATTTGAATGTCGATAAAATATAAAATTCTGAAATCTTCCAGTGACAGAAACAGCCTACATTTTCCGTACCTTGTTATGTATTTATCATGTTTATATGGTGGTGTTACAGTGCCAAAATTGCTAAATATTTACTGAAGATTTGCCAAGTTCCGGGCTTTGTCCAAAAATATAATTTAAAAAGCTTATTTAAAAGTGCATCCCCCGGAGTATTCCTAGGCTAAATGTAAGTTTTCACGGTATCGTACGCGTCAGTTGGGGCTGATTAATTTAAAATTAAACCCTGATTTGTTTGCCCGTGCATTTATTAAAGCTTGCAGATAATAAATAAACTTAGGCCTATTCACATTCTGACGACAAAAGGCGGTCAGTTTAAGCTCTCAATTGTATGAAGTAAAAGCCTATTTATATAATCAATTCAATAAGTCCATGACTAGGCCTACCATCGTCCATAACTTCAAATTAATCTGGTGTGCAGACAATTTGCCCGGGAGAGTCCTCATTATGACTAGGCCTATATGTACAATAAATAGCAATTAATAGCGAACGTAACTAGCAGAAAAAGTATTAAATGCTAACTATAGATTACAAGAAGCAAGTCAATGACACGCCATGATTTGATGCCTGCATTGCACTGACAGTGACAAGAATTAACTGACTACATTTTATGCACTCACTATCATTACCGAATCAGGTCGAGACCAGTTTACGATCAGAGTTTACGATTCAGAAAGTTGGATTTCATTTAAGCCTATCATCACGTTTTAGAAAACGAATGCCTTTTACTGCTTAGTTGCGAAATATTGTATCTAGGCCTAGCCTAGCCTAGCCTGGCCAAGCATTTTAACTAACCTGGTGAAGAAAAGGCTTTGTCAACAAAAATGACCGTCGGAGAATATAATAGTCCTATTTATATTCTCTTATATTTCCATCCCTAGTTTTTGTTACCGACAGGTTAACAGAAAGTAGTTTGACATCTGGCTTCTCACAACTTCCGAGTTCTTTAATGCATGTGTTCCATTTTGAATGAGCTATTATTACTTAAGTTTTACAACCATACTTTGATACTAGCTAAGATTTTAACTTGAAAAAGCCTAGGCCGAGACGCGTGGTCGAAGTAGTTACAGCTTACAGCATCATTAGTTGATAAAGAATCAATACGATCACAGAAGCTTTAATTTTAAAAATGCATTCACAACAGCATGACAACAGTGCGTTAAGTTTCGTCCTTGACCTTGTTAAATGACCGTAGAGGCAGGTAATCATTATTTGGCCCCTGAATCTGTTTACGACGGCTTCTCCTCTGTCAGATAATTGTACTAATGATTATTTGATTGGCTTATTTCGTAAGTGACACATCTCATTCATATTCATATAACCTTATTTGGGGTTGGAATGGGGATTCCCCGGGAATCGAATGGTTTGAATCATTATCGCCACAGGCAAGAGCATATCAGTTACTTACTAAATGTGAAATATATCCCTCTCAGAATCTCCTTAAAATGAATTCTAAAAGAAGAATATTTATCCAATTATATAAAGATATTTGATAATGAATGAGGTAAAATACTTTGTACCGGCTGATTTTTCAAAACAAATTAAAACAAATTGTTTTAGGCCCGCGGGAAAATTCCTTGGGCCTAAAACCATTTGTTTTGATTTTCAACAATGACCTCAACACATCCAGTACGCAGTATTTAACCTCTAATTTAACTCGTGGCATGTTAAAATCGGTTTAAGGGTATCGAAATATAACTTGACTGTTTAATTTATTGAAATATGATTCATCTTGTATTGAAAAAGACATTGTTTATCACGGACAGTACACACAGTACGATAAATTAACGTTGGATAAAATGATTGACAGCAGAGTAAGGCGAAACCCAACAGGCCCTAAAAACATGACTCCTTTTCATCTCTTGATATCTGTTTTGTGTTGTTGAAAAATGTTGGTATTGTTTTCATGTGATCCTGAAACTGTTTATCATTCAGTACAATGACAATAAATAAATTAAAGAAAAAGATCCGACCCACTGACGTAACGGCAAACAAGCAATTGTTAAACACGTAATGATTGTACAATGAATTTAAGGTCATTTATGGTCGTGTCTGCGATATTGTAGTTCGAATATCAAAAACCTGAATATTTTCGCTTGTGATTGCTGTAGATCGATGCCAATGTCCCTTACGAGTTCATTAAACCGAAGCGTTAGTGTGAATGGCCATGAATGTCTTTGCTTAAGTGCATTAAATAGTTATAGCTCAATCTCCGCTGAGCTGATATTTCTGCCGGGACTTTATTCAAGTTCAAGTTAACTGTATCGTTTATGGAGCTCTACATAAATGAATAAAACAGGGATGTACGCGTATTCCTTTGAGGAAGTCGTTTCGATGTAATATATACTCTGTTTCGATGTAAAATATACTCTGCTAGTAATAATCAATAATTTAACTAAAGTGTCCCTAAAGCAATTATCGTTGATCAATTACTTATTTTCCTTAAGATACAATTCCCCAAAACACGCTAGCAGCTCTAATGGGAAATAGGGTGTGAACATCAAAAAGCGCCATAACGGATATTGATGAGATTGATGTTCAAAGATAACAATATCATGAAACTATATGAAGCTTCGGAAATTTGTAAGTAGATTTCACCACGATTTACCTCCAAAACGTCAGACGGTAGGGGTTGTTTATTTTGGTGACGCCATCAACTACAAAAGAAACATCGAGGATAGCAATGCAAATATAATGGATCCGATCAACACTGACATGACATCTTGGTGAAAGATCATAGATATAATCTCGTTGATGGTTGTGTTGAATTATGTGTAGACTATTCGATTCAGAAAAGTGTTGACCATATGGTTTTCATCCTGTGCTATTGCAATCAATACATACAATTAAACGCTTTCACCTAGTGCTTGTCACAACGTAAATAAAACACACAGCATACCAATATCCAAATATCAGCATTGGACAGACATTCGGGTTCCCCTTCGAATTATCAAAAAAGTCTAAGAATATATTTTGATACTAGTAGAAAAACAGAGGGAGATAAATAGAGAGGAACTGTTGATTGAACCACACCAACAAGTATTATTCTTGGATAATTGGAGACACTCTAATCATAATCCATAATCGGGGGGAAATACGGACAGCATATGGAATAGAAAGATTATTGCAATACAAAAAACCTAAATAGCAGATTGTGAACTCTATCACCCATTTAAAGAGCATGTATATAACTTAGAACGTTACGGCAAAGGACGAAATAGCAGGACTAAATGGCAAAGGATTAAATGAAAATTATCGAAATGGTAAATGACGAAATGGCACGGATTGGGATCCAACCGACTAATCAAACGGCAAACAAACAATTGATAAACGCCTAGTGATTGTACAGTGAATTTAAGGTAATCGTGTCCTCGATATTGAAGCTCGAATATAACAAATATTAATATTTTCAATTGTGATTGCTGGAGATTGATGCTAACGGCCCTTACGAATTCATTATACCGATACGTAAGTGTGAATGGCCATGTCCGACACTCTCAACGTATTAGCTTACGTGTATTGATTTTTTATAGCTCAATCTCCACTGATATTTCTGCCGAATTCAAATTCAAGTTAACTGTATCGTTTATGGGTTTCTACATGAATGAATAATAACAGGGATGTTCGCGTATTCTTTTGAGGAAGTTGTGTTCGATTTAATAGACGCTACGTTATATATCTAGTTCTTATCTCATCATCAACGATGTGCCGAATGACTTTTAAATGACAAATACTTTTATAAAAGGTAGCCCTTCCATATAAGCTTTTTAATGTGTGTGTGTATCAATGCTGGAGCCCTATAATTATGTTGCAATTGAGTTTTTAACACATAACAAATCCACAGCGGTTACTGCACATCTACCTATAAACATTGATGTATGCAATGTCAATGTTTCCAAACTTCAAAGCTGCGACCAAACAACAGCTTTTAAACATCTGCTGCAGCATGGCTCAGGTACCAAATAATCCACTTTTAAAACAGCCGTCATGATTTCGAGATTTTGCGCGCCAAAATTAAAACGTATCCTTGAGTAGATGCTCTAAATGCTGAATCTCAAGTGATCGTGAATACAATGTGAAGTTGGTGATATCCGAGATTGTTTATTTACAATATAGTCGATGTTTCGTTGATAGAATAAGATGAGGTACGTGGCATAACTGTATTCCCGTTATTAACCCCTTAAACAATACTGTTGAGCCAATTGTCTCAGTATTTCAAGGATTACAATATCACTGCTTTAATAGCAAGTTGATCGCAGATCGAAATTAAATCAAAACTCTTTATAACGCAACAATAGGATAACACAAACAGTTAACATCGCCTTCTTTTTAATTTAAACACATTTCAGTAACTGCCGGTTATTCAGTTTGAACACAAGTATTTCCCATGCCAGTATTTTACTTAATCTCATTAGAAGCTTTTTGACGCCTCCAACAAATACCCGTTCTCCCAATAGGAGATAGACCGAATACTTTTCTAGCCAGGACGAGGCTAGCCGCAGAGGGGAAACCTATACTGAATGGGTAGCATTCAATATCAATACCTTATACAGCTTTTGATATTATCAATGGGAATATACATTCAGACATTCACTCCGATATTTACGCATCATATTACCAATCTGAGAAGTCATAATATGGCAAATGAGAAATATTGAAATCCCAGAAGAAACTCCTAAAGGTTAGTCTCATGGTGCATTGTGCATTATGTGAAAACTAGGATATTGTGTCTGATATTTTTGTTAAGCTCAATATCATATCTGCGTAAGCCATATGGGATGTCGGTGTGATGTTACTCTATATCTGTAAAGAGGCTACTTTTACATAACGTGTGAATATATGATATGTATACCGCGGTAAGATGTAGTAGTAAGTACCTTATAATAGAAAACCCTCCTGACCGCAAATCCAAAAGCAAAACACACGTATTATCCAAATGACATCATATTGAAATGGAAATAACACATTGAGACTTTTTGTTAAGCTTAGGTTTTAACTAGTTTCAAACGAGTGCGTGTTTTCTTTTGCTTTAAATTTGACTCTCTGGTCTTTCAGTAGTGTTTCCAGACAACCATTTTTTTTTCAATATAAAAACCTAGAATATTTAACTAAAAGTACATATTATTGGAAAAGGTTTACTGTGATGCTGTTAGAGAAAAGGGGATGAGAACTCTATGAAGTCACGACATGGATGTTGTTATAATAGCGACGTAATCACAAATCGTCAGAACAAGGTGTAATGACTGAACAAGAAATATCCGGTATTGAAATTACATCTCAACAACTTGAGTATGACTTATTTATACCAATTTTAACAAGAAGTGAATGTGAATGTTTTCCCATAAACACATATAACTGGGCTGTGCATGGGTTTACATCGTCTATTGAGATTGTAATATGCAATATATAAGAAACCTTCTATTGATCATAATAGTAGTAGAGTTTGATCAGTTCCAAATTGGCGAAGCCTCCATACAGCAGCGAACGATATGAAAAGGACACGTGCGCGCTGAAGGCAACATGCACACTGTACATCACACGCGTGACGCATGCGTGGGCCCAACATTCGCGTGCGTGTGGCCTTGATCTCGCGCGTACACCCGGATTATCTTTTCGCGTGGAGAGATAAAAACAGAAAATTTCTCTCCAATTTAGAACTCAAGCGGCAAATGTTACCACTGTCTTATTGCATTATTCTTTGTTGATATGTTATAAAATCATGGCGGATAAATAGAGAAAGCTCGTTGTGTATCGAAAATGTTGACACAGATATTGGACCTATTTAAGGCTGGTGTCAATCCTGTTTGGCGCCAAATTTATTAAGCACTGTAACTTTTAAATTATAAATGTGATCTACATAAAAGTATACATTTTTTGTAATGAAATGAGTCAAAGAATCCATTTTTGGTGTCAAATTTTACTAAAAATAGTGATTTTTCCATTTTTGCCCAAAAATCACCTTTTTGGCGCCAACAATTTTCAGACAACCTAACAATATCAGTTTTTGATTAAAAATTACCAAAATTTCACCAAAATCATCTAAAGTCAATTATCTAGGAGCGATTTTTTTTTGACACATATATTGGACCTATTTAACACGCTCTAGTATTTTGGCTTGAGCGACAGCATGATGCATTATGTATGTATTTTCTCAAAGAGGGAAGAAAAAAGTAACAACAGTGTCAGAAGTCACAGATCCCGTTTAGGGGAAACAGGTGACATGTTGATTTGTAAACAGAAATATATACATATATACATTCAGCATGCAGTTGGTTATTATTCTTTTTTGTAAAGACAGTCAAGGTAAACCTGCACATGTCCTCGTGTTACGCTACCTTTTGCATGAAACTCACATCACCACTTCGTCATACAGAGGTCGAGAGAACCAAATAACTCGAACAAGAGCAACGTTTCCTGCTTCCAGCTCAATGTCTACCAGACAAAAAATGAGATAGAATTACTAATGCCTGCTTTGAACTTAGTTATTCGATGTTCGCCTTGGGGAATATACATTCTTCTTTTTCCAATGACATCCGCGAGCTTAAATGTAGGCATTTAACATTCAATATTATGCAGTACAAATTATACGTAAAGGTTAATAAAAGACGATTCCCTTAAAGTTTTTTAAGTTCAAAAGGTGAAGAGCATTAGGGGATGTATTTCAGATTCGTTAATCAAATTCACTCTAGATGGAAATAAAATGCACAGACAAAGTGTGCAAACGAGAAAGGTAACACAAAATCCTTGATATTGTCTTTTGTCTTCATATTTTTTATGAGGAAATTTATTGGTACAAAATGGTTATTAAGGTTGACTTGCAAAATCTTGCATACCATCTACTGGTAAATGGGCGGACAGTTGATCGTTTATCATTTAACCTTTAATTCGCACAAATGAAAGCCAAATTATTTCGAGTCATTAGCTTTAGTCAGCCCATTTGCCAGTTTCACCATTTTCTACAAATAGAGGGTGCTGAAGTATAAAATGTATTTAAACTAATGTTGCCTTGATGTCCATGATAATTAAACATTGTTTACTTTTAAAACGGTATAATGCTGTGTGTGTTTGCTTTTTTATAATTAAACAAATCAATTATTATATATACAAAATAAAAAACCGATAGATGTCTATCATTTATGAGATGTAAATTGAATCCAAAGCAATGTGTATACATCTTGAGAAAAAGCATACATCTATAATATCTCTACACCACAGCAACTAACACACTCAATGTCAATGTCTGAGAGACAATTTCGAAGGTAAAAATTAATGGTCTTGCCTAATTGACTAAGAACTAAAATGTCATGTAACATGGCCCGAAATCCCTTACACAATAGAAAACATGATAAATACCATGTTAATACTATAAGTTCAACGTTTTAACTTTGATAACACATGAGTACTTATGGCCTGCAATTAAGTATTTCTTCAGTTTCCGTTAATGATAACATAAAAACCACACCTGCGCTGTCAACAATTGTTTCCCTCTATGGCATAACTGCACCTATAATGAACACTTTTAGGAATCCAACTACCAGCGCGTAAAAAGTTCGGCCTATCAATTTCAGATAATTTTTTCTTGTAATTTAAGTCGACAAATTGAGGAGTGCTTTCTTGTCAAACTAGGACGACATCGTCACAAGTTCAATGAGCCAAGAAGATAAACCATGTGTCTCTCTAAATCATGCTCAGCTGAAGTCGTACGATATTTATAATTTGAAAACTTATCTTTCAACAAAGTGACTTGCTACTCTACTACGTACCCTAGCTTGATTAAAAAGGAGGCGTGTTCCAAAGACTGATGTTGGTTACTTTAAAGAAGCAGGTAGCAAGACGAATAAAGCAATACAATTCGGGATATACTAAAGAATCAATTGAAATAATGCGAAGATCGTCGAATGGGTCAAATTACCACTGAAAAAGACTATCTATACATCTCATCTAATTTGCAGAATATCATTATTATTATTTTTTTTAAATATTAAAAAATAGAAGACTTATTAACGTTGTATGAATCATCATATATATTGAGGACCCTTTCTCCGGTTAAATAACGTTAACACTTGAATACAACAGTAATTACTTTATGGGACGCCATTTAAGAAATGTTATGGTTACTGTAATTAATACATACAATCATATAGGCGCTGTCTGAAATTGTGTGAGGCTTAAGTTGGCTAACAACGCTTATTATCGGCCTATCAGTCGTAAGTCCTGTCCCAGAAATACTAACTGCCACACTCAATCTCTTCTAATGAAATTTAAACAAAATAAGCTTTTACCAGGTAACTTAACAGACAGACTGAACAGGGCTTATTATTAGGATACGAACTAGTTGAATGAACCAGGTAAGTACGTAATTCACATATCTGCACATCGTTCTTAACATAAAATACTGCGATAATTGCAATTTTGTATCCTTTTCTTTAACATAGCCTCTCAGTGTTTTGCAAACAAAATATTCAGGTGGGCAATGAGACTCAAACTATCTCACGCTAGATTAAAAATGTAGGAGTGTTCATATAACCAGTGGTGAAGGTCAATGAATCTATTCGATTTATCAGGAAACTGACAACATCACAAGTCATTCCCAACATGCAATCTTACGATTTTGTATATATTTGAAATCCAATCATTTTAGGTATGCGTTTAGATTTACAACAATATAGACTAATATTAGGCGGATTGACCACATCCTAAACACCAGCGTTTACGCCACGACCAGCACTGAGCCACTTATTCATTTGGTAAGGCTACGGCAGTTGAGATTCCTTGGTCAAATCCTCCGGCTGCCAGAGGAAGAGCCTGCAAAAAGATATGCTCTATACCTACCAACACGTGGCAAAAGGAGACCAGGTCGACCGCGCACTTCATACCTTACATATGTAAGACAATTACTCGGGGACAAAGAAGGTGCAATCCAAGAAAAACAGATTGCCGCACTTGCTACTGATCGTCGTGCATGGAGAAATCTTGTAGTCGCCTGCTCTGCAGCCGACGGATGATGATGAGACTAAAACGTTACCTTTGCTAATTTAAGAATGAAACATGTTCGGAAGATTAGTGTTAAATATCGATGTATCAATTTGGTTTTATATGACGCAGTAGACAACCAATTCAATCCAATCCAATTATATATATGTTACTAGAAATCTTTCGTTGGCAAATTGACGAGAACAACTCGAGTTCATTGAACGGACCATACAAATCCATATCGAAACCCTTTCAACACGTAATCCTACGAGAATTTCAATTTCAAAGTCCATAAATCCTTTTCGTTTGACAACATTTCCACCGAGGCTTCTACAAACCCTTGATACTTTACCGCTAACTTACTACTTGTAATACTATTTGATGAAAGATCTATATACGATATCCATCATTAATTAAAAGGCGTTGCATTGATCTGTAGAGGAAGAGTACTACCCATCAAGAAAGAAAAAAAGAAAGAAAGAAAGAAAGACTCTTATCGACCTTCCAGAGATTTTCTCACGAGAGAATAACTATTAATATTTAAAGAATTCTGAAGCTGATAATGATGATGATCGAGTATCAAATCTGGGACCTAAGGGCACTCTGCTTCTCAAACGTGTGTATTACAGGTCGGTGTTCCGATTTCTGACCCAATTTTCAACGTGATGATTTCTATTCTACACGAAGAGTCATCCTCAAAATTGTCATATTCCAAAATTTGAGATTAAATGGTTCCTATCTTAGCGACACAAAGTGATATGAAATTTGCCAATTGATTACACTGCAAAAAGGTTGCTTAAAATACGTTGCTAAAAGTACTTGTATCATCCGTTGGTTGACGTGTTGATTAAAATTCATTCAATATATGTAGAAAGTTAGGCGTTATATAAAAGTAAAAAATCCCCAGCGTTGAGCAATTCGTCGAAAACAATGTCCTTAAAATGTTGGTGGAAACAGTTTCTGTTGCTAAAATATGTTGCGTAAAATATTCCACTTTGGCAACTGTTGCATGAGCATTGAGGACAATCACGCATCAGTTGATGCAAGTTACGCACATGTGAATTTTAGGCAACTGTTGTCCAAAAAAGCCAATTTCGTGAGCTGTTGCATACTTGAACAACTGTTGAGTGAATATAATTGCCTACCTTTTGAGTAACTAGAATTGTTCAACTGTTGGTGAAAACATGTTATCTAACGGTGTTGGGCAAATTTTACTTAACAGTCGAGCGGTTGCATACTTGAACAACGTTGTGTAAAATGTTGAGTAAATATTTAAGCAACCTTTTTGCAGCGCAGGACTACAATTAGATTGATTCTGTCTTGGCATCCAAAACGGAATAAATCGCTAACACTGACAAAATAATTTAAAATTGCCATCCTTGTCTGACATATATTTGTTTATGAATATCATTTCAGCGGTGTTATTGCGACGTCACTAGCGATGAATATTGAATAGTCGATTTTATAGCCCAAAAATACACGACATGGACATATACTGAATAGTTCATGTCATGTGATCTATTTTCCACCAAAAGAATCACATAAATATGTTTATGTATTATATAATATGGACTATTTATACCTTCATACCCAGATAGCAAGACTACGTTTGGCAAACGTTCACAGTAAATAACACCAATGATAAGAGATGTCAGATTTTATATATATATAGGCCTAGTTAAATAACATGTTAAAATAAATTACAGATTCACTACCGAAAGGGAATAGTGTATGTAGCTCTGCTGCATCGCCTAGAATTCCCATTACAAGTTACCGGTTCACTACCGGGAGGAAGTGATGTATGTAGCTCTGCTGCATCGCCCAGAATTCACATTATTTGCCTACCCCGTGTTGCTATACAAAAATGCTCAATATATAATAAAAACTTGTCACAAATAAAATACCCAACATATGGCTACATTTGATAAATTAAGCAACAGTTGCCATACAAAAATGCTCAATATATAATGAAAACAGTTCACAAATTAAGTAACAGTCACAAAATGCCCAACAAATGGTTAATTAATAATACCCAACTGTTGTGTAATTAAAATTGTGCAGCTGCTGAGTAACTGGAATTGTTCAACTGTTGGTGAAAACATGTTATCCAACGGTGTTGGGTAAATTTTACGCAACTGTTGAGCGGTTGCATACTTCAACAATGTTGTGTAAAATGTTGAGTAAATATGTAAGCAACCTCTTTGCAGTGTAGTACACAAACTAGCCAGGTGGTTAACCACAGTTGGCTGTAATTCACTTCATTTTGGCTTATAACGGTTAAATGGAACTTATCTTGCACCTAAGATGTTACAGAAATAATGAGAGCAAAATGGGTTTCTTTTGATATCAAAATATGTTGATCTGTAAAAATTCTCTAGAGTGATCGGAACATACACCTGTAAAAGGCATACTCCTTAACTAAATGCCAATCGTCACTATGATGATAAGTCAATGGATGTTGGGCTAGGTTAAGTCAACCTTTAGGCAATAGGCATTTTCATGACTAAATAGTTTCGTACAGCATGGACTTAATCCATGTTGCACTCTTCAGATGATGATATTTTATTCTACGCGTATAGATCATAGTATCCATAGTGGGCAAATGGGCTGACTAAAGCTAAAGACTCGAAATGATTTTATTTGTGCGAATTAAAGGTTAAATGGTAAACGATTAACTGTCCACCCAATTACCAGTAGATGGTATGCGAGATTTTGCAAGTCAACCAATTTTAAACAATTTCCACCAGATGATAATAGGAAACCTAAATTGACAAATTCAGTTGTTTTTAACGTACTTACGATTATCAACAGAGCTACAGTACAGCTCGCATTAGAATGGACACTGCAATATCATTGCAATGTCATTGCAATGACATAAATGATTACTTGATTAGTACAGTCATTGCATTGCGTTGACATTGTCCATTCTATTTTGAGCTGTAAGGCGGCAACATCACAAGTCATTCCCAACATGCAATCCTACGAATTTTACCATTTTAATTATAAATAGGTACGTATACTTATGTAACCAAGGGGTCGTCTAAAATTATCGCCATTTTCACTTACGTACAGAGCGTACGTAACTTTTTACCCCCCCCCCCCCAAAAAAAAAACTGGGTTCAAAAGTTTGCGAGCTTATAACAAAATAAGTAGAAATTATGGAGAGTGAATATTTAAGGATATCGAACAAAATAAACCTGACCTTAATTGGGTACATTTGGAGACCAATCAAATGTAAACTTTTTGAAATACAATGATTTAAATAGAGCGTGGTCAGAACCCATTTGTCCCGATTTAAGGAATAAACCATCCGTGCGTTGCATGAAACTGTGCGTTATGTGCAGTATTCCCGGCATGGGGTTTATTCTCCGAAAGAACTTAACAATAACTCGGACTACTACACATTTTTTTTTTTAATGTTTATGTAAGTAATGAACTTATATTATTGCAATATGACCAAGATTCTTTTTTTTACTGCCCAAGTCTTTGTAAAGAATGAATGCAAAGGCAAAACTTGGATGAAGTCACAACAATACGCAAGTGGTTTTTGACCACGCTCTATTAAAATCTTTGTATTTCAAAAAGTTTATATTAGATTAATTACAGAGTTAAACCAATTAAGGTCACATATATTTTGTTTAATATCCCTTAATATAAACTATCCATGTTTCCTACTTTTTTAGTTATAAGCTCGCAAACTTCTGAACCCAGTTTTTTTGGGGGGCACGCACGTTGTAGACACAATATTAATAAGTGTATGATAATCTTTTCTAGGTTTATAGATCACTACTGTCTTCTGATCAAGACGATACAAGAATGCATCGTTGACACTTATATTAAAAAACAATATTAACTCTGATGGTTTATAAATGATGCATTCATTCCATAATCCGATCAATCTAAACGAATCGAAGGCTTTAAAAAGGATTAGCGTCCTAGTAGAAAAAACATAAGTTCAGCAAACTGTTATTTCATATCGCAATTGACGGGAAAAAGAATAGCAATAATAAAAATAAAAAAACAAACAATAACAACAACAACAACAACAACAACAAAAACCACTTTATACCACTTTTTGTTTTTGTTTTTTGCTGTTCTTTTCTTTCCTTTTTTGGGGGGGGGGGGGGGGGGGTGTCAACATTTAGAAAATAGGTAGTCAAACTTTAATTTGACTAAGTCTTTCCCCTGACCCTGATTAGAGTATGTGGTTTTCCAAACTATTGTTGTAGAAGTAATTTGTGTAAATGTCTCTGATTTTAGTAACAGTTTTTTCGTAAAATGCATTTCTGTATAGTTTCGACTAATCACATCAAGTTTTTTGTTGTTGTTGGCAGTAGGCGTTTTCAAATGTTGAGAAATGTGTTATTCAAATGTAATTCACGTATTGCAATATGCAAACAGCATAGCATCTTAAAATTAAATTTAAAAAAAAAATGACAAAAATCGAATTTGTATCATGACAAAACATATAAGATAATGATATCGAATCCTTGGATGAGTTGACATTGTCGGGCACCGCCATATCTACCTTGAAACATTTACCACTATCGTGTCTACATTTGCATCGCATCAGGAATTCAAATGTGCCACTTCGGCTTTAGATAGATATACTGCACACCTGTAAGATACGCAACAATGTTTCACTTGCGGTTACGTCGTGAAATCTCCCCTGAAACATTGTTGGTAAGATTTTTACATTTTGCACAGGAATAAATAGGTAATGACTGTATCATATTTGCCACTGGTGATCTCATGTGCGGTAATTCAGTTCCAAGATAGAATTCATTTTGCCTGAGAACCAAAATAGTTTCACTTGAGATGATGTTACTTTTGTTCTAGATACAAACACAATATACCATTACAAATTCCGAAAGTGATATGTATCATGCTATGTAGTAGGAACCCTTTACAGTACATGGATAGCGGCTGTCGATCCATTGACTGAAGTCTGTAGTTGAATTGGTACTGTCAGGTTAATAATTAAGGGCTATCGAAGAATTCTACTGCTCATTTACAGCTCTTGTTCCTACATTACCGGTGCCACTAACGATAACGATTTGTTATAAACTGTTCAAAAAAAGGTTTTTTTCTTCAATCACAAAATGTTCAAATATCTCGGAATATTTCCATACTGTGTTGCATATCAATTAAAAGCTGATGTGTTCATCTTTACAATGATATCCAATTTGTAGCAATACATTATTCCAGTGCTCTGCCACTTGCTTAAGAACATGTTGAGGTCTCAATCTGAATGTGCCATAATCAGCGCTATTTTATGCTCAAAAGTGAATAGGGTTGCACACCACCAAATACATCTCCCATAGATTTACACGTGAAATGCACAATTTTAAAATGGATATTTCTCGACGTTATAAGAAACTGGTATCTTGAAATTTGGTTTCAACTTGAAGATGAAAGCCTAGTGACTACTAACTCAACAACTCATATATGGGGGGGGGGGGGGGGGGGTAACCGGCATTTTTTTGAGCTAGAGCCTTTTCAAAAAGTACGAGTTGAGTTTTCCTGGTCATACGCAATTGTTGATTTAGATGATGGCGTCAGATACCGGAAATGACCTGAACACAAATGCCTCTGTTAAAATATTAAAAAATCATCATTGCATCAATTTTGTTGGACCTGAAGAACGCTGATGTGTCTGTTAAAATTCACACTATATTCATTTCGCCATAACATGTAGTAAATACCCTAATTTTAAACTGTAATTTACAATAGGTCTCCCGTTTCGGCATAGAAACGGGCCGGTTTTGGACAATTGCCTCAAAGGCAGGGGGTAGGGCCAGACGTTATTTAGTGGTGTGAAACCTTAGAGCATCACTTCATTTTAACAGACGACAAAGATAGTCTTTTGAGCGCAAAATAGTGGGGAATTTGGCACATTTTGAATGCGACCTCCCCACATTCTCAAGCATATGGCTAAGCACTGGAACAAATGATTGCTACAAATGAGGTATCGTTAAAAAGATGAACACATCAGCTTTACATCGATATGATTCACAATATGAATATATTACAAAATATTCAACGAAATGGCGATTGAATACAAATGTCCAAACTTTTTTTTGAGCAGTATAGCCGTTTACATGGCGTTTCGTTCGGAACATATACATTACTATAATTTTCACCATGTAATAAGTTTATGGCTTTTTTCGGCTTTTTATATATTTGCCCGTTCAATACGTTTGGATCTCTGACCATTTTAAACAAATTGTTTTATCCCGTTGGTTTTTGTATATACAACATGCCAATTTTACCGTTGATGCTTAATTAGGTTTCATATATTTGCCCGGTCTTTTCGGCTTTTTATATATTTGTCCCGTGCAATACGTGTTGATCTCTGACCATTTTAATCATTTTGTTCTTCCCCGTCGGTTTTTGTATATACAACATGCCAATTTTACCGTTGATGCTTAATTATGTTTCATATATTTGTCAGGTCTGTTTTATAATGTAATTTGTAACTTAGGTACTCCGGTACTTTTTATGATGGTTTTTGGTTTGCGTTAATTATATTTGATGTATTTTATCCTTTTGTACACTATAATATTGTTCTGTATATTTTATATTGTTTTTGTCATTGTAAAGCGCCTTGAGTTTTGTCGTTTCTAAAAGTAAGGCGCTTAAAAGTGCGTGTTATTATTATTATTATGGCTGACACAGAACAATACATGTTTTCCCATATTGGACATGCTTTTGTTTCGTTAAATAGTTTCATCTGTATCCCGTGTTAAATTGTATTCTCTTTTGTATTAAACAAGTCCTAAAGGAAAACGACGTCATCATCAAAATATGTTGATGTCAATATTGTATCTACCAGTTTTCATACAGAGCACATGAAACATGCTTATGTTCATCCAGGAACGGCAAAATTAGAACCATCCTATCAAAATATAGGGCCATAGCATCTATCAATACAAGCATATTTTACTTCTCATTGTTCATTATGTTCCCACTCCCTTAACACTTTTGGACCTGTGATTTGACGTTTCGCCGGTAATAAATAATCTAAGGATGTGTCTATTTTTCACTATGTGGTCCAATTAAAAGACTGCAAAGGGCATACACTAACCTTCATACCCTGGAAGGGGACCACATAGTCAGCGGTTGATAACATCACAGGTCCGAAAGTGTTAATGGAGTGGTTCGGAAGTCACGTAGAAATGGTAGTCCCGTGCATAGGAAGAGTAAAATACTAGCACGTTAAAAGGTCACAGACTCCTTCGTAAAGAGTAGGGGATCATCCCGGTCTGTGGCTGTACACACGTCGGTCCTAGGTCACAGGACCTATGCGTTATAACAGCCTTAACTGTGCTTGCATAGTATATAGCAGAAGCAGAAACAGCCAGTATAAAAATAGCATAATTAGACGCAGTACACGCATAGCATCTAGTCTGTTACGTTTGTTTTCTATCATGTACTGCAACTAACTATGACACGTAAGCATAACCTATCAATATGATAGGCGTACGTGTAACAGCTACCATAAAAATCATGATTAAACTCTTAACGTAATTGTCATCACACCCCACCAGTATCTATTATATAGATTATCAGCAGCAGAAAGGTTGTCTATACCAATCTAGGTCGGGTTCATGGTTCTCAATCTCAAGTGTCAGTAACGTAATGGCTCAAACATGCTCATCTGATTTCAGAATATCTCGTGCAAATGTTCATGAACATTTGGGTGAATTTGATAACATCTCAACGATTGAATTTAAATTTTCCAAATAAATTCAACATTTTGAAGAAAATGTTCAAAAATATCCACAAGCAAATCAAATTAAAACCTTTCCAAATGTTAATAGGATAACCCTTTTTTCTAACATGATAACATGATTTTATTCTTGGGCCTAAACGATATGCTTTCGTAATTGCTGCCTCGTGGTATGTTGACTGTGTGATACAACTCTGAACTAAGTATTTTAGTAAGATATTTCCAAATTAAAGGAACATATAAATGTATATTTGTAACATGAGGTTATAATATTGATACCGTTGATTGGTTTACACTTACTTGGCTGAGGATAAATAATTTAGCTGTTGGACACATAAGATACGCTATGATTATAGAAGTGTTCTGTCACTGAACATAATATGATCCCCTTTGTTTCACGAGGGCGTTCCACCTCAATACCACTTAACGAGCTAACACTTGATACATGTTTCAAAGGGCATATGACCAGTAAAGAGGATCGCAATTGTAACAGTATACCTTTTTCTTAAGAACATAAACAGCTATGCCTATGAGTTCTCAACTAGTATACTGTTTCATTGCGTATAAAGGCACTCTCAGTAGCTCAATGCCAATTCAAAATGCTATCACAAATTATGATTTGTCCTGACTAAGTGGTATGTTGCTAGCAAGGATACACTTCGCCACTGTATACATGTTGTTAAAGTGCTGCGGCATATTGACGTGTATCGCTTTATTTTGATGTAAAGGTGCGTTTATTGAATATCTATACACTCTTAAGTGTCGAACTAATCAAAAAGCAACACACTAAAATACGCGGAGTGCATTGAAAGTGTCTAATGAACTACGCATGTGCGCCGCTCAATGCGCGAAACCACGCGCTTTGTTTTGATTCGCTCACCAATGTTCAGTGCGGATGTTAGCAATTTAAACCTGTTAACATGTTTTTTTTCGTAATTACATAGATCAAAATTAAGATGAAATTGTGAATTTTGATTTGTATATTGTCGTGTATGACTTAAATCAATACATGCGTATGTTTTGTTTCTCTAAAATATTAGAAAATAAATGCACTTGCGCAAATGCTGATATGCGTACAATAGCACTCCCACTGCCGGGCGGGTCGTGCCATTATTCACACATCAACATCAGCGCGCGTGCATTGATTTATCTGATGTCTCTCGAAACAACACATATATCTTTGGTCTTTGACCGACATAGTCTTGTAATATGTTACAAGCTGAACTATAAATGGATTACATGACCTAAAGTACGACACTACGAAATAGGATCAATTCCCGGAAAAAGTGTACCTTGGGTCTCATACACTAGTACACCAGTATCATTCAATACTAGAACACAAACGTTGCCAGTTTCGCTCCATACTGGTACAATTGTTACTGCTCCAGTGTCGGTGTATACAGGAACACCAAATTGTGTTCCAGTATAGAGCGATACTGGTATACATGCTACCAGTGTGATTTGTCCCAGTAGTGGACGATACATTATTATGTTTCAGTATCGCCCGATACTGGAACTTTTATATGTGCCAGTATCGTCCGATACCGGAACACTGACTTACTTTGTACCAGTATCGAACGACACTGGGTGTTTCAGTATCGGACGATACTAGTACAGAACAGAATCTGGGACCTAAAGTACTCTTTTTCCGTATCACTAAAGAGCCCTACAAGAAATCAATTGTTCAGTTTCGATTGCCATGTTTCCGGTTGATCAACACGGGAATAGTTCAATGAATGATGTATTTGTTGTATTACAGTGAGTGACTTTATTTCCATATTTGCTTCTGACGTAAGCAGAGGGGTAATGAATATGTCATACACCCTAACAAAGATAGTACAAGTTTCATTCACGCGATATACTAGTTTAGATAGGCAAGGATAAATAGCTTATCCGCTACTTCAGCAGGCATTGAACTTTCGGATGGTACAAGGAAAATAGAGCAACATGGAGCAAGTAGAAATATCTATATAAATCAACCACAGCGTCATGAGGATAACAAGAGACTACTACTATCAGACGCAAATTGTCATTCAATTTAGGCGGCGTGGCTCTATCAACAAATTGCAAGGAACTCACGCTTAAGCTTACGTGAGAATAAAGGAAGGTGTCAACCCTTTTATGATGACATTTATCAAGCGCTGTAACTTTTGAACTAATAACGTGATGTACATGAAAGTATACAATTTTGTAAATGAAATGAGTCAGAGAATCCATTTGTGGTATCAAATTCACTAAATATGCTGGTTTTTCAAATTGTTGCTCCATAAATCTCTTTTTTGTGCTCAAATTTTTCGGAGAACATAACAAAATCAGTTTTTGGTAAAAAGAATGTTGAAATTGCACACAAGTCATCTAAAGGCACTTCTCTAGGAGCGGTTTTTTGCCTACCAAATTGTTGTTGTTGAAATATTGACCAAAAATGGCAAACAAATTGATTTTCTAACTCAAAAATTAAGTTTTTGGCACTTTTCGGTCAATAATTTCAAAACTAAAAGTTTTAATATTAACAAAAAACCCGATCCTAGAGAAGTGTTTTTATATGAATTGTGTGCAATTTCGGCATTTGTATATCCAATTCAAAATTTGCAACAAATCAGTGCAACATCACTAACCTCATACTGTGTAAAGTTAACTTCTGTGAATCATGTTGAAATATGTTTTCTTAAAGGCATATTATGAGATCCTTTTTAATGGAATGCACTCTATTTTTGATTTTGTCCTCCGATTGCAAGTGGGGTTATTTTGGTCAAATAAACATAACACTAACATTTTATATAAATTACATAGCAATATGTTCTTAATTACTTCAAAGTGTGAAAATACAAATAACCAAGAGTTTATTTTCCGAGTGGTTTTCTCGTTCGTAAATAGACTTCCAGGGTTGAAACATTGTTAACGCTGGTTTTTTTGAGTGTTTTACCGCTACGATGAACGCCGCAATGCTTTTTTAAAAATAATTCATTGGTAGATTACCAGTGTAGTCATCTTCGGAGCCTTCATTTCGCCCTTATTAAGATGAGCGCTCCTGATGTAGTTCTCGTGATGACTATTGAGAAAAATCACCGTGTTGAATAATATAGCTTTTCTTTATCATCTTCATCTGTGTAAATACTATTTATGCTCTGAGGTCTCTCAGCTGCGGACCAGACTTTGGCGGGTTAACCGGTCTGAACGCCTTGGTGCTTCTGCAAAGCCAGATAATGTAGCTTGCTCGCAAGGCTGTTTTGGCTGCTGTGTCTAAGATTGGTTTTCTTTTCCCGCTGGACAATCGATAACAAATACTTTGATTCCAGTTAATGTAGTAAAACTCTGCTTGTTACGGAAATACTAGCGACGACAGTCCTTCTTGGTAAGTCAAACTTCAATATAAGAGGGGGACAAATAAGTGTTAAAATTTAAAAATCACATATTATAACATTAGCAGAAGGAATCAATTTATAGATTGGAATATTTGAGAATTGCACCTGTAGCTATCATGTATGTATCTTTCGGATTCTTTCCCCAGAGTTCACCAGTCCGCACAAACTCTGGGGAAAAAAACATGTGCACCTGACCGGATTCGAACCTGCAACCTTTGCATCAGAATGTGGGTATGTTAATATCGTTCAGGTTTTACAGTTTAGGGTTGATCAGTTTCTTTGTAATTAATTGAATGCGAGGTCTAGCGGGATTCGGAAAATCAACACTAGGAGGCTAGCTGTCTGTTATAGTGAAATCTTTGTTTTAGTTCTCACACGTCCTGCTATTTCGAGAAAAAAAATGCAAACTGCTCAATCTATTTTCAAATACACCATTTGCGTATTGGAAGTTAGTGCTGAGTATTTCCGAGAGATATTTTCCTTATGTTTTTAATTAGTTCGCTGTGAAAATTATTTCCTTTTGTTTGCAAATGGATAAAACCTATGCAAAATGTCAAGCTGATGTCTACGCTGAATAAGGAGTGTATACATAGAAAATGAAAGGAAAGAATCACATTTTCAAATCAGAACAGCCAATGCACATGGGCGGATCGGATTATTAATAAGCATGATTACCCGGGTCACGTTCTTAGGTCCCATAACAGAGGTTGCCGGGCAAATGTGACCGTAATTTTAACTTTAATCTCACTTTATTCCGCGATAACCTTTGTTGAGTGAGTGGGCGTTATTAACATTTCAATTTCTTACACTCAAGAGATAGTTGTTGATAAATTGGTTTCAAGGACAAAAGAAATTCTGTTTATTTCCACCGTGAGTTAAGGTTCCGTTTCGATATTTCAATTGCAATACTTTCATTTCAATAGTGTGTCAGCCATTATACATTATACAGCGTGTCCCAAAAAACTGGGTTCAACAGTTTGCGAGCTTATAACGAAATAAGTAGGAAAAATGGACAGTTTATATTTAAGGATACCGTATCAAACAAAATATACCTGACCTTAATTGGGTTAATTCTGAGACTTATCCAACACTTTTTAAAATACAAATATTTGAATAGAGCGTTGTCAGAACCCATATGTCCCGATTTAAGGAATACACATCCGTGCGTTGCATGAAACTGTGCGCTATGTGCAGTATACCCGACATGGGGTTTATTCTCCGAAAAGAACTTAACAATAACTCGGACTATAACAAAGAACATTTTGTTTTAATGTTTATGTAAATAATGAACTTGTAATATTGCAATATGACCAAGATAATTTTGTTTACTGCCCAAGTCTTTGAAAATAATGAATGCAAAGGCATTGATAAAGTCGCAACAATGCGCAATTGCAACATATCGGGAGGTTCCTTGAAAAGTGGGACAAATGGGTTTTTGACCACGCTCTATTAAAATCTTTGTATTTCAAAACGTTTATATTACATTAATCACAGAGTTTAACCAATTAAGGTCAGGTATATTTTGTTTGATATCCCTAAATATGAACTATGTTTCCTACTTTTTTAGTTATAAGCTCGCAAACTTTTGAACCCATTTTTTGGGGACACGCTGTAGTGCGTTACTTGACGATTTGAAAAAAGACCGACCCATTTTGTTGGTTTCAAACGTTTGAAATTGTTTCGAAGGTTGTTTAAAACTACGAAAATTTTAAAAATTGTTCTCCCATAAAACAGGATTTCTTTTCCCCGTCGCTTATACAACGGAGCACCGACGATCGTTGCAGAAACGATAGCCACACCTCAAAAACATCTAACACAAAAAGTTCCTTACCAGGTGATTTTATGTTAGGTAATTTAAGATCAGTAATCAGTTTAAACAATCTAAGACATACAATAAACGAGCATATTACATCTCCACACTATGAAACCTTATTCAAAATAGTTCTAAAGTCATGATACCTTTAAAGTGACCACGCCTAACGGGGGAAAGGTTATTTGTTTGCCATGTATGGGGATGTAATTTGTGTTGAACACTATGTGCTATCTGGCACGGATATATGGATGAATTGGTGAGCGGTCATTTATTTCACTCAAATTGCGCAACGGCCTTCGGAAACTAAGATGGCCTCAATTGGGAGCCCGATTGGGAGTATCATTTAAATTAAAAAGAGCAGACTATGTTTGAGACAACGTGTGTACACATATTAAGCGGAGGTATTAACACTTTCCACGCGGCAGGCGGCTGCAGACGACATTCCAAAATTTCACAAAATGTTTAAAAAATGTCAAAATTATTGCATTTCATTAACATATTTAGAATCACCATGAGAAATGAATTGACATAAGTACAAACATGCCTAGTATTGGGTCAGTAATCCTTGAGATAGGCTTTGAAAATTGTGAAAGGTTTCTGACAAATCTGTTTTGTGTATGGTAAAAATAATAGCCGCGTGGAAAGTGTTAGGCGAAATCAAGTAGATTGCATTTGCAGCTGTGTCAAATATCGCATCACGACTCGATTAATGAGTGTGTATGGTCACAGAATAGTCAAGATGCCATGTTGGCAATAACAAGCATGATCAGTGTTATGTTCTCTTTCTCTTTTACTCTAATTTCCAACTAACGAATTAATTCAGAATATTCCAGTTGTAAAATAAGTGCAAACGATATAAACCTCAATAATCGTATGTTACTGTTTTTCTTTAAAGTGTGTAAGTCCCCTTACATTCAGTAACAATCGGGAAACAGATTTCACACCGGAAGTCTCATTACTCGACTGAGGGCGTACCGCACGTCTAGTACGCATGGCTCATACGAATAATTGACACCTTGGGATTCAGAAATATGGACAGTGTTTTTTGTTGGTGTAACGTAACTTTCAGAACACTTTTGCTCTAAGAATTAATGCTATGATATAAAGATCTTTTTTCACATTCCGAGTCGCGCTATATTTACACGGTATATAATGGTATTATTACTTAATTTATTTTGATCACGTTTTATTTTTAAACCACTGTCAAATATTTTTTTTTATTTCAAGTGTTTTACTTTTGGTATGTCATACAGCAAACGCACCAGTGTGTGAATAGTGCCCTTCAATAATTGCGTAATGTTTATCGACCACTTTCAATGTTTTATAACAAGCTACAAATACTTCGGGATACACTTTGTCTTAAAACACGTTGTCTTGCTCAAAACAAATTAGTGCTGGGCAAACATAAACACTGAACAGGCACTGTGACATTCAAGGTGACCACCGCATCAGGCGTTCCCGACGCAGACAGCCACAATGTCTTTAAGCGTTTTCACATGATTTATTGATGTATATAAATAACGGATTTACAGTCGTTTCATCGTCATCGATACGTCATCACTACACGTCTGCTACCGGTACCCCTTAGGGCTCATACCGATATACTCTATCACAGCTTTTCCCAGCTTTTCCGGGGAAAGCTGTGTTTCTTTGTTGTTATAACAATGAATGTCATTCATTGACACAGCTTTCCCAGGAAAAGCTGGGAAAAGCTGTGATAGAGTATATCGGTATGAGCTACTCAATTTGAATACGAAGTTAATACCTTGAAAGATGGAACTAATCATACTTTTAAGCCATATTAATGTTATATTTGCAATGAATGTTATACTTGACTTACTTCTCTGCTGCGGTATACGATAAGTATACGTAGGGCCATCATGCATACAGTGGGCTTACAACGAAGGCCGCTATGAAGCACCCAGATATCACAAGTCTAGTGTATATATTTAGGCCACAAGCTGTGAATAGCTTAAACATGTTTTCACTACATTGGTATTTAAAAGTCCGACCCACCTGTAAACGAAATATACCAGTTTACTTGAATCCAATATTACATTAATACATCAGTGTTAGTGCTTATAGCAACGTTTAGCAACCCGCAATGTTCATTTTGCTTTCACGAATGGTCACGGATATCAATTCAAATCGTCTGCTACAGTCACTTATAACAAAAGAAAAATACTGGGAGGACTTTAACCTACGGCCAGATCCATACGTTTAAAACCATATTCATCTCTGGTAATTAAAACATCAAGCAATTCACAGATCACCAACAGAAAAACCTGTTAAGGTATTTTCTTCATATAGAAACCTTTTATAGGATAATAAATTGACGTTGACGCGAAATACGAACGGTGCGTGGATTGGACCACTGTCTTATGCAACCCATGATAATCTGTGATTCCGCCTTAGAGTAATAATGCTTCAAATAATCGAGCGTTTGATATTACATTGAGGAAATTGTAGGTTTACTGGGAAATAGTAGACTTTAGGCTCCGAAAAAAAATTATGTCGTTGAGGGAGTTGCACCGTCATGGTAACATTTATTCTACCATGTTATTAACCACACACAAGCAAATTAATTAAATTATGCAAGCATTATACACATACTGTGGCGCATGTGTGGCGCAGTGGGTAGAGCACCGGACTAGTGATCTAAAGGTTGTGGGTTCGAGTCTCGCTGTGGTCAACATGTTGTGCTCTTGAGTAAGGCACTTTACCGCAAACTTTACTCTTCTCTACCCAGGTGTATTTAAATGGGTACCGGCATTCTTCAGTGCTGGGAAGGTAATAGACTCGCGGTGGAGGAGTTGTAGCGAGCCCCACACAGCAATATTATTAAAAAGGAGTAAGTCTAGCCCTATCGCTTTGAAAGAGAGATGGACACTCCGCTCCTGGAATTACAGGATCGGCCGCCTTTACCTTTATCTTATACCCATACACCCATATATTGTATGCAGCTGGTAATTGATATCTTTAAATGAGTATGATTACATTCCATAGTTTGGGACTCTTCTGTTGCACCTGTCAGATGCAGTAAACAATGAGCAATGCCTTCAGTAGAGATTATTAGATTTGAACACCTGCTGACAACGCGTAGATACAATGACTAACCTCTGTATCTGATCAGAATTCTGCACAGCGATCAATAATGTGTTACGGTAAATATGCGCATCTTGTAAACGGAATGGTAACAAAACATGCATTGCCTGGACAAATGCTGTGAAATATAATAGAATTGTACACCCTGCGCAGTATTACAATGATGACATGATACAATGAATTAAAGAGTGGCTCATCCAAATCCAGCATATTGATGATCGATACCGTAGGTGAAGCACTTAACAACAACTTAAAAACATCCATTAGCCCTGTTTTACAAGTTGTTGTTGTTTCAGTCAGTTATAAATCGGTTGTACTTGCCCGATAGCTTTTTATTTTATTCACGATTCGAATATGCATCCACAAGTAATTTATAAGTAGAGTATTGCCGCTAAAGTACGTCTATATCTTTAAGGAAAACATTGTATTGATGTTCTATTTCTTTGCGAGATAATAACTATTGTAATACAGTGGCGATGAGAATGTGTTACAGTTCGTTCGGAAAGTGGTAAAACAACACTAAAAATGCCTATTTAGTCAAATAGATTAATCACCGTCTGATATACATACTTCGGAATGTATGTCGGATTGATTGCTTGAGTAAAAAGGCAATTTGAGTCACCTGACGCTGCGTTAATAAATATATTTATAAATGAATCCGGGAAATGGCGAGACGACGCTAAATTCGAGATATTTATACATACAAGTAGGTCACCTTTACATGTAATATTAAATCAAGGATTAAACGATGCGCAGCACCTCAAATATCGACAGAGAGTTTGGAACAGTTCTATAACACCTGACGATACGTGTCTACTTTAATATGGTTTTATAAAAATATAGACATATTCGGCCCGTGGCCGATATCATGTCATGTCATACTAAATCATTTGGGTGTGGTCTAAAAACGTATTGTATAATTGTTAGATCTGAACAACAGTATACAACATGACATACAATGAGTTACCCTAGTAGCAGATTCATATTATACTCATTGATCGATAATTTGTTGCTGCGATAGTTATACTTACTGCAAAAAACCAACAAAAAAACCCGTGTGTTTTATGATTATTATGTATTAGTATTATGCAAACTGCACATTTTTTGTAATACGATCCATAATTTGAAACGGTAATTCTGAATGCGTTCCGCAAACAAAATAGAACAAAGCATGGGTTTCAAGATTATTGAATTACGCAACTGCACATATTATGTAATACGATGGATTGCGTATCAGCTTATCAATACACAGCACACTGAACAATGTTAACATTGCCGCGCTAAAAAAGTCCAAGAGCTTAATAGCGTCCCTTTAACTAACATGTTAAGTTGTTGATTCAGACGGTATTTTCTCTGGCGAACTTGATGTTTTGAGCTAATATATACATGTGCATGTATAATACTACTTACACAAAAAAACAAAGGGGTATAAAATGTTCGAAATGTAAATTCAGACTTACTTATAACAAATGAGTCTTTTAAGATTTTCTTAGCAAATCTATAAAGTTTCAAATGTGATATATGCTTAATATTAACCCTCGATCTCCTAAGGGGGTGGAGGAAATTGGTTACCACCCCCTAAGACTTGTTTACGGAAAAAGAAATTGAGGATAACACTATACCTGGGGGTAGGGTAAGCTGTCAAAGTTCGATGGTAGGGGTGTATGGTTGCCACCTTACAATTTTTAAACATCGCCATTTTGAAAAACATCTTAATTGTATCATGGTCCTGAATATTATAGTATATGTAACTTAAAACGTCATTTCCCTCACTTATAAGCAAAAAACGGATAGAATTCCGATATTTTTAACATTTTGACCATCATTTCAATTCTGGTCTATATTTCACTGTACAGACGAATACAATAGGATTTTGAGATCGGCCATGTGTAGTTTCGTCATTGTAACGTCATATGTGGGATGTTTTTGTACATGTTTTGGTATGTATGGAAAGAGGAGACCCCTAGCTATACCATAATCACATTCTGCATCTCGGTTTGGATCTTTAGGAGGGGGGAGGTGTTGCAAACACGTCTCAGGGGGACGAGGGTTAAGCTTACAAAAAAAAACCCAAATGGTTTGTCCATCTTTCTCCTGGTTTCGTGATAGTAGGTCTGACATTTAGGAATTGTCTGCGTAGGTCCAATTAATTTTAGATTACATTACGTAGGTTACGTTGGGGAAAAGGTTATCGACATGAAATTGTGTAGTAGAAAAGAACGTGTAAAGTGATTGAATGGCGATTTTATGTAAATCCACTCTATAAGTGGGGGCGTACATCATCGCACTTACTGACCCAGGAGATAGCTTCATGTAATTATCCTCCTCCATACACGTTAATTGTATGCCATTGACCTTTATTATAACTTGTTTTAAGACATGCTATTGGGGTTCTACTTTCTGCTCAATGTTTTATTCAAAGCAGGGATTATAGACATCTTGCCGAAATGTATATACTTTTGTTACTGATTGATGGCCAAGGGCAAGATCTGTCGTTAATTAACTTAAGTCTTAAGATGGAAGCAATATGAGAATGTAATAATGGACTCGGGTCACGTTTATGCCGAGGAATAGCTCAAGAGAGGGGATATTTGAAAGGTTACAGATTTTGTTTATTTTCATTATTTTTTTTATATCATACGGTCAATTTTCGTTAACTTTTAAATTATTAGGTCTCTGTGATTTTCAACTTGAATTGTCTATACCTGAATCAAAATTGACCTGTGATCATTCAACAAGTTGGACTGCATCAGACCGAACTGCCAAAATAGGACGTATACGTAAGTGACTTGTACGTAAGACTTGGACGTATAAGTAAGTGATTTATACGTAAGACTTATGATAGTCACAATACGAACAAGTCACCAAAGCAATATTTGGAACTAAACCAATGAAAATATCTGCATAATATATACTATAGAAATATTTGTATTGATCTCAGTTCAATAAGGTTGTCTGTACGTATGAACCATACGTACTTGTTTAGTAGTGCGGTCGTAATATTTATTTCAAAATGTGTTATAGCTCGTCCCCTTTTACAATGTTACGTGAACCTTACAGAAGCCCACCGATATTACACGATATTTTGCAGGTGTCTATATCCAATAAGGTATGAAACGCATTACACAATAGCAAGTGATGATTTCCAAAGTATCACATACAGTGCACTGATAGGGTGGATGAAAAAAGTAAATAACTCTATGCCAATACTCTACTCATGATTCGCATCATAACGATATCTATGTATGCACATGTTTGCAGTTACTTAGAAAGAATCAATTAATAATGCATATCTCATATCGGAATGTTCATCGGGACATAACAAAAGAAAAACTTGTTGATGTTGCGTACAGTAACATCAGTGACTGCCGGTCACTCCTGGTCCTTGTCGAAAACATGTTTATTTTAGTCAGCGATGACTTGCCAAAAGTCTTGAAATGTTGCTACAGTCGCTTGGTCACAAACCACCTGGATCACTACATCAGTTGAATGCTATCCAACTGATGAACGACTAATCGTTCGATTTGTCAAGTATCTTAGTCCAGACGACCGATTTAATATCACAACAGCGAAGGACGGGCAAACTAATAGGACTCCATTACAACTTCATTAAATAAACACTGAAGTTACCATAGGCGTAGCCAGGATTATTTTATCCGGGGGGCACTCAGGCTCGGATCCAGAAAACTTAATGGGAGGTCCCAAAAATTGAATTTGATAAGGTACCATCCAAGCGGTGCGCAGAATTAGAAAAATGTCAATATTGGAACACATTTAGTGCGATCTGGTGTATACTTTTGACTAACATTTTATCGGAAAGACACCTCTTCATTTCCAATAAATATTTTGTTTTTTATCAAAGCACGAAAGAAGTTGAGCATTATACTGATATATTACAATACAGTTTGTGGTAGCTGTTAAACGAACGAAGAATCTGGTTATAACTTTGTCGCGATTTTCATATGTATTTGCAAGAGCAGGGGGAGGGGGTGACCTTCAAGATAGTCATTGCTGAAATTGAAGTGTTTCTGAGATAAAATAGCATAATTCTGTATTATATTTGTGGCACCTCTTTGTTTTTTTCTCTTTTATCTTACCATATCTCTCATTTGAGATTTAAACAGTACGCCGTACATTTAAGCTCGCTCTATGTATCGCACTGGATTGCTGTTTGATAAATGCATGTACTGATAGGCTAAAAGTAAGCACGGCAGATTCAATTTCAGCTTTACTATTTTGACGATCAATAATGTCTAATTATGGAGTTATGTTAAATCCAGCCGCAGAAGAAAACCAACAAATATAAATATGAACAATATCCGTTAAATATCCCACGTGTTAGTGTTGCAATGATCGACAACGTTATCAAATCAGGTAGCTCTAGGGCCAACACCCATTTAACTAAGATGAATTCAATAACTTTGGCCTGAGTAGAAAAGGAGACGCAACCACAGCTGTTCTGAATGACTGCCATTTACAATCAATAACGTGATGGCCGGTGGCGAGATTGCTGCATCGATTCGGGTTTTTTTTTGTCGCATCATTTGTCATTGTCTGCATTGTGACGTATCGTGTTCTAGTATTCATTCAAATATGTTGATATTTGTCCGTATGGTTTGTATGTATGCAGGTGTAATGTCAATGAATGAATTGAGATATTTGGAATGAGGAAGAATCAGATGTGCTAATCAGATGTGCTAATTTTCAGCATCAGAATGCTGATTAAATAACATGAAACTTAGCGTGTTGTTTAGCTTCTGTGTAATATGACATTTAAATTGTATTTTAAAGCAAATATAACAGCAGGTTGAGTATCATTGACATTATTCAAGTCAGCTTAAAGGCATGCTCCCACTCTGGATTGCTAACCACTTCCGGTCCTCTTGGGAATTTGAAAAGTTCACAATTCCTCCAAGTTAACTCCATGTTGTACAATCTGTCACCAAGTGATCGGGTGTATTACGAGTTCGTCTATTGCGAACCCTTCTAGTAGGTTTGTATTGGAAAAATGCTTCTCTTGCCCGGTTCATTTCAAATAATCTTATTTTATTTGCGACCTACACTGTAAATTATTTTTACCCAAAACTGGGTAAAATATTACAAATCACTGTGGCTCCCAGGGAACATGCTAACAGATGAGTAAACTTTACTCAATTTTGAAAAGGAAACGTTCTACCCCACCCATGTGTAATCTTTACCCCACCCATGAGTAATAATTACCCCACCCATGAGTACTATTTACCCCACCCATGAGTACTATTTTACCCCTCCCATGAGCACTACTTTACCCCACCCATGAGTACTATTTAACCAATCATTGGGTAAATTTTACACAATAAGTTGAGCAAGTTTTACCAATCTGTTGATCATGTTCCCTAGGAGCCGCGCCTTTGGGTAAACTTTACCAAATTCAAGAGTGGTAACAGTTTTACTCAAGAGTTTGGTAATATTTCTTACCAGAAATAGGGTTAAATATTTTACTCAATCAGTCGAGCAATTTCTCTCTACTTGTGGCTTAAGTCACCTAATTCCAACATTCAAAGGTAGGCTAACGTAAAATAAATGGAATTCGGGTGGGGATATTCACGAAGCACTGTCTATCATGCTAATGGACCTGTTTGCCGGGCCTCTCTCTCCCCCTCCCCCTCTCTCCCCCTCCCCCAGGCCCCCCCCCCCCCCCTGGATCAGCGCTTGATGGGAGCTAACAATATTCCATGTCCATGAGTGCCAAAATCAATGTCAATGAATAATTATTATGAAAGTGGAATATGACACATTTTGAACATGACAAATAACTTACTGAATGCCTAGTGTACGGCCATTTGTGACCCATGACCAGTGGTTAAAATAAAGTTATCACTGCACTGACGAATTCAGCATCATTGATCAGTGTATCAAGACTGCAGTCTGCATCAGCTGCATGCATGCTTTTCATGTCGTGTCAAAAATGGCCACACCAGCCTCAAACAGGCCCGGCAAACAGGTTCATTAGCATGAGACAGTGCTTCGTGAATATCCCCACCCGAATTCCATTTATTTTACGTTAGCCTACCTTTGAATGTTGGAATTAGGTGACTTAAGCCACAAGTAGAGAGAAACCGCATAATAGGAATCGTTGCGCAACAGATATCGTAGCACGCATTTTAGCTCCACAAAGGGTATGTTTTACTATGGGTTCTGCTATTTTTACATCGCACCAGGGTACTTTTTTTACACGTCACACACATGCAAACTTTACCAATGTGTCATCTGTTAAGATTTTCTAAGTTTGCTCAAATTGCGGTAACATTTTACCAAACTTTTTACCATTTTCGCCTTACCACTAACATTTTACCCAGTGTTGTGTAAAAATAATTAAGAGTGTAAGGACTTGGACATAGGAGGAATTAGTCCATGTCTTTAATAATAACTTGCACTAGTGTCCAAAATTAAATGAAGGTTTTATAAGTAATTTGCGTCTTAGAATCAGTCAGACACCTGACTGTCTCCATCTCTAAATGTACAAACAATATACAAGTCACAATTATAAGGCAATTCATGCAAGGCTACCGACAAATAACTCACGGCGACATTTTCAGTAATTGCCCCGTTATAGATAGTGGTCAGGCATAAAGTAAGGTGATACAATATTGCGTTTCAGTTAATTATACGATTTGGCCGTCATGGATTGTGGTCGGGCATACAGTGATGTGCTACTTTTATTGCTCACTAGTTTAATGATACTATTCTGGACTCTCGATGATTGCTATTTACAAGCTCATGACATTTCTGAAGGATTGATGATATTACCGATGTCGCGTTCTCGACGGAGCCTTCAAGGGGTATTAAGAGATCCTCTGAGACCGGGAGTCTTATTTTTTCCAGAAGTTAGATTTTTGTAAATGCTTAAACCTATCACTAATGTGACAGCCTTTTAACACTCAATAAAGCGTGTGGCGACAAACGCACAATTGACTCTTTAATCATGCATTTAGACACTATCAACATGACAAATATTGTACGTGACAAGGCGTTCGTCTAGAATATTGAACCATATGATTTGATATACAGTATTTGGAACACTTTATAATTTGAACAAAACGCCTCATTTGTCACAGTCGGTAATTGAGGGTAATATGAAGCATGCACCAAAACAGACGCACACACACTGTGTAAACAGAATAGGAACTCTGTCTTGTTTCTTTTCACATTTTGTGACAGACAATCAGAGAAAAAAATAAACCCCATGATTCGATATATATGGGGACCAATCATATGCCGTGCCAAATATAACGCCGCATTCATTGCAGTAGGTCCATACAGACAAGATGAGACATTCACGTATATCTAAAGATTTCACCTCCTAAATTCTACTCGCACACACTGTGTAAGCAGCCGGAATTATGAGTTAGAAGGTAATGGCAGTAAAATTGTCACAACAAATTCTGTCTCTTATACATTTGGGAAAATAGCTATGCGATATGGGTTTTATTATTGCTTTTTTTATCGTGTTTTTGGCATACTTTTTTATTTGCCTATTTTTGCGCGGGGTATATGAGACAGATCTTTTGTCTTTGTCTTTGCCTTATTGCAAACGGATCGGGCGTCTCTTGATGTGGACTGGCAATTAAAAACGGCCAAGTGCTCGTCACAATAGAACATTGCATTGAAAACATCGGCAGGGCATCTAGTAAGATGCACATTCGTGCTCAATAAAATATAATCACCAATTTTCGTCGACATTCGTCTTTTCTGAGAGTCATAAATGATTATTAATAATCGCTTCATCCTTAACTGCCACTGGTAATAGTTCATTATCATTACCATTGTCCGTTTAATTGCCTCATGGTATGGCGACGTTTGGGCGGCCATTTCATTCTTTCCAATCTCACAAAACCAAGTTGTTTCGTGACAATACATAATTAAAACAAGAGCATTTTGATAGGAATGTCCTCCTGAAATGAGAGAATGGAAGATTAATGGCACATGAAACCGAATCAAATGTCAAGAAACTATCTATGTTTATTGCATATTCCGTCCGACCGTTAAGTTGCACGCACGCAGTGTTGGCCTATGCTATGCCAACCATTGTGTATTACCATGCAGTAATACTATTTACCATGTTTACTGCAACCAATATGGATGTAGGGCTATCACTGTTCTCTAAGTCTAACAAATTTAACGCTTTAACCTGATAATGGTGCAAGCAACGCAGTCTTTTGAAAATAAATAGTATATTTTACTAGTCTATTTTACCCAACAAAAGGATAGAATTTACCCAACCATGTAGTAAAATAATTGCCCAATAGCATCGGGTAAAATTATATTACCCAACAAAATGGTAAACAAATTGCCCAATATCACTGGGTAAAATTATATTAAAATTATATTACCCAACAAAATGGTAAAATAATTACCCAATGATCATTGGGTAAAATTATATTACCCAACAAAATGGTAAATTAATTACCAATATCATTGGGTAAAATGTAATTACCCAGAATTAGGGTTAAAAAATTACCATTATGTTGGGTAACACGTTTACCCAGAAAAAGGGTTGTTGATATAGCACCCAGCGGTTGGGTAAAACTTTACCCAACTTGGGTAAAGTTTTACCCAACCGTTCTAACAGTGTAGAGATATAACGTACTTTCCAATTGATACTGGACCATTTGTTTGTCTTTTATAACCGTGTCCTCGATATTGTAGCTCAAATATCAAAACTATGAATATTTTCGTTCGTGACTGCTGTAGATCGATACCATCGTCCCTTACGAGTTCATTATATCGAAGCGTTAGTGAGAATGGCCATGAACGTCTTTCTTTACTGTGTTTGCTTGTGCATTACATATTTAAAGCTCAATATCCACTGAGCTGATATTTCTGCCGGGACTTTATTCAAGTTCAAGTTAAGAGCATCGTTTATCGGTTTCTACATGAATGAATAATAACAGTGATGTGGGCGTATTCCTTAGAAGTCGCTTCGATGTAATATACTCTGCTAGTAATAATAAATAATGTAACTAGTGTCCCTAAAGCAATTATCGTTCACCAATTACTTATCTTTCCATTAGATAGAATTCCCCATAACACGCTAGCAGTTCCAAGGGAATGAGGGTGTTAACATCGAAAAGCACCATAATGGATATTTATGAGATTGATGAAACTATATGAAACCATAATGGAACGAAACTTTCTCGGTAAGTTCTACAGGACAAAGTAGAAAGACCCCGAGAAAGACAACTTTAAAATCTTTGAGAATTTTATAAAAGATTTATTTGACCCATTCGAAGTATTGTATTCACGAAATTATAAAATTGTAAGACCACCGTGACATCAGTGAAGGGTCGTCAAGTGTTATATTTTACCCCACCTCGCGGATATGTGACTGAGGATCGTGAAAGCACAAGGCAAATGATATACAATTCGATTGTAAATGTCTAAAATCACAACACACACATTGTTATGTATAATACGTATTTTAAAAGCTATCAACTTAGTGGCAATTGTAACGTTTATCCAATTGAGAAAACCAGGAATTTAGTATAATGCCATTCACATGCTACATGCGTACGAGTATTAAGTGTTAAAATGCCAAGCTGGCAACAGTGACTACGATTCATAAACGTTTATCTGTCCCTGATCACTGATGACACTTTGAATAAGTTATGAACTTTGTAAGTTGATTTCACCAAGATTTGCCTCTAAAACGTCAGACGGTAGGGGCGGTTTTGGTGGGGTGACTCCATCTCCTGAGATACAGAGAAAAACCCATTTGTGCCCCCGCCCCCAAAACCCATTTGTGCCCCCGCCCCCAAAACCCATTTGTGCCCCCGCCCCAGCCCCTCTAAAAAAAATTAATAAGGGAAAAAAAAGAAAATAGGGAAAAAACCGAGATTGCGTGCGGGGTACTTGTTTTGTGTGGGCATATTCAGCTCAAATAGTCAAATATAAGGCAAAATTGTACATATTGTACATGTACTGTGCGATTTTTTTTGACCGTGCGAAATTTGTTGACCTCACCCCCCCCCCCCCCCCCCCCCCCCCCCCCAAACTCTAAAGTTAGCGAGAACTATGAAATTATTGAGCATTTTAATGTCCCTAATACATTTTATTTTTCATATTTCTGTGATCGACTGGTAGAGCAACAGCAAGCAATCCATATCACCATTTGAATTGAAAGTGACACCAGGGACGCACGATACTGGATATGGTTAAAATATCTTCAGGCTACTAAATACATCCATAAGCAATATCACATACCTAGTACAGATGATGATCCTCTATGGAATACTTATTAAAACATTTCGTTCCAACGTTTACACATCTGGGTTATGGTTGGTATTTTGTGTAGGCAAACAGTGAATGAGACATGGAGGTCTCAAAAGAGGCGTCTCATGACTTTAAATATAAATATGTAATGCCTAGAATGTTCTTGAATCGCGATGCATACTGTAATAACCGGGATATTTTTAAACATCCCAGGTCGAATTGAGAATGTGTTTCTACAATAGTTTTCAAATTTCAAAAGCTTCTGTGCGATGTGTTTATCCTATGTGTATTGTAATTGCGCCGTGCCAGGGATATACGACGGTGTACATTTTAATTATTTTTCACAATGATTGTCTTCACCAGCTTCGCAATTGTTGAACAGCAAATAGTACGGGCAGTCTCTAACCGATTATTGGCTACGCTTGAAAAGCAGCAATCACGCAAAATCATACAAAATTGAATCACAAGTTTGCGTACAACGCAGCATAAAATAAATCAGGCAAGTTGTAAAAACTGAGTTCAAATGGATTGTACTCACTGGGTAGGAGTTTCGCTGAAAAAGATCAATCTCATTTCGTCCATGTTTGTGACTGCTAGCTCTCCGGGTACTTGGTCCATTGCATAATAACTTGTTCACCAGTTATTTAGCTATTGGCCGGTCTTAAATTCTCCAATTCCCAGATTAGACAGGCTAGTGGTCATGACTTAAAGCACTCTCTCGATAAATACCACACGGGGCCTTGATTTGGGGCACAAATAGTCAACAATGACAGCAATGATAACAAACTAACAGTCAGAAATACAGATACATTACCTCAGGGTCTTTGGTCAGTAATAGTAAAGTGCTAAGGCAGTGTAGCATGAAGTCTACATACAGTTCTCAACCTCACGTAAATAGAGAAAGCAAGCTCATTATGTATTGTTGACACAGATATTTGACCTATTTCACGCGTTCGAGCATTTTGGCTTGAACGACAGCATGATGGATTCTTTATATCTATTCTCAAAAAGGGAGAAATAAGTAATAATGTGTCAGAAGGAGGACGGGGGGGGGGGGGGGGGGGGGGTTGCATATTAAGGTGTAAAAAGGGGATAGAAAAATTCCGCAAGTAGTTGTTTATTATTGTGTTGCTTTTAAAAACAGTTAAAGGTAAACCTACCCGTGTCCTCGTGTTATGCTTCTTTTTTGCAGGAATCTTACATCAAACCTTTATTCATACCGAGGCCGAAAGACAGATGCAACTGAATATCTCGAACAAGAACGACGTTTCCTGCTTCCCGCCCAATGTCTACCAACCAAAAAGTGAGTTACTAATGCCTGCTTTAAACTAAGATGTTCGATTTGGGGAATATATAATCTCCAATGACACGCGCGAGCTTAAATTTATAGCATTCAACAGTCAATACATTTGCAAATTATACGCAATAGTTAAACATAATAATCGTCGTTTTAGACGATTCCCTTGATGTTCTAATTTGTTTCATGTTCAAAATGTGAAGAGCATTGGGGGATTTCCCTCAGATTCGTAAATCAAATTTACTCTCGCTGGAAATAAAATGCACAGACAACGTGTGCAAATAGGGAAGATAACCTTGATATTTTCATTCTTCTTCATTTTCTTTATGAGGAAGTTTATTGGTCTCTATAATGGTTAGTGGGTTTTAAGGTCGACTTGCAAAATCTCGCATATCATCTACTGGTAAAATGGCGAACAGTTGATCGTTTACCATTTAACATTCAATTCGCACAAATGGAAACCAAATTATTTCGGGTCATTGGTTTTATTTAGCCATTTTGCCGATGTCACAATTTTCTAATAATAGATGGCGCTGAAGTATAAAATGTATTTAACTAATTTTACCATTTAATCCATGACAATTAACTATTGTTTCCTTTTTAAAAATGGTATAATGCAGTGTTGTTCTTGCTTTTCATAATTTAAAAAAAATCAATTATTATATGAAAAAAACGAAAGGATACGCCGATACAAATCAAGATAAATTGTCTAAAAATAATGAAATGTGAAACCGAAGCAATTTGGATCCATGTTGAGATGAAGCTTACCATTTAATAATATCTCCACACCACAGCAACTAACACACTCAGAGTCAGAGAAAGAAAACTTTGAAGGTTACTCGGTAAAACCTGATGGTGTTGCCTAATTAACTAACAACTAAAATGTCATGTAACATTGCCCGAAATCCCTTGCACAATAGAAAACATGATAAATACCATGTTAATACTTTATCAAATTTGATAACATATGAGTGTATATGGGCTTCATTAAAATATTGCTTCATTTTCCGTAAATGGAAACGTATATCACACCTGCGCTTTCAAATGTCTTCGTTCTTAATGGCAAAAACTGCACCCATGAATACTTTAGGGATCCAACTGCAAGCGCATACAGAGAATATACTATTTAAGTACGGCCTATCAATTTCAGGTATTTTTATCTTGTAACTTAAGTCGACAAATTAAGGAGTGCTTACATGTATAACTAGGACGACATCGTCACAAGTTAAATGAGCCAAGAAGATAATTCATTTGTCTCTCTAAATCATTTTCAGCTACTATAATTCCAATTTGAAAACTATTCTTTCAACAAAGTGCCTAGCTGCTCTACTATATCTAGCTTGATTAAAAATGGGTATTCCGACGACTGATGGTGGTAACTTTAAAGCAAGTAGCAAGACAAAGAAGCAAACAAGTTCGAAATCATCATGATGATCGTCGAATTGATGGTTCAAATCACCACTGGAAGAAGACTTTCTATAGATCTTAACCAATTTTCAGAATGTCATTATAAAAACTATTTAAAATTAGATGAATTATTAAGGTTGTATGAATCATCACATACATTGAGGGCGCTTTCTCCGAATAACGTTGAATAACTTATCAATAATTGTTTTATGGGGCGTCATTTCAAAAAAATCTCAGGCTAAGTTGGCTAACAACACTTATTATCGGCCTATCAGTGATAAGTCCTGTCCCAGCGTTAATAACTGTCACAGTCAATCTCATTTTATCAAATCTAAACCAAATTAGCTTTTACCTGGTAACTTAAGTTGAGTGAGCCAGATGAGTAATTCATGTGTCTGTCTCCTCATCATTCCCAACATAAAATTCTACGAACATTTCAATTATGTATCCTTTCCTTCAACATAGTCTCTCAGTGTTTTGCAAACAAAATAATCCGGTGGGCAATGAGACTAAAATTATCTGTTGCTAAAACAAAGTAAGAGTGTCCAGATGACCAGTCGGAAAAGCAATGTATCTATTCAACATCAGGAAACTGAAAACATCCTACGATTTTGTTTAAATGGTATGTGTACATATCTACAACAAAATAAACCGATGGGTCTTGAGACTAAGAAGTTACCCTCACTAAATGAAACAAACACATGTTCAGACGATTAGTATTTGAAGGTCGAATTATCAGTTTGGTTTTCTATGACGTAGTAAACAACAATTAAATCCAATCCAATTAAATTTTACCAGGAAAATTACGTTGACAAATTAAACCATTTTTATATGTGACGAGAACGAGTACAGTGAACCAACCCTACGAATCCACTGTATCATGGAGTGCGTCGTGGAAAAGTCATTCTACAGTGTAATAATGGGATACTTGGGAATTCGATTTTGTAAGCATTGCCCATACATCGATACATTGTATACAGCTGGCAATTACTGTCTTTGATACGAGTATGATTACATTCCATTCACGCGCAGATTGATCGGTTGCACCTGGCAGATGCAGTAAACAATGAACAATGCCTTCAGTAGATCGAGATTATTATATTTGAACACATGCTGATAACACGTAGATATACAATGAAAACAACTTTGTTTCTGATCAGAATTCTGTTACATTGACTACTTAGGGAATTTTCTGTTGCACCTGGCAGATTCAGTAAACAATGAACAATGTCTTCAATTTATTTTCTTTCACAACCATCTAGAAAATTTAACCGGATCCTCTAGGACACCAGTCTATGTGTGTTTATACCTTCATACATACATGGGTGTTACCATTTATGGCAACATTATATTACAAGGAATGTTCATTTTTGATTTTTCGATTTCTCGAATGGTCACGGATATTAATTCAAATCATACGTCTGCTATAGTTAGTGTAGAAATGAAATAACCCTACACCTACAGATCCATAAGTTTAATACTATATTCATCAATGGTAATTAAAACATAAATGAATTTACAGTTCACCAAAAGAGAAACCTTTAAAGCTCGCCTACCACTTTGGTATTTTCGCCACAGACTGGTCATACACCTGTTCACTTGATGGCAGACTGTAGAGAGTTAACATTTTTTATTTTATTTTTTATTTTGCATTCATTTTATTTCTCATTCATCTATAATATTCTATACATAGTTATATATAACATAATAACAATATATCAAACATACTGGTATCAATAAGTTACAAATATGAAAAAGAAACATGACTCTAACAGCGAACAGCATGTACCAACAATTACCATTAGCATGAAAATAGATGGCTAATGATCATCAATGGCACATGACCTTCGCAGTTGAGTTGACACACAAAGCAATATATAATATGGGCTGTCATGTACATGTGTTTTACAAGAAGAATATCAGAACCTACTATTTACTATTTACTCTATGCTATGTAGGCTTTTGCCAATCTTATGCCACATATTTTCACTGTGTCTCAATATACTAATTCTCCATTTTAATTCGTATATAAACCATTTAAATGCATCAACGTTTTTTATTATCAGTGATCTCGATATGTCTGGATCTATACAGAGTGAACGACGCCAGACTAAGCATTCTATTTAGCATTACATTCAATACATTTTGATTATCTGGTTTATAGATTATTATTTTGATTATCTGGTTTATGGCACAATGATTTTTAACGATATCTCTGGACATGGAATATTGTTAGAAATAATAAACGTTTTAAAATGAACCCAAAAGCTTTTTGACAAAGGACAGGCAATACATGAATGTAGATAATCATCTGATGTGTTCGCCTTATTCCATTTATATAAGTTTGCTTTGGTAGCGATGATTCTATATAATAATTTGTAATTGAACTCTTCCAATTTTCTCTCTTTTTCAAGAATAGTTTTCATAGTCCAAATATCGTCCCATTTTGGTGACGTAGACAGTTCCAGTGCCCATCTTTTCTGAATTATTGGCACGACTGTAAACTTTTTAACTGCATGAACGTAAATATACCTCTTGCCAAATGCTCTTGTAACATTCTATCATACTGTGTCCAAAATAAACACCAAGAGACTTAACATTTTCAGTTGGCCATTTTACAGAGTTATGTTTTACAAAGTGACCAAATGCTAAACCTTGAGTTTTTTCCACATTAATCTTTGGTCCTGCAAAATATCCAAATGTATTAATGATTTTCAACGTGCTATCAAGAGATTCTTTCGTTGAGCAGAAAAGCGTTGTATCGTCAGCAAATTTGCTAATACGAGCTTCACACATTTTTCTTCGTTATTGTCATCAATGACAATACCTGAGATAGTTTTATCCTGTCTTATGTTCAAAGCTAAGACTTCGGAGACTACAACAAACAAGAGTGCAGAAACGGACAGCCCTGACGCAAACCTCTGCTCAATCTAAAGAACTTTGATTTCCAAGATTTAAAACATAACTCTCAATATTATTATACATTACTGTAATCCAATTGATAAACGATGGTCCAAAATTAAACTTCTGTAATGTTTGAACTATAAAGTTCAATTCGACGGTGTCGAAAGCTTTTTCGAAATCTACAAACAAAATTGCAGCCGATTTATTCTCATTTATACATAAATTAATAACATCATCAATTAATCTTATATTAACATGGAGAAATTGTAACCTTGTCAAATTCCCAAGATAACTGGATGTGGCTAATAACCCAGAGTGGTAGCTCGCCTTTAAGTATAGAAACCTAGTATAGGACAATCGATTGACATTGACGTGAAATACGAGCAGTGCATAGGCTGGACCAATGTGTTATGCGACCGATGATAATCTAGTATTCCGCTTAAAATAAAGCTTCAAATCATCGAGAGTTTACTATATTGAGGAACTTATAGGTTTATAGGTGGATATAGATCTTCTAGTCTGGACCATGCACATGCTCTTAAGGTCATATCCAACGGCCACCAACGTGTCTTTTCGACTCATAAAATAAATCTGCATTTTAATTTGCCTCCATTGCATTGTGAGCTGGATAAACATCTAAGAACTAACCAGAATGGCTTCAGGGTAGGAAGAACTACTATAGGACATATACTGGCACTAAGAAGGCTGATTGAAGGGGTGAAAGCTAATAACCTACAAGCAATTATAACCTACATAGACTTCAGGAAGGCCTTTGATACCATCCATCGTGGCAAAATGCTAAGAATTTTGCACGCTTATGGCATACCAGGACAGATCGTCGATGCTGTTGGAGACATGTACGAGGGAACCATGGCTAAAGTGATTTCTCCAGATGGAGAAACAGATCTGTTCGAAATCTTAGCTGGTGTACTTCAGGGTGACACCCTTGCCTGATATCGGTTTGTTATTGTACTAGACTACGCCCTGAGAATGGCTATAACAGGAAAGGAAGAAGAGCTTGGATTCCATCTAGAAAAGCGAAGAAGCAGAAGGATTGGACCACCACCCCTAAACTAGCAAAGCAACTTGACGGCTGTTATACTCGCATGCTGAGGGCTGTCCTCAACATTCACTGGAAGCAACATACAACTAACACAGAGCTGTATGGAGACCTCAAAATCACCCAAAAGATCAGGGATAGAAGGACAGGATTCTCAGGCCACTGCTCTAGGAGTCAAGAATGTGTGTCAAAGCTGGTTCACTGGATACCAAAGCATGGGATAAGAAAACCTGGAAGACCTGCCCTAACTTACATCGATGTGCTAAAACAGGACACTGGTTTGGATGTCGGAGACTTAAAGACAGCAATGCAGGACAGGAAAGTGTGGAGAGCCATTGTAGATCGAGAACACAACTCGAATTAAGCAAGTAAGCAAGCATTGTATCAGTCGTATTTCAAACGTAGATACCGCATGGAAATTGTTCATTCCTGCACATATGTATGAAACATGACCAAAACAAAACCCCGAGTATTGTTTCTATTTATAGACCAGACACGTTACGTGCATTACGCGTTAAGTACTTTCATGAAAAGGGTACTTTTTTAAACAATCCTGTTGAATATATATATGTTGGTTTAACACCAATGATTAAAACTTGACTTTAAAATGGAATTATGTAATATACTCGATGTGTGCTTACTTTTACTCTTTTGGTTCGTTAAATTTAGGGGTTACATTGAAGAGAAAAACACGTACAAAAACACGTACAAGGGGTGTCTGGAAAATCTTCGAATAATACCCAGTTTCCTCCTTCAAATAAATATATGTTTCCTATTTCAAATAGCCACAAATTCTCTAGTCTTACAATAATACAAGCCTTGCAAATTGTCCTTAACACAATGTCTCGGTTGAAAATAGAAGCAAAATCTAAAGAACAGACTGTCATCAATAAAAGAAATCAATATAGAAATAGCCAGAGTATTTGTATTACGTTTTCTACAACTCATGTCCACTTGATTTCCGTCCGGGACATTCGAAGCATGTAACGTTTGACGTAATTGCTTCTTGGCAAGGGGGGGGGGGGGGGGGGGGTATAAAGGTATACGGGTATATGCCGCTGTAACTCCATATATGGGGTTTGATTAATGCTGGAGACATTCAAGTATATCTAGAGATTTCACATCCTAAGTTCTACTCGCACACACTGTATAAGCAATGAAGTAGTGGGTCAGAATTTCACGCCTCCTTCGACACATACCCGTCAAAATAATCAGAGACCCCGGACTTTTTGGCTTCATCTGAATCTAGGCATGGTTCTGGTGAGACGTGAATCCTAATCGCATCGTTCAGTTCAGACCAATAAGTCGGTGTCTATACCGTTCTCTGTCTATGGCTTAATCTCTACGGTGTTAACACTTATAGGCGACTAAATAACGGTAGATGCTTGGTGTAAGACATTCATAAGTTAGACTAGTGTAAAGACCCAATTACGGAATACTGCTGTATACTATTCCTTCATCCGTCTATATAATATTTTGTGCAAGGTTAATTCCATGCTGTCTTGCACCAAGGATAAAGTTGACTAAACTCTATGTTTTATAGGTAAAGTAGTGGCGTTTGCCATTATATGATACTATCTTGTAGTGATATCTGCACTCATTAAAATACCTTCACTGAAAATAAAACATACAATAGTTATTAGATTAAATACTCACATTTTGAAGGGAAACATGGGGTGGCACTCAAGTTGAAATTGATGTCGAAATAATGCACATATCAGTTGTATGACGCACTATACGACCTCCGGGTATGGTGCGTCACTCTACCGACGTGCGTCACTTTTTCATGTACCATGACGCACCCCTGTGTCACAAATGTGACGTAATTTAGCCATTCAATGACGGTATCCACCGTCAATGTTGCCATTTTTCCTTTGATCAAAGCATCGCTCTTCTCTGACCCGCTCTACCACTACGGGGTGTGCCGCTGGAGGTTTGAAGTTCCAACTAACTTCAGTGTTAAACCTTTAAAAGAATGGTGAATTTGAGACACACGATTGTTTTCTTCAAGAGCGGCACATACCAGGCCTATACTCATGATTACCACCCCTCGGGTTATTTCCGACATGGGTATTCAAAAGGTCATAATAGCGAACGGGTGATTTTACGCATGTAGTTTTTTTGCACTGAGAACGCGGTGAGAGTATCGGAATAGTGATGTTTGTACTTCGGGAGTTGCATTGCATACTTTTAAGTAAAAAACCCAAATGTTCATAGTTTCGATATTCGAACTACAATATCGGGGTATCCTGAGTGTGGTTTCTCTGCACTGTTTCATCTGGGACTTGTTTCGTATATTGTAATAATATAAGTTAACATTGACACACGTATTCATACGTATGAAATGTAGCTTTCTGATGTATGGAATTCGTTATTCTGTTTTCTCAATCTCATTATTGAAATAACATTGGCCCCTCAATAATTAAAAAAAACCTTCCAAATATCAAAGAGTATTTTAAACGTACTTTCCAATTGATACTGGACCATTTGTTGGACATGTTTAATGACAACAGAGGATTACCGGTTTCTTATATTATTTAATAAGGTATATTTAAAGTTTATAAATGTTATACAATAACATTTACTGTGACGGCTACAGGCACAGTACACACGCTGTTACATGTTTGTGCAATGCAAATAGTATAATATGATTATTTTCGTTAGTTATTGCTAAAGATCGATGCCAACGAACTTTACCATTTCATTACACCGAAGCGAAAGTGTGATGGCCATGAACGAAACTCTCAACGAGACTTGATTCAAGTTCAAGTTAACAGTATCCTTTATGGATAAATGAATAAAATAATAACTGAGATGTACGTGTATTCCTTTGAGGAAGTCGTTTCGATGTAATATACTCAATAATGTTACTAAAGGGTCCCTGAAGCTATTATCGTTCATCGATTACTTATGTTTCCATTATATAAAATTCCCCATTACACGCTAGCAGCTCCAGGGAAACTAGGGTGTTAACATCAAGAAGCAAGCGCCACAACGGATATTAATAAGATTTATGAAACTGTATGAAAGCTTATTAAACAAGATCCTAATGGAACGAAACTTACTCGGTCAGTTCTACAGGACAAAGCTGAAAGAAACCTTTAGAATTTTAAAGAATTTTACAATGTTTTGTTTTATCCATTCGAAGTATTGTATTGTAAAGATGATATAATTGCATAACCCCCATGACATTTCGCTTTACCGGTTTCTTTGGTTTTATATTTCAATTCATTTCTCTCAAAGCACACCATGGCGATGTTAACATGGGTAGAGCGAATGTGGAAGTGCTAAGTCCGGTGTTATCATGAAATACTTACTCTACTTCTAAATCTGCCATTAATAGTATTTTTGGCGCCAAACGATATGGAACTGATCTCGCATTCAGTAAAAATATTAATATAGTCTCTCATTTTACACCAACATGGAATCTTTATAATGGTGTTGCACAATGATATATATTAGTGGGAATTTATCATGATTCTGTGATCGCTGTGTGATTTTTGCAGCTATAATAACATCCTTAGCTATCATTTACCCAACCCTTATGAAGCATTGACCTTATATATATTATGGTACACATCTATACAGATTAGTACATTATCAGGCGTACCACTACGTAGTATTTGATTCTCCAATATATAGAATTGTACGCATGTATGTAGTTTTGTATGTACAGACTGTAACAAAAAAGGTATGCGATTGCAGCTTATTTTTAACAATATTAAAATCATGCAATGTCAAAATAGTGTACCCACTGTGATAAGTGCAGTGTTGATTTGATTTGAGGGATTTGATTTGATTTGGTCTTTTTAACTGCCTTTGTTTAAATATTATGACCAATCTACTAAGTTTTCTAGAATTTGGGTTGGCCACTTTCAGCAAAGAATACAATATCTTGATCAATGTCTTTGAGTCCATAAACTTCCCATTTTTCCTCCTGACATGGTACCCATCCTGAAACCACCATAGACGAAATATGGAGCCAATCTGGTTCAACAGGTATCTTCCATGTGCTAACAGCTCAGGTATCACCGTGTTGTAAAACAGATCAAGGTAGCGTTAAGCATTCATATTCCCATCTATGAATATATGTCCAATCAAAGTCCCATCATCAAAGATTCTTGCCCGAACGAGCAGTTTCTGTCTGATTTTGGGCGGTCATAAGTGAAATCTAGAGGAGGGGTTATTCCTGCGCGAACGGTTGATGAGACAGGACTGGTGTTCACTCTGTTATCCATATGAAAGATTACTTCGTCTCCAATGAACATATCATGCATATATATTTCCTGCCGCACCCAGCTTTAGCCACTGTGCATATTGGAGTCTCCTTGGAGAGTCTGCCGCCAGACGATCCACTTAAAATGAACCATTGTCTCACAACAGCGCTCTATTAATATGTGCATGGTTTAATTCCAATCATATTGTGTTTCCCAGTAATTTAGCCAAAGTGGCCCAGATGATTTCGAGACTTCTTTAGACACTTGATCATATCTCTGCTTCCTGACCACCGATCTACATGAAACAAAGCTTATTAAGAAGATTGTAAAAATCCATTTACATAGTATTACAAGTTGAAACAGAAATTGCTTTGTACATATTTTTTACATATTTTTGTTTGTATAACCTTTGTTGTTACAGCCTGTATGTTTAACATGATCGCACAGAAGGAACTCGGCAACAACCCAAATGAAGGGTTAAAACGCCAAGCTGCCAACAGTGACCACGATTCACACACGTTAACATCTATCCCTGCTCACTGGTGACACTTTGAATAACTTTAGAACTTTTTAAGTGGATTTCACCACGACTTGCCACCAAAACGTCAGACGACAGGGGCGTTTTGTTGGGTGACGCAATCATGCTGAGATACAAAAGAAAAATCGAGGATAAAAGTGAAAATCACTTGGATCCAATTTTAAATATTGCTCTTGGTGTAAGAAATCATAGATATAATATCTTTGAACGTTCTCTTGAATTATGTATAGACTATTCGATTCACACCAACAAGTATTATTCTTGGGTAATCGGAGACACTGTTATCATGATCGGGGAAAAAGACGGAAAGCATATGGAATAGAAAGATTCTTGGATGTGTTTACGTCTAACTAACCAATCACAGTCAGAGACAAAGTCCATAGATAACTAAACGGATTGTGATATTTATCTCCCTTTTAAACAGCCTCCATATCACATCAGGACATCACGGCAAAGGACTAAATAGTAAGACGAAATGGCACAGAAATGAGTAAATGAAAAAAGGTTGAAGGGGCAAGGGACGGATTGGGAGAGGCCAAAGTGGATAAGGATAACATTGTTTCCATTCAATAGTTATTGCAATAAGCCGAACTCAGGTATGCGAACATTTCATGTTAGGGCAGCATATGCCTGGAACAACTTGCCATCAACAATCAGAACCGAACTTGAGAATATGTCAGTGCAACAATTTAAAACAAAGATCCATGGAATTTAAATTTTGTGTTCTAAAGTATATTACAATTCTGCATTTCCTTGCTGAATTTATCTGATGGTTCTGTATATATTTATGTAAATAGTTGTTATATTCCATGTATATATATTGTAAATAATTATGTATTTTTCTCTGTGAAATGAGGGCCTGCTTGGAAAGCAGTGCTTGACACTAAAGCTGTTTACCCTCAATAAAGAAAGATTAAATAATAATAATAATTATAATAATAAATAATAATAATAATAATATAAAAGGACAACATTGGATTAGTACAAATTGGACAAATTGAATATCTTATTTATTTTTTGAGTTATAGACCACTTTTTGGTCTATAACTCAAAAAATAAATAATATATTCAAAAAAGAAAAAGCACTCTGGGAATGTTATCAGTATTGTCATAAAACTAGTATGACAACATTTGACAAAATATATTTTGCGTTATCTTTAAAGAACCTTAAATGGGTAAAAGACCCAAACCTAAAATGGGTGTTTTTATAATTTTCTCCCAAATGGTCAATTTCATTATCATGGTTGGATTCATTGAACCCTTTTCTGCAAAAAACTGTATACTTTTATAAAGATTAAATGAACATTGAAGAAGTTACGGCAGTTTTACGGAGTCTGTACCTGAGAGTCCACACCTCTTAATCTCGTTTCATCATATTGTGGCGAATGTAGCGAATTCTTCCACACTCCTCCGGCTTCTTCTCTCTTCCGTCGGTGTTAGCGGGCGGTCAAGGCAACTGCAACTGATTGCGTAGGCGTGAGGTGTTACTCCTCACTATTTTACAATGCACGGACCCGGAATGATCACTCAAAGCATTATTTAAGTTATTGGCGCGAACTACCTTGAGTGGGAGCTCGGCCCGACTGGCCACGATTCACAGGATGCGCTCGTTTTTATATACCCAAACCACGTGACCAACTGACGCCCACGTGACCTCGCACTGAAGGGAGCCACCAAGAATTTTACTACAATCTTGCTGAGATAAAGGATGCCCTCTATAGTCTCTCTCACTTCCGCTACAATATGTTTATGAAAGCTAGCTCTCCGGGTGCCTGATCCATTGCACAATAATGGCGATTTATCTATTGGCTGGTCATAAATTCGCCAATTCCAAGATTAGACAAGCCAGTGGCCGCGCGCAAAAGCATTTGAATAAATACTACATGTGGCCTTACCTTTGAGCACACATCGTTAACATTTACAGCACACTTTTAACTCGAAATACAAACACTGTATGGCCTCGAGGTCTTTGATCCGTAGTACAAAGAGTTTTCTCGTACGTATATAAACACGATTTAAAGCGAAACACGCATTTAACTTTGACATTAAACACGACATCTCACGATTTTTTTGGCCCAAGCAAAGGTATCCAAGCCCCAACATTGTATAGCATCATACAACAGGGTACCTGCATGCATTACAGCAGGTGTCTTCTGGTAGGAATCTACTAAAGATTCATAAAAAGAGAATTTATTTATCAATCAATCAATCAATCAATCAATCAATCAATCAATCAATCAATCAATCAATCAATCAATCAATCAATCAATCAATCAATCAATCAATCACTCACTCAATCAATCAATCAATCAATCAATCAATCAATCAATCAATCAATCAATCAATCAATCAATCAATCAATCAATCAATCAATCAATCAATCAATCAATCAATCAATCAATCAATCAATCAATCAATCAATCAATCAATCAATCAATCAATCAATCAATCAATCACTCTTATTATCAATCAATCAATCAATCATCACTCTTATTATCAACCAATACCTTAATACACTAACCAAAACAATCCCATCACAACCATTGATTCCGCTGTTATTATTTCGCCTCGTTAGGTTACCCTAACTATCTATTAACCGCAACATTTTATGTTCATTTTATTAACCCAACACTGAACAACTATCAATTATAGCATAATGGATTCTGTATGTCTTATCTTAAAAAGGGAGAAAGGAACTAAGTTCAATTGCTCTGAAGTAATAACATTGTCAGAAGTCACATACATCGTTAAAGGATTAGATTAATTAAGCATGCAGTTGGTAATATTTTCCATTTAAAATAGTCAAGGTCCTTGACCTCGTGTTACGCTACTTTTTGCAAGAAACTCACATCACCACCTTCTTCATGCCGAGGCCGAGGAACATATACAACCAAATACCTTGAACAAGAGCGACATTTCATGCTTCCCGATCAATGTCTACTAAACAAAAAGTGAGATCGAATTACTAATGCCTGCTTTGAACTAAGGCATTTGATGTTCGCTTTGGGGAATATACTTTCTTCTTTTTCCAATAATATCCGCTAGCTTAAATGTAAGGCATTTAACATTTAATACATTTGGGTGTATGTATATGTATGTACATTATACGTAAAGGTTAAACACAATAATTGTCGTTTTAGACAATTCCCTTGATGTTCTAAGTTGGTATTGTTTTCATGTGATCCTGAAACTGATCATTCAGTACAATGCCAATACATAAATTAAATACTGACCTAACGGCAAAAAAATAATTGGTAAACACCTAATGATTGTTCAATGAATTTAAGGTCATTTATGGTCGTGTCTGCGATATTGTAGCTCGAATATCAAAAATCTGAATATTTTCGCTCGTGATTGCTGTAGATCGATGCCAACGTCCCATACGAGTTTATTATACCGAAGTGTTAGTGTGAATGAAGGGCTATATTTAATATTTATACCTCAATCTCCACTAAGCTGATATTCCTGCCGGGACTTTATTAAAGTTCAAGTTAACTGTATTGTTTATCAGTTTCTACATGAATGAATAATAACAGTGATCGCATTAGGCGGATTCCTTTGAGGAAGTCGTTTCGATCTAATATACTCTACTAGTAATAATAGATAATTTAACTAGTGTCCCTAAAGCAATTATCGTTCAATTACTTATCTTTCCATTATAAATAATTCCCTATAACACTTTAGCAGTTCCAAGAGAATGAGGGTGTTAACATCGAAAAGCACCATAATGGATATTTATGAGATTGATGAAACTAATGTATATATGAAGCCATTATGGAACGAAACTTACTCGGTAAGTTCTACAGGACATAGCAGAAAGACAACTTTAGAAATTTAGTGAATTTTATAAAGAAATTGTTTGACCCGTTCGAAGTATTGCATTCTCGAAATTATAAAATTGTACAACCTCTCTGATACTGATATCAGAGAGGGGTCGTCAAGCGCACGGACGCCCCCAATGTATCAAATATGTCGGCAAAATCTGTCCTCTTCATCAAATCTGTCTGCGAAAATGTTTTATGTCACACAATATCAGACCAAATTGCCATATCATTCATGTCATTGAAAATGTTTTATGTCACACAATATTATACCAAATTGCCATATCATTGAAAATGTTATATGTCACACAATAATTATCAGTACAAATTGCAATGCTGTAATTCAGGGGTTCTCAACCTGGGGGTCGCCATAAGGGTGGTTTGGGGTTTTCCAGGGGGTCATGAAGGGTTCATAAATATAGCATTTTGGGAACCATTTTAATATTTTGCTCTAAAAAGGCTTAGAAAAACCAAAAAGAAATCCTGCTCGTTACGCTCGCATCATATAACCACTCGGCTGTAGAACGGGGCCCCGTTTCAAATAAGGGCGCTCTAAAAGGATGGGTGTACGTAACCAAGGTAACGCACACCCGTCAATTTGCGCAATTATTGAATTTTCGCCTTTTTACCCCCAATTATCTGCATAAAAAGTAACTATCCGTCGAGTTGAGGGCATCATAAGGTACCAGAACTCCTTGCGACATCCAGTTCGATGATTTAATTTAACCTTTGACCCCAACATCACACGACACAAGCTAAAATTATGTCTTTTTTAACCGGTTTGCTGCGATGAGACCACCATTTTCTAGACGAGATTACACCATTTTATAGAATTTTTAGACTAAGTGTGATAATTTTTACATTAAATATAAACCCTATAGTATTCAGAAATGATGCCTTTGTAACGGTTATCTCTGTGATAAGAGAGTTATTTTGTTGTTTAAAATCGGCAAAATCGGCTTTTTATGAATTCTGAAAATTACTGTGACGTGAGGCCGTTCCCTTGGAAACGCGGTCCCGTTCCCAAGCCCGCCCTCTATTGAAAAGTGGTTTTTGTTCGTATTCCGTCGGGCGACGGACTTCCGTCACTTGATGAATCGCCGGGTAAAAAATGACGGCAGTGCGTCACTAAATAGAGCGCCCTCAATTGAAACGGAGCCCCGTTCTACAGCTGACTGATCACGGAGGGTTATACCATTTATTTGAAATAGGGGTGTTTTTCAACTGTTTCAAAGTATACAAATATACCAATTCTGCATAGCTTATAACCCACATGGTAACGCTCCGATTTCAACGTGGACCATGTCATGATGAGATGAGACATTAGTCTTATCAAAAATGTTCATTTGAGTTTGGGGAAAATACTGTCTGTATATGCAGTGTTGCCAGACATTTTCACAAAAAATTACATTTTGTTCAAAATCGAATACACTTTTTATTCTATTTAATGATATGCGACTGGAACTTATCATTCACAGCGCTTCATTGATTGGAAAAAAATGTGATTTACTTATTATTTGATCATTTTTAATGGTCAGTGTTGCCAGTAATTAACCAAATGGGTGTTGCCATAACTAGTAGAATATTTACAGATTAAGTTTCCAATGAAAACAAAACTCGTAGCCACAATTATTTTAAATGTATATCAATCAGTTTACACCTATATACAGTTGATCAACTGTAATGGTCATATTGCAATACATTATCAACAAGCATATTGATACTTAAATGGTTATTTTCTTTTAAAACACCTACATCAACAAGACTTAACTCATAAACATTCTCAATTGAAGATGATGGCCAATTCCACATAGCCTTTACTCAATGTAACAGGTAGGGTCCCACATATTCAAATTAATTATCTCAAAGTAGCGTCCATAATCCACGACTGGTATTGAACATGTATTCAACACATTCGAAAACATTTCAGCCATGCATCAAAACAATAGCTTAAAGGAAAAAAATGCAAGATAGGTTTACAAATATATTCTCATACCAGGTAGCACTTGCCTTCATGTCAAAACACTATGTATACTAAAGCTCCAAATTTAGAGTCAAGTGGCTATGGGTTTAATTTGCAATTTTATAGATAGAGGGTCACTTTACCCTTGGCTAGAAGCCCCCAGGTGCAATAATACGCACACTTAGGTCTATATTAAAGGGGCATTAAAAGATGTGGTGGAGGCAGCGCCTCAATTACAAAAATATATGATAAAAACTTGGATTTGTATATTTTTACAATTGTGTTACATTGACTGTTTAGCACAGATAACGGTAATTTTGGCACATTTGATTTGTGACTTTGCCTCATTCTCATTCATGTGGCCAGGTTCAGCAACATGTAATCATTGCAAATGTGGTATCATTTTAAAGAGGAACACTTCAGCTTTCCATTGATATATAACATATACAAAGAGGTTAATAAATAATAAAAATATACTTTATTAAAAAATAATTCCTAACTTTTTGTGAGCAGTTTATAAACGTTTATCTGTCCCTGATCACTGATGACACTTTGAATAAGTTTGGAACTTTGTAAGTTTATTTCACCACGATTTGCCTCTAAAACGTCATCCGGTAGGGGCATATTGGTGGGTGACTCCATCTGCCGAGATACAAAGAAAAACCAAGGATAACAGTGCAAGCAGTACAAACGTACAAACGTAGAGACAGTTTTTAAACGATTTCACCCTAGTACCTTTCACGGCGTAAATAAAACACACAGCATTACAATATCCAATTTATGTCAGCATTAGACATTCGCGTTCTCCTTCGAACTATCGAAAACATCTAAGAATAGATTTCAATATCAGTAGAAAATCATGTCATCCCTCGCGCTAGAGAGTAACTGTTGATTGAACCACACCAACAAGTATTATTCGTGGAAAATCAGAGACACTGTAATCATGATCGGGGGAAACGACTGAAAGAGTCTTGCATGTGATTACGTCTGAGTAGCCAATCACAGTTGGAGACGAAATCCACGAGATAACTAAACAGACAGTTGTGAACTCTATTGCCCTTTTAAACAGCCTGCATATTAAATTAGGACGTCATAGCCTAGGAATAAATGAAAAAGCGTGAAATGGCAAAATACGGATTGGGAGAAGACAAAGGACAAAGTTGCATCAGGCCGCTAGAAAAGGACCAAATGGGATTAGGTCGAATTGACCCAAGGATTAAATGGAATTTGGACGAAATAGCTTAAGGACGAAATGGGAGAAAACGAAATGGCATAAGGACGAAGTTGGGAACGGATGAAATAAGAAGACGCAATGATAGTAGTACGGCGTTAATATCAATGGCAGGCGAACATAGTAACGATTTTTCTCTGTCACTTTGGTGACCTTGAAATTAGCATCACATAATGTTTTCATTATGGCGTTCTCGACTCTCATTCCAATGTGAAAGACATCAGGAGAATCTGAGACTGCCATCCGCAGTGTTTATACAAGACAGACATCTTGTTTTATAGATGTACCATTTGATCCATCTGATAATGTTTCTGTTTTTCAACACAATTAAAATGCTACCACGATTCAATAAATCAACACTGTACCATATCATAAATGCAGTATATATCGTGTTATAATCCCTGATGTATATCTTGTTTACTATATATTTTCCTGTGACACATTCCTAAAGCTAAGAAGCTAATGTATTGGATGGTGCCAACATTGTCATACTGGCACAGCAACAGATAAAGCGTATACAAACTCATTTCACCAATAGGTTTGCAAATTGCAAATATCTTCAGTCCCCTCACAACACAACTGCCACAAAACTCAGCGAGAACCGTGAAATTGTTGAGCATTTTATTATCCATACATTTTATTTTTCATATTTTTGTGATCGACAGGGGGCAAAGCAACAGCAATCAATCCATATCACCATTTGAATTGAAAATGACACCAGGGACACACGATACTTGATATCGTTAAAATATCTTCAGGCTACTCACAACACCCGTAAGTAATATCACATACCTAGTACAGATAATGATCCTCTATGGGAATATTCATCATAACATTTAATTCCAACGTTTACACATGTGGGTTTCGATTGGTATTTTGAGTAGGCAAACAGTGAATGAGAAATATGTCCCAAACGAGGCGCTTATGAAGTTAAATAGCAATAGAAATCATGTCTATGAATCTATAGAATCGCGATACCTACTGTAATTGGTATATATCTGAAAGTCGAATATGTTACAACTATCCTATGTCTATTTTAATTGGACATGGCCAGGGAAATTTAACGGTGTAAATGTACATTACAGGGTGTATTGACCTCATAATATTATCCACAATGCTTTTCTTCCTCGGCTTCGCAAATGTTGAACAGCAAATAATAATGGTAATCTGTTAACCGATTATTGGCTACGCTTGAAAAGCTGCAATCACGCGAGAACATGTTAAACGTGCGCGTTCTTAACCGCACAATCATACAAAATCGTATCACAATTTTGTGTACAACGCAGCGTACAATGAATCAGGCAAGTTGCAAAAACTAAATTCAAATGGATTGTACAGAATGGGAAAGAGTTTCGCTGATAACAAAATATCAATCTCATTTCGTCGATGTTTATGATAGCTAGCTCTTCGGGTACTTGATCGATTGCCTACTCACTTTAACACCAGCGATTTAGCTGTTGTCCGGTCTTAAATTCTCCAATTGCTGCAGATAAGACAGGCTAGTTGTCATGCCTTGAAGCACTCTTTCGATAAATACCACACAGGGCCTTGATTTGAGGCACAAATAGTCAACAAAGACAGCAATGATAACAAACTAACAGCCTGAAATACAGATACATTATGACCTCAGGGTCTTTGGTCAGTAATAGTAAAGTATTAAGGCTGTGTAGCATGATGTCAACTTACAGTTCTCAACCTCACGTTTCTTTAATGTTATTGTGATGGTTCCTCGGCCTATTATTTACTCTCTAATTTAGGACGTGTTCACACTATAGCTTTTTCCTCAACCCGGGTCGGACCCGAGTCGAACCCGGATTGATCGATATTTCGATATATTTCCACCCAGAGTTCCATCATGGCTTCTGTTTCAATTTGACTCCATTTATTTGTCATTTTGATAAAGATTTCAACCAGAACCAGAGGCAGAAGAGAACGTGCGAAGCAAAGCTCGAAACTAACGTAAACAACTACCATGCCAAACCACGGTCAGAGGTTAGGTCAGCAGTCAGGTTATCTACTTCCGGCAACCCGGGTCGAAACAGCGATTTCTGTTCACACTACAGTCGTTGCGGGTTCTACCCTTCACTTTCGCAGGGTTGTAATTTTCGACCCGGGTCGGTTTTTTGAGCCTATTTTTCTGTTCACACCAGACTTCAACCCGGGTTCGACCCGGGTCCGACCCGGGTCGTGGAGAAAACTAGCTATAGTGTGAACACGCCCTAAGTGGCATAAGCAGACGAACCTTATAATTATGTTGCAATTAAGTTGTTTTTGATGAACTATTGCTATCTGGAGAAAAAACATCTAGAAACTCCAGAGTCGTCGCTAAGCAACCAACTAGCGTCGATAGTAGCAGTAGTTAATCACTCACTACCTATCATGTGTTGATAAAGGCAACAGTGGTTGCTGAAACGTCCACAATACTAAGTAAGTGGAAATAATTGGATTAGATACAATGAACCTTTTTCTCATGTTTATCACCAATCCTGATGAATCTTTTCAACAATAGAGGAAACTACTAAAGGTTGGTCTCATTGTGCATGGTGTGAAAAGTAGGATATTGTGTCTGATATTAGTAAGCTCAATATCGTATCTGCGTAAGCCATGGGATGTCGCTATAATGTAACTTAATATTTGTAAGGAAGCTGCTTTAACATAGCGTGTGCGTATGATACGTATACCACGGTGAGATGGTGTAAGTATCCTATAAGAAAAACCTGACCGCAAATCCAGATAGCAAAACCCACGTATTATCCAAATCACATCATATTGAAATGGAAATAAAATAGAGAGACTTTTTTGTAAAGCTTTTTTCAGCAGTGTTCCCACTACAACCATTTTTCCAATGGTAAAATAAAGAATATCTAACTTACCGTACACATATTGGAACTGTTTAGTTCATTTTGATGCTGTTAGATAAAAGGGGAAATGGAACTATTTGAAGTCACGACATGGATGTTGTTATAATAGCGGCGTAATCAAAAATCGTCCGATCAAGGTGTAATGGCTGAAAAGGGCATATCCGGTATTGAAATAACAATGTATGACTTATTTATAGAGAGGCCAATTTCAACAAGAAGTGAATGCTCAAATGATTTGCCCATAAACGCATATAACAGGGCTGGGAATGGATTAACATCGTCTATAAGAATATGTTAATGCATTATACAATGGACCTACTATTGAACGTAATAGTAGTATAGTTTAAACAGTTAACAGCAGCGAACGAATACAAAAGAACACGGGCGCGCTTAAAGCAACAAACGCACTATGCATCATATGCGTGATGCGCGAGTGTGACCAAATTCGCGTGCGTGTGTGGCCATAATCCCGCGGGTACGCCTGGATTACTTGGTGCGCGGAGAGATAAAAACCGAATATTTCTCGCCAATTTAGAACTGATTTGGATGGATATATGGATATATTACTCGCAAGTGGCAAATGTTACCACTGTCTTATTGAATCGTTCATTGTTACAATTTTATATATAAAATCATGCAGATAAATAGAAAAAGCTCCTTGTGTATTGAAAATGATGAATTCTTTATATCTGTTCTCAAAATGAAAAAAGATGTGTCAGAAGGGGAAGGGGGCGGTGACATTAATGTGTAAACAGGGATAGCAAAATTCTGCAAGCAGTTGTTTATTATTCTGCTGCTTTTAAAACCAGTTAAAGGTAAACCTGCGCGTGACCTCGTGTTACGCTATTTTTTTTGTGCAGGAATCTTACATCAATCCTATATTCATACGACAGGGCTGTCAACTCTCCCGCATTAGGCGGGAGTCTCCCGCATAGACACTCTTTCTCACGTACTCCCGCATAGCATATACAATCTCCCGCCTCAACAAAATTACCTCAATTAAAATGTGTATCAACACCTTTATACTAGCTTCCGTCGGTACATTTGCGATTTTGACCATGCAATTTTCGTGCGGATTGGAGGAAAACATCATCGCTTTTTTATAATTAAAAAAAATAATTATTATGAAAAAGGATACGCTGATACAAATTAAACGTCGATAGATGTCCATCAATTATGAGATGTATATTTAAACCGAAGCAATTTGAATCCATGTTGAGAAGAAGCATATTGTTTAATAATATCGCCACACCACAGCAACTAACACACTCAGAGTCAGTGTCTGAGAAAGACAACTTTGAAGGTTACTCGGAAAAACTTGATGGTGTAGCCTTATTAAACTAACAACTAAAATGTCATGTAACATTGCCCGAAATCCCTTGCACAATAGAAAACATGATGAATACCATGTTAATACTTTATCAAATTTGATAACATATGAGTGTATATTATGGGCTTCATTTAAATATTGCTTCAGTTTTCGTAAATGAAAACGTATATCACACCTGCGCTTTCAAATGTCTTCGTTCTTAATGGCAAAAACTGCACCCATGAATACTTTAGGGATCCAACTGCAAGCGCATACAGAGAATATACTATTTAAGTACGGCCTATCAATTTCAGGTATTTTTATCTTGTAACTTAAGTCGACAAATTAAGGAGTGCTTACATGTATAACTAGGACGACATCGTCACAAGTTAAATGAGCCAAGAAGATAATTCATTTGTCTCTCTAAATCATTTTCAGCTACTATAATTCCAATTTGAAAACTATTCTTTCAACAAAGTGCCTAGCTGCTCTACTATATCTAGCTTGATTAAAAATGGGTATTCCGACGACTGATGGTGGTAACTTTAAAGCAAGTAGCAAGACAAAGAAGCAAACAAGTTCGGAATCATCATGATGATCGTCGAATTGATGGTTCAAATCACCACTGGAAGAAGACTTTCTATAGATCTTAACCAATTTTCAGAATGTCATTATAAAAACTATTTAAAATTAGATGAATTATTAAGGTTGTATGAATCATCACATACATTGAGGGCGCTTTCTCCGAATAACGTTGAATAACTTATCAATAATTGTTTTATGGGGCGTCATTTCAAAACAATCTCAGGCTAAGTTGGCTAACAACACTTATTATCGGCCTATCAGTGATAAGTCCTGTCCCAGCGTTAATAACTGTCACAGTCAATCTCATCTTATCAAATCTAAACCAAATTAGCTTTTACCTGGTAACTGAAGTTGAGTGAGCCAGATGAGTAATTCATGTGTCTGTCTCCTCATCATTCCCAACATAAAATTCTACGAACATTTCAATTATGTATCCTTTCCTTCAACATAGTCTCTCAGTGTTTTGCAAACAAAATAATCCGGTGGGCAATGAGACTAAAATTATCTGTTGCTAAAACAAAGTAAGAGTGTCCAGATGACCAGTCGGAAAAGCAATGTATCTATTCAACATCAGGAAACTGAAAACATCCTACGATTTTGTTTAAATGGTATGTGTACATATCTACAACAAAATAAACCGATGGGTCTTGAGACTAAGAAGTTACCCTCACTAAATGAAACAAACACATGTTCAGACGATTAGTGTTAAAAGATCGATGTATCAATCAGGTTTTCTATGACGTGGTAAACAACAATTAAAGCCAATCCAATTAAATTTTACCAGGAAAATTACGTTGACAAATTAATCCATTTTTATATGTGACGAGAACGAGTACAGTGAACCAACCCTACGAATCCACTGTATCATGGAGTGCGTCGTGGAAAAGTTATTCTACAGTGGAATAATGGGATACTTGGGAATTCGATTTTGTAAGCATTGTCCATACACCCATACATTGTATACAGCTGGCAATTACTGTCTTTGATACGAGTATGATTACATTCCATTCACGCGCAGATTGATCGGTTGCACCTGGCAGATGCAGTAAACAATGAACAATGCCTTCAGTAGATCGAGATTATTATATTTGAACACATGCTGATAACACGTAGATATACAATGAAAACAACTTTGTTTCTGATCAGAATTCTGTTACATTGACTACTTAGGGAATTTTCTGTTGCACCTGGCAGATTCAGTAAACAATGAACAATGTCTTCAATTTATTTTCTTTCACAACCATCTAGAAAATTTAACCGGATCCTCTAGGACACCAGTCTATGTGTGTTTATACCTTCATATATACATACATGGGTGTTACCATTTATGGCAACATTATATTACAAGGAATGTTCATTTTTGATTTTTCGATTTCTCGAATGGTCACGGATATTAATCCCAATCATACGTCTGCTATAGTTAGTGTAGAAATGAAATAACCCTACACCTACAGATCCATAAGTTTAATACTATATTCATCAATGGTAATTAAAACATAAATGAATTTACAGTTCACCAAAAGAGAAACCTTTAAAGCTCGCCTACCACTTTGGTATTTTCGCCACAGACTGGTCATACACCTGTTCACTTGATGGCAGACTGTAGAGAGTTAACATTATTTATTTTATTTTTTAGTTGGCATTCATTTTATTTCTCATTCATCTATAATATTCTATACATAGTTATATATAACATAATAACAATATATCAAACATACTGGTATCAATAAGTTACAAATATGAAAAAGAAACATGACTCTAACAGCGAACAGCATGTACCAACAATTACCATTAGCATGAAAATAGATGGCTAATGATCATCAATGGCACATGACCTTCGCAGTTGAGTTGACACACAAAGCAATATATAATATGGGCTGTCATGTACATGTGTTTTCCTTTGATCAAAGCATCGCTCTTCTCTGACCCGCTCTACCACTACGGGGTGTGCCGCTGGAGGTTTGAAGTTCCAACTAACTTCAGTGTTAAACCTTTAAAAGAATGGTGAATTTGAGACACACGATTGTTTTCTTCAAGAGCGGCACATACCAGGCCTATACTCATGATTACCACCCCTCGGGTTATTTCCGACATGGGTATTCAAAAGGTCATAATAGCGAACGGGTGATTTTACGCATGTAGTTTTTTTGCACTGAGAACGCGGTGAGAGTATCGGAATAGTGATGTTTGTACTTCGGGAGTTGCATTGCATACTTTTAAGTAAAAAACCCAAATGTTCATAGTTTCGATATTCGAACTACAATATCGGGGTATCCTGAGTGTGGTTTCTCTGCACTGTTTCATCTGGGACTTGTTTCGTATATTGTAATAATATAAGTTAACATTGACACACGTATTCATACGTATGAAATGTAGCTTTCTGATGTATGGAATTCGTTATTCTGTTTTCTCAATCTCTTTATTGAAATAACATTGGCCCCTCAATAATTAAAAAAAACCTTCCAAATATCAAAGAGTATTTTAAACGTACTTTCCAATTGATACTGGACCATTTGTTGGACATGTTTAATGACAACAGAGGATTACCGGTTTCTTATATTATTTAATAAGGTATATTTAAAGTTTATAAATGTTATACAATAACATTTACTGTGACGGCTACAGGCACAGTACACACGCTGTTACATGTTTGTGCAATGCAAATAGTATAATATGATTATTTTCGTTAGTTATTGCTAAAGATCGATGCCAACGTACTTTACCATTTCATTACACCGAAGCGAAAGTGTGATGGCCATGAACGAAACTCTCAACGAGACTTGATTCAAGTTCAAGTTAACAGTATCCCTTATGGATAAATGAATAAAATAATAACTGAGATGTACGTGTATTCCTTTGAGGAAGTCGTTTCGATGTAATATACTCAATAATGTTACTAAAGGGTCCCTGAAGCTATTATCGTTCATCGATTACTTATGTTTCCATTATATAAAATTCCCCATTACACGCTAGCAGCTCCAGGGAAACTAGGGTGTTAACATCAAGAAGCAAGCGCCACAACGGATATTAATAAGATTTATGAAACTGTATGAAAGCTTATTAAACAAGATCCTAATGGAACGAAACTTACTCGGTCAGTTCTACAGGACAAAGCTGAAAGAAACCTTTAGAATTTTAAAGAATTTTACAATGTTTTGTTTTATCCATTCGAAGTATTGTATTGTAAAGATGATATAATTGCATAACCCCCGTGACATTTCGCTTTACCGGTTTCTTTGGTTTTATATTTCAATTCATTTCTCTCAAAGCACACCATGGCGATGTTAACATGGGTAGAGCGAATGTGGAAGTGCTAAGACTGGTGTTATCATGAAATACTTACTCTACTTCTAAATCTGCCATTAATAGTATTTTTGGCGCCAAACGATATGGAACTGATCTCGCATTCAGTAAAAATATTAATATAGTCTCTCATTTTACACCAACATGGAATCTTTATAATGGTGTTGCACAATGATATGTATTAGTGGGAATTTATCATGATTCTGTGATCGCTGTGTGATTTTTGCAGCTATAATAACATCCTTAGCTATCATTTACCCAACCCTTATGAAGCATTGACCTTATATATATTATGGTACACATCTATACAGATTAGTACATTATCAGGCATACCACTACGTAGTATTTGATTCTCCAATATATAGAATTGTACGCATGTATGTAGTTTTGTATGTACAGACTGTAACAAAAAAGGTATGCGATTGCAGCTTATTTTTAACAATATTAAAATCATGCAATGTCAAAATAGTGTACCCACTGTGATAAGTGCAGTGTTGATTTGATTTGAGGGATTTGATTTGATTTGGTCTTTTTAACTGCCTTTGTTTAAATATTATGACCAATCTACTAAGTTTTCTAGAATTTGGGTTGGCCACTTTCAGCAAAGAATACAATATCTTGATCAATGTCTTTGAGTCCATAAACTTCCCATTTTTCCTCCTGACATGGTACCCATCCTGAAACCACCATAGACGAAATATGGAGCCAATCTGGTTCAACAGGTATCTTCCATGTGCTAACAGCTCAGGTTTCACCGTGTTGTAAAACAGATCAAGGTAGCTTTAAGCATTCATATTCCCATCTATGAATATATGTCCAATCAAAGTCCCATCGTCAAAGATTCTTGCCCGAACGAGCAGTTTCTGTCTGACTTTGGGCGGTCATAAGTGAAATCTAGAGGAGGGGTTATTCCTGCGCGAACGGCTGATGAGACAGGACTGGTGTTCACTCTGTTATCCATATGAAAGATTACTTCGTCTCCAATGAACATATCATGCATATATATTTCCTGCCGCACCCATCTTTAGCCACTTTGCATATTAGAGTCTCCTTGGAGAGTCTGCCGCCAGACGATCCACTTAAAATGAACCATTGTCTCACAACAGCGCTCTATTAATATGTGCATGGTTTAATTCCAATCATATTGTGTTTCCCAGTAATTTAGCCAAAGTGGCCCAGATGATTTCGAGACTTCTTTAGACACTTGATCATATCTCTGCTTCCTGACCACCGATCTACATGAAACAAAGCTTATTAAGAAGATTGTAAAAATCCATTTACATAGTATTACAAGTTGAAACAGAAATTGCTTTGTACATATTCTTTACATATTTTTTCTTGTATAACCTTTGTTGTTACAGTATGTTTAACATGATCGCACAGAAGGAACTCGGCAACAACCCAAATGAAGGGTTAAAACGCCAAGCTGCCAACAGTGACCACGATTCACACACGTTAACATCTATCCCTGCTCACTGGTGACACTTTGAATAACTTTAGAACTTTCTAAGTGGATTTCACCACGACTTGACACCAAAACGTCAGACGACAGGGCGTTTTGTTGGGTGACGCAATCATGCTGAGATACAAAAGAAAAATTGAGGATAAAAGTGAAAATCACTTGGATCCAATTTTAAATATTGCTCTTGGTGTAAGAAATCATAGATATAATATCTTTGAACGTTCTCTTGAATTATGTATAGACTATTCGATTCACACCAACAAGTATTATTCTTTGGTAATCGGAGACACTGTTATCATGATCGGGGAAAAAGACGGAAAGCATATGGAATAGAAAGATTCTTGCATGTGTTTAATCAATCAATCCTCACTCTTATTATCAACCAATACCTTAATACACTAACCAAAACAATCCCATCACAACCATTGATTCCTCTGTTATTATTTCGCCTCGTTAGGTTACCCTAACTATCCATTAACCGCAACATTTTATGTTCATTTTATTAACCCAACACTGAACAACTATCAATTATGGCATAATGGATTCTGTATGTCTTATCTCAAAAAGGGAGAAAGGAACTAAGTTCAATTGCTCTGAAGTAATAACATTGTCAGAAGTCACATACATCGTTAAAAGGATTAGAATAATTAAGCATGCAGTTGGTAATATTTTCCATTTAAAATAGTTAAGGTCCTTGACCTCGTGTTACGCTACTTTTTGCAGGAAACTCACATCACCACCTTCTTCATGCCGAGGCCGAGGAACATATACAACCAAATACCTTGAACAAGAGCGACATTTCATGCTTCCCGATCAATGTCTACTAAACAAAAAGTGAGATCGAATTACTAATGCCTGCTTTGAACTAAGGCATTTGATGTTCGCTTTGGGGAATATACTTTCTTCTTTTTCCAATAATATCCGCTAGCTTAAATGTAAGGCATTTAACATTTAATACATTTGGGTGTATGTATATGTATGTACATTATACGTAAAGGTTAAACACAATAATTGTCGTTTTAGACAATTCCCTTGATGTTCTAAGTTGGTATTGTTTTCATGTGATCCTGAAACTGATCATTCAGTACAATGCCAATACATAAATTAAATAAAAATGATCCGACCTACTGACCTAACGGTAAACACCTAATGATTGTTCAATGAATTTAAGGTCATTTATGGTCGTGTCTTCGATATTGTAGCTCGAATATCAAAAATCTGAATATTTTCGCTCGTGATTGCTGTAGATCGATGCCAACGTCCCATACGAGTTTATTATACCGAAGCGTTAGTGTGAATGAAGTGCTATATTTAATATTTATAGCTCAATCTCCACTAAGCTTATATTTCTGCCGGGACTTTATTCAAGTTCAAGTTAACTGTATTGTTTATCAGTTTCTACATGAATGAATAATAACAGTGATCGCATTAGGCGGATTCCTTTGAGGAAGTCGTTTCGATCTAATATACTCTACTAGTAATAATAGATAATTTAACTAGTGTCCCTAAAGCAATTATCGTTCACCAATTACTTATCTTTCCATTATAAAGAATTCCCCATAACACTTTAGCAGTTCCAAGAGAATGAGGGTGTTAACATCGAAAAGCACCATAATGGATATTTATGAGATTGATGAAACTAATGTATATATGAAGCCATTATGGAACGAAACTTACTCGGTAAGTTCTACAGGACATAGCAGAAAGACAACTTTAGAATTTTAGTGAATTTTATAAAGAAATTGTTTGACCCGTTCGAAGTATTGCATTCTCGAAATTATAAAATTGTACAACCTCTCTGATACTAATATCAGAGAGGGGTCGTCAAGCGCACGGGCGCCCCCAATGTATCAAATATGTCGGCAAAATCTGTCCTCTTCATCAAATCTGTCTGCACAAACGAGCTTCCGTCGGTACATTTGCGATTTCGACCATATCATTTATGTTAACAAAATTGTCTGTGGGGGTTGCTTGCAGTAGCGTGGGAAAAGGTGGGGGCATGTGTGGCTGCTGATTGGCCATTTTTGGTTTACTTTTTTTTATTTACTTTGCGATTTGTTTAATGTGCGATATTATTTGTGAACGTGCGATTATTTGTGACCGTGCGATTTTTTTTTACTGTGCGCTTATTTGTGACGCGCGATTTTTTTTGACCGTGCACATTTTGTTGATCCTCAGCCCCCCCCCCCTCCCCCCCTCCCCCCCCCCCCCCCCACCCGAACTTACGTGAAATTCACGAGGTGACGGCAACAAAAAATTGGGGCTATCTTTTTACTTTTTGGGGGGTGCTTGTCGACAATCGGGACCTCTACACCGGTCTGGGGACGCCCCTGGTCAAGCGTTATCATTTTACCCCACCTCGTGGAAATCGGATATGTGACTGGGGATTGTGAAAGCACAAGGCGAAGGAAATACAATTCGATTGTAAATGTCTAAAATAACAACACACACATTGTTACGTATAATGCGTATTTTAAAATCTATCAACTTAGTGACAATTGTAACGTTTATCCAATTGAGGAAACCAGGAGCTTAGTATAATGCCATTCACATGCTACGTGCGTACGAGTAATAAGCCTTAATTCATAACATAACATTCAGCCATTTCATTATAGGTTTTACATTTCAATTACTTGCACTCAAAGAACACCATGGCGATGTTAATAACGTTAGTAGCTACTTAGCGAAAGTAGAAGTATTAAGTCCGGTGACATGCTAACTCTACTTCAATATCTGCCATTGATAATACTTTTGGCGCCAAACGATATGGAACTGATCTCGCAATCAGTAAAAATAGTAACATAGTCCGTCATTTTACACTAACATGGAATCCTTACAATGATTGCATATTATGGTATGTATTAGCGAGTATTGATCAAGAAGAATCAGTGATCGCCATGACAAAAGTGTCAAGAACTTATTTGCTCAAAACAGGCTCTAGCGCCTATTGTCCACTGTTATATCACATACTAGGGTCAATAACACGGTATTGAATTGATGCAGGGAAGTGTTTTAATTGTATTATATAGAGGTGTTTGTGTGGATATATATATGTATGTATTTATAAAATGATCGTCCAGAAGGAACTCGGCAACAACCCAAATGAAGGGTTAAAATGCCAAGCTAGCAACAGTGACCACGATGTATAAACGTTTATCTGTCCCTGATCACTGATGACACTTTGAATAAGTTTGGAACTTTGTAAGTTTATTTCACCACGATTTGCCTCTAAAACGTCAGACGGCAGGGGCGGTTTCTTCTAAAACGTCAGACGGTAGGGGCGGTCACTCCATCTGCTGAGATACAAAGAAAAACCAAGGATAACAATGCAATTGCAAGCAGTACAGACGTAGAGACAGTTTTTAAACGCTTTTACCCTAGTACCTTTCACGACGTAAATAAAACACACAGCATGACAATATCCAATTTATGTCAGCATTAGACATTCGCGTTCTCCTTCGAATTATCGAAAACATCTAAGAATAGATTTTAATATCAGTAGAAAAAACATGTTATCCCTCGCGCTAGAGAGGAATTGTTGATTGAACCACACCAACAAGTATTATTCGTGGAAAATCGGAGACACTGTAATCTGGGAAACGACGGAAAGAGTCTTGCATGTGATTACGTCTGAGTAGCCAATCACAGTTGGAGACGAAATCCACGAGATAACTAAACAGCAAGTTGTGAACTCTATTGCCCTTTTAAACAGCCTGCATATTAAATTAGGACGTCATAGCCTAGGAATAAATGAAAAAGCGTGAAATGGCAAAATACGGATTGGGAGAAGACAAAGGACAAAATTGCATCAGGCCGCAAGAAAAGGACCAAATGGGATTAGGTCGAAGGATTAAATGGAAGTTGGACGAAATAGCAAAGGACGAAATGGGAGAAAACGAAATGGCATAAGGACGAAGTTGGGAACGAATGAAATATGAACACGCACTACTAGTAGTACGGCGTTAATATCAATAGCAGGCGAACATAGTGACGATTTTTCTCTGTCACTTTGGTGACCTTGAAATCGCATCGCATAATGTTTTCTTTATGACGTTCTCGATTCTCATTCCAATGTAAAAGACTTCAGGAGAATCTGAGACTGCCATCTGCAGTGTTTATACAAGACAGACATCTCGTTTTATTGATGTACCATTTGATCCATCTGATTATGTTTCTGTTGTTCAGCACAATTAAAATGCTTCAACGATTCATTAAATTAAAGGGGCATTGAGAGATACGTATGGGATTGCGCCCTCAATTATCCTGGAAATCAGTTTTTTTGCATCAAAGTAATACTTAGGCATATACTAACTACCATCTGAAACAGTTTACCAACATTCGCCGTTCATCATATAACATTTCATGATTTTCTTAGTTTCGATATGATCATATCGAAACTAAGGTGCTGAATTCGGAAGTTATGCTAAGTTTTACTCACTGACTTTCGCGGCAAATCTCAACCCGGAAGTGCCGTTATTTGCTTAGTTTGGTATGAAGGCGATGTCGGAATTGTATGATATTTTGGATTTTGGCTATGTTGATGATTATCTTTACTCATTTAGTATATTGATACATCTCTCAATGCCCCTTTAACACTGTACACCATAAATGCAGTATATATCGTGTTATAATCCCTGATGTAATATCGTGTTTACTATATATTTTCCTAGGACACATTCCTAAAGCTAAGAAGCTAATGTATTGGATGGTGCCAACATTCTCATACTGGCACAGCAACAGATAAAGCGTATACAAACTAATTTCACCAATAGGTTTGCAAATGGCAAATATCTTCAGTCCACTCACAACACAACTGCCACAAAACTCTAAAATCAGCGAGAACCATGAAATTGTTGAGCATTTTAATATCCATATACATTTTATTTTTCGTATTTTAGTGATCGACAGGGGGTAAAGCAACAGCAATCAATCCATGTCACCATTTGAATTGAAAATGACACCAGGGACACACGATACTTGATATCGTTAAAATATCTTCAGGCTACTCACAACACCCGTAAGTAATATCACATACCTAGTACAGATAATGATCCTCTATGGGAATATTCATCATAACATTTAATTCCAACGTTTATACATCTGGGTTTCGATTGGTATTTTGAGTAGGCAAACAGTGAATGAGAAATATGTCCCAAACGAGGCGCTTATGAAGTTAAATAGCAATAGAAATCATGTCTATGAATCTATAGAATCGCGATACCTACTGTAATTGGTATATATCTGAAAGTCGAATATGTTACAACTATAATAGTTTTCAAAGGTAGTGCACGCAGTGTGTATCCAATGTCTATTTTAATTGGACATGCCAAGGGAAATTTAACGGTGTAAATGTACATTGCAGGGTGTATTGACCTCATATTATTATTCACAATGCTTTTCTTCCTCGGCTTCGCAAATGTTGAACAGCAAATAATAATGGCAATCTGTTAACCGATTATTGGCTACGCTTGAATAGCTGCAATCACGCGAGAACATGTTAAACGTGCGCGTTCTTATCCGCACAATCATAAAAATCGTATCACAAGTTTGTGTACAACGCAGCGTACAATGAATCAAGCAAGTTGCAAACTAAATTAAAATGGATTATACAGAATGGGTAAGAGTTTCGCTGATAACAAAATATCAATCTCATTTCGACGATGTTTGTGATAGCTAGCTCTTCGGGTACTTGATCGATTGCCTACTCACTTTAACACCAGCGATTTAGCTGTTGTCTGGTCTTAAATTCTCCAATTGCTGCAGATAAGACAGGCTAGTTGTCATGCCTTGAAGCACTCTTTCGATAAATACCGCACGGGGCCTTGGTTTGGGGGCACAAATAATCAACAATGACAGCAATGATAACAAACTAACAGCCTGAAATACAGATACATTATGACCTAAGGGACTTTGATCAGTAATACTAAAGTATAAAGGCAGTGTAGCACGATGTCTACTTACAGTTCTCAACCTCACGTGTCTTTAATATTCTTGTGGTGTTTTCTCGGCCAAATATTTACTTTAGTTCCATAAGCAGACGAGCCTATAATTATGTTGCAGTTTTTTAAAACATGACAAAACCAATAGCGATCACTGCAGCATGACGCGGGTACTCTCACCCAATAGTCTATTTCTAAAACATTTCGAGTTGGAAACAAATATGTCTAATTAAGTTTGCTGCGCCTAAAACAAAGTTGGTGAAATTCGTGATAAGTTGTTCGCAATTGTTAATGTTCCGTTGATAGAAAAGGAAGCGGCATACATTTATTCCCCGTTATTAAACAAGTACTGCTGTGCCAATTGTCGCAGTACCTTGTTAAATTAATCAATGATTATCAATGCTTTAGCAAGTTGAATGCGATATTTAATTAAGACGCGTTATAACACATCACGAACAATAAATATGATCTTCTTTTACATTTCAATACATTCCAGTAACTACCAGTTATTCCGTTCGAATAATAATATTCCCTTGTCAGTATTTTACGTCATCTCATTAGAAGCTTTTTGACGCCTCTAACAAATACCCGTTCTCCGAATAGCTGATAGATCGAATACTTCTTTTGCAAGAATTAGGCTAGCCATACAGTAAAAACATAATACGGAATGGGTAGCAGTTCACTATCAAATAGCTCATACAGCTCATAATACTATCAATGGGATACATCTAAACATTTGGTCCGATATTTACTGTAGTAAATGAGAAATATTGAAATCCTAGAGGAAACTACTAAAGGTTGGTCTCATTGTGCATGGTGTGAAAACTAGGATATGGTGTCTGATATTAGCAAGCTCAATATCGTATCTGCGTAAGCCATGGGATGTCGCTATAATGTTACTTAATATTTGTAAGGAAGCTGCTTTAACATAGCGTGTGCGTATACCACGTTGAGATGGTGTAAGTATCCTATAAAAATCTGACCGCAAATCCAGATAGCAAAACTCACGTATTATCCAAATCACATCATATTGAAATGGAAATAAAATATAGAGACTTTTTTGTAAAGCTTATATTTCTCAGCAATAAAGAATATCTAACTTACCATACACATATTGGAACTGTTTAGTTCATTTTGATGCTGTTAGAGAAAAGGGGAAATAGAACTATCTGAAGTCACAACATGGATGTTGTTATAATAGCGGTGTAATCAAAAATCGTCCGATCAAGGTGTAATGGCTGAAAAGGGAATATCCGGTATTGAAATAACAATGTATGACTTATTTATAGAGAGGCCAATTTCAACAAGAAGTGAATGTTCAAATGATTTGCCCATAAACGCATATAACAGGGCTGTGCATGGATTAACATCGTCTATTAGAATATGTTAATGCATTAAACAATGGACCTGCTATTGAACGTAATAGTAGTATAGTTTAAACAGTTTACAGCAGCGAACGAATACAAAAGAACACGGGCGCGCTTAAAGCAACAAACGCACTATGCATCATATGCATCATATGCGTGAGCGAGTGTAACCAAATTATCGTGCGTGTGTGCCATATTCCCGCGCCTACGCATGGATTACTTGGTGCGCAGAGAGATAAAAACCGAATATTTCTCGCCAATTTAGAACTGATTAAACTATGGATATATTACTCGCAAGTGGCAAATGTTACCACCGTCTTATTGAATCGTTAGGGATCACGTCAAAACTCGACCGCCCGTTGACCGCCGGTTACTGCCGGTTCCGCCCGGTTCTCACAAAACGTGTCGTCTGTTATAATATACACACATAATGAGGTCAAATAGTTACACTCTGGTGAACACGACCGGTTGAAAGTGCCTGGTCACACGCGTGAGCAATAAAAGTCTCAGTTGTGTCTCAGTTGACACAATTTTCGCTGGGGTTGGCTTTTTCAATCTGTTTATAGCTCAATTAACTTTTTAAAATCAATACCGAAAGTCTATGAATGGTTATTTTTATAGAACGATTATAGAGAGAGAGCTATTATGATCGCAAAGTAACAGATTGATAGTGTAAATTGGTCCGGTTACAGCATTAAGTCAACTGGCAGTTGTTCAGTGTTGCATGCGTGAATATTCATATACCAGTAAAACATTTGACCTGAAAGAACCGGGCGGAACCGTACGTAACCGGCGGTCAACGGGCGGTCGAGTTTTGACGTCTCCCCTTACAATTTTATATATACAGGGTGTCCCAAAAGTCTATGCACGACTTTGAAGCTTTGTATTTCACAAAATATAAGTCGTATTGAAAATATGAATACATATTTATAAAGAGGAGATGTGGGAAATAATTTTGATACCAAACAGTGGGTAACATCTGTTTGTAATGCCACTCTAGAAGTAAAATATTTATTACTGCAAAAATGTAATTTTATACTTCGGAGGAATACAGTTCATAAATCCATACCTATTGAGATTAACAAAAAGACGGGTAGAGTTGGTTACACGGAAAGTGATCCGTCAATTGTAATATTTAAAATTTTACATTACACTGATCCCATCATCAATGATCATAATAACAAACTAAATCACACATAATTTTCGTTTCTATAGTAAAATATAGTTTAAATGTTTTCCATTTATACAGAGACGTGTGCTAATGCAAAAACATAGACCTAAAAAATTGAATAACGTAACAAAAAAGTGAACACACACATCACACAGGTGTCAAACATGTTAACATTTTGTGACTTGTTGATCTACCAGTCTTTTTTCTACCACATCGAGACAAATCATGCACAGTTCCTGTGTTCAAAAATGTATCCACCAATGAATGAATGGAAGAATGGATATTCTTCCTGGTGCGCGTTTCACTTTGAAATGTTTTCTGAACTTTTGTTGAGTAAGTTGAACTGAATTTGTTTCGCGTAGAACCATACAATTTGTATTCGCTTATCTATGCTGTAAACCATCTTGAATGAAGACTTTTGCTGTGCAATGTTGTCTACTACGCCTATTCATGTTATGAGATGACAGAGTTTGGTAATAACATTAAGGTTGCAAGGTAAGCAGTGAACTGTGACTAATGCGCAACGTTGCTTTCATACCGTTAATTTATGCGCACCTGATTTTAGCAACAATGTGTGGTACTTGGTATGGGTGAGTCTGGCACACGGCCAAAAACTTTCAACCAGTTTTATAATGTTGTGGGTTCACCAATAGTGTTGTGTTTGGTTTCAAAATAATTTCCCAACTCGTCTATCAAAATATGGTTAAATTTATACCACATGATTTATATTTTATGAGATATGACTCTTCAAAAACGTGCATAGATTTTTGGGACACCCTGTACAAGCATGCAGGTAAATAGAGAAACTCATTGAAAATGTTGACACAGATATTGGACCTAGTTCACGCGTTCGAGCATTTTGGCTTGAGCGACAGCATGGTGGATTCTTTATATCTGTTCTCAAAAGGAAAACAAGATGTGTCAGAAGGGGGACGGGGGGGGGGGGGGGGGTGCTTTTAAAACCAGATAAAGGTTAACCTGCCCGTGACCTCGTGTTACGCTAATTTTTTTTACAGGAATCTTACATCAATTCTATATTCATACCGAGGCCGTGGGACAGATGCAACTGAATATCGCGAACAAGAACGACGTTTCCTGCTTCCCGCTCAATGTCTACCAACCAAAAAGTGAGATAGAATTACTAATGCCTGCTTTGAACTAAGGTATTTGATATTCGCTTTGGGGAATACATTATCTTCTTTTTCAATGACATGCGCGAGCTTAAATTTTAGGTATTCAACATTCAATACATTTGCAAAGTATACGTAATAGTTAAACCTAATAATCGTTCAATAAAAGTTCAAAAGGTATTTCCCTCAGATTCGTAAATCAAATTCACTCTCGATGGAAATAAAATGCACAAACAACGTGTGCAAATAGGGAAAGTGACCTTGATATTTCATTCTTCTTCATCTTTTTTACGAGGAAGTTTATTGGTCCTCTTCATGGTTGGTGGGTTTTAAGGTCGACTTGCAATTTCTCGCATACCATCTACTGGTCAAAAGGCGAACAGTTGATCGTTTATCATTTAACATTCAATTCGCACAAATGACCAAATTATTTCGGGGCATTAGTTTTATTTAGCCAATTTGCCAATGTCACCATTTTCTAATAATACAGGGTGAGTCAAAATAGTCAGGTCCCGTTTTCAAAAAATCAGGAAAAATACTTCTTCTACAAAATTGATAATTTGTTTCAATGTTTATGAGAGTAGACATACTTCTCCATACCATGTGATATTTTCACGACAATATCATATTCCACGCCAGATTTACAACACATACAAAAAGAAGCGAAAGGCAAGTCATTAAATATATTCATTTTTGCATTTTAACTGGTTTAACAAATTTGTGAAATCGGGACCTGACTATTTTGACTCACCCTGTAGAGAGCGCTGAAGTATAAAATGTATTTACACTTATTTTACCATTGATATCCATGACAATAACCTATTGTTTCCTTTTTAAAAATTGTATAATGCTGTGTTGTTCTTGTTTTTCTTTTTAAAAAAATCAATTATTATATGACAAAGGATACGCTGATACAAATCAAATGTCGATAAATGTTTATCAATTATGAGATGTATATTGAAACCGAAGCAATTTGGATCCATGTTGAGAAGAAGCATATCGTTTAATAATATCTCCACACGACAGCAACTGGCACACTCAGAGTCAGTGTCCGAGAAAACTTTGAAGGTTACTCGGAAAAAACTTGATGGTGTGCCTAATTAACTAACAACTTAAATGTCATGTAACATTGCCCGAAACCCCTTGCACAATAGAAACATGATGCATACCATGTTAATACTTTACCAACTTTGATAACACACGAGTGCTTATGGGCTTCATTTAAATATTGCTTCAGTTTCCGGAAATGTATATCACACGTGCGCTTTCAACAAATGTCTCTTTCTTAATGGCAAAAACTGCACCCATGAATACTTTAGGAATCCAACTGCAAGCGCATAAAGAGAATATAATTTCAGGTTCGTTTATCTGGTATATAACTTAAGTCGACACATTGAGGAGTGCTTTTATGTATAACTAGGACGACATCGTCACAAGTTCAATGAGCCAAGAAGATTATTCACGGGTCTCTCTAAATCATTCTACCATAAGCTACTATCAGCTACTATAATTCCAATTTGAAAACTATTCTTTCAACAAAGTGCCTAGCTGCTCTACTACATCTAGCTTGATTAAAAAAGGCGTATTCCGACAACTGATGTTGGTAACTTTAAAGCAAGCAGCATGAAAAAGAAGCAAACAAGTTCGTTCTAAACTCAAGAACTAATCGGAATCATTATGATGATCGTCGAATTGATGGTTCAAATAACTACTGAAAGAAGACTTTCTATAGATCTTAACCAATTTTCAAAATGTCATTAAAAAAATATTTAAAATTAGATGAATTATTAACCTTGTATGAATCATCACACACATTTAGCGCCCTTTCTCCGAATACGTTGAATAACATATCAATCATTGTTTTACGGGGCGCCATTTAAGGAAATCATACATGAACTGTCAGGAATTGTCTCATGCTAAGTTGGCTAACAACACCTATTAACGGACAATCAGTGATAAGTCCTGTCCCAGCGTTACTAACTGTCACAATCAATCTCATCTTATCAAATCTAAACCAAATTAGCTTTTACCTGGTAACTTAAGTTGACAAACGGAGCAAGGCTTTTTATTAGGATGCGAAAAAGTTGAGTGAACAATATGAGTAAGTCATGTGTCTCCACATCATTCCCAACATAAAATCCTACGAAAATTTCAATTATGTATCCTTTTCTTCAACATAGTCTCTCAGTGTTTTACAAACAAAATAATCCGGTGGGCAATGAGACAGACGGTTCCCTCGCTAGATTAAAAAAAATAGTAGGAGTGTTGAAGGTCAATGTATCTATTCAATATATCAGGAAAGTGACAACATCACAAGTCATTCCAAACATGCAATCCTACGCTTTTGTTTAAATGGTATGTGTACATATCTACAACAAAATAAACCAATGGGCCTTGAGACTAAGAAGTTACCCTCACTAAATGAAACAAACACATGTTCAGACGATTAGTGTTAAAAGATCGATGTATCAATCAGGTTTTCTATAACAATTAAATCCAATCCATTTAAATTTTACCAGGAAAATTACGTTGACAAATTGAACCGGTTTTTGAGTGACCTAACCCTGCGATTCCACTGCAGTATTGTGGAGTGCGTTGTCGTGGAAACATTATTCTACAGTGTAATAATGGGATACTTGGGAATTGAATTATGTAAGCATTGTCCATACACCCATACATTGTATACAGCTGGCAATGGACCTGCGGCACATAATCTCCTGGCCACAGTTCGACATACGTGGGCGCACTTCGATCAGGCTGCACACGCATGCTTGAACTCACAAAATACTGCCAACCAACAACACCAAAGCACCTGATTGGCCCAATTTAAACTGAAGCCTTTTTAACGATCGTCACGCTGCGCCGTATCCACCAACGCAGTGCTCCCGCTGCGCCGTAACCACCGACGCAGTGGGCGTGATGGTGCGTGGAAAAGCTCATGAGTTTTTCCGTTCTCACGTTTGAGCACCAACCAATCAGAGCCTTGAGGTCGAGATGACGTAGTGCGCACAACGGATAACCACGGCACCGTTTTGGGGTGAGGTTGAGCAGGCGTACTTTACGCGAGCTCAACCTCATGTGACGTGGGCCCATTGATGTCTTTGATACGAGTATGATTACATTCCATTCACGCGTAGTTTGGGATTGATCTGTTGCACCTGGCAGATGCATTAAACAATGTACAATGCCTTTTCAGTAGAGATTATTAGATTGGAACACCTGCTGATAACGCGTAGATGTACAATGAACAACTTTTGTTTCTGATCAGAATTATGCAAATCGATCAATAATGTGGTTCGGTCTTTGATGCCAGCCAGTATAATTACACTCCATATTTAGGGAATTTTCTGTTGCACCACCTGGCAGATGCAGTGAACAATGAACAATGCCTTCAGTTTAATTTCTTTCTTTCACAACCCTCTAGGCAATGTAACCGGATCCTCTAGGACATCAGTATATGAAGAGGTTTTTTTTGCAAAAGGGCCTGCATCCACGTTGGCTCTTATTGAGAAAAAGTCAAAAAACTGTTTCTAAATATTTAAGTTCAGCAATTGAAAAACTGAATGGATTATGAAAGAGGTACACTACATACTAATTTAAATTGAAATACATTTCAAATGTGCTAGTTTTCAATTTTTTAAAATCATGTTTACATTTTTTGAAAATGTTGATGTAGACCCTTTTGCAACAAAACTCCATCTGTTTGTACATAGAGAAAAAATACCACACAAAAAATCATTTATTTTAATCAATTAAAAAAGAAGAAGTTTGATATAGAAATGTATAGGTCACACAATCATATGTTTCAAGGAAATAAAGTCCTACATCTCATTGTAAACAGCCATTGAAGTTGTTGTTTTGTTGCAAAAGGGCCTGTATCCCGATTTAATTCTGGATACGCACCATAGCCCTTTTGCAACAAAGCTCTTCATATGTGTGTTACCCTCGTATATATACATTGGTGTTACCGTTTATGGCAATACTTAATTACAAGGAATGGTCATTTTTGATTTTTTGATATCTCGAATGGTCACGAATATTAATGCCAATCATAAGTCTGCTATAGTTAGTGTAAAAAAGGAATAACCCTACACCTACAAACCCATACGTTTAATACTTTATTCATCACTGGTAATTAAAACATAAATTAATTCACAGTCCACCAAAAGAGAAACCTTTGAAGCTGGCCTACCACTTTGGTATTTCGCCACAGACAAACTGGTCATACGCCTGTTCACTTGATGCAGGCTTTACAGAATTAATATGGAGAAATTGTAACCTTGTCAAATTCCCAAGATAACTGGATGTGGCTAGTAACCCAGATGATTGCTCGCCTTTAAGTATAAAGCTAGTATAGAGCAATCGATTGACATTGACGTGAAATACGAGCAGTGCATGATAGGCTGGACCAATGTGTTGTGCGACCGATGATAATCTAGTATTCCGCTTTAAAGTAAAGCTTCAAATCATCGAGAGTTTGCTATTGTATTGAGGAAATTATAGGTTTATTGGGAAATTGTAGACTTTTGGTTCCGAAAATGTATTATGCCATTTGGGAAATGTTGTAAGCATTACCCATACTCATTATAGGAATCTTGCAATGTCTTTGATACAAGTATGATTGCCTGTTAGATGTAGTAAACAATGAACAATGCCTTTAGTGAATATTATTATATTTTAACACCTGACAACGCGTAGATACAATGCATAACCGTTGTATCTGATCAAATTCTATACTCGTACATTGATCAATAGTTTTTCATGGTAATTGTGAACATTTTGTACAAGAAATTGCAACCAAAACTTGCATTGTCTGGACGAATGCTGTGAAATATAATCGAATTGTACACCTGCGCAATATTACAATAATGAAATGATACAATGGCTTACAGAGTGGCTCATCCAAACCCTGCATATAGATGTTCGATACCGTAGCTGAAGCACTTAACAACAACTTAAAAACATCCATTAGCCCTGATTTACAAATTGTTGTTCTTTCAGTCAATTTTATATCTGACGTACTTTCCCGATAGTTTTTTAAATCTTATTCAAGATTCAAATGTGCATCTACAAGTATTTTTGAAGTAGATTTTAAACTGGAAAACTGTTCTTAAAAAAACGGTTCGACCATCGTAAACACCATTTCATTTTTACCGCTGAAGTATATACATGTACGTTTATCTTCCTTAATGAACGCATTTCGTGTAATACGATAGATTGCATAGTAGCTTATCCATACACAGCCAACTAAGCAATGGTAACATTGTAGCGTTATAAGACCAAGAGCTAAAAAGTCCTCTTGACCGAAATTGTAAGTGGTTGTTTCAGACGGTATTTTCTCAGAAGAACTTACGTGATATATTTTTATTTCATTTGATGAGATTATACATCTACATGTACTTTCTCCAGAAATAAGCCTGAAAGTATTTTCGAAGAATCAAGGTTTTGCTATAGTATTAAATTTACTATCGTTATATTCATTCCTATTTCTAACATAAGTTCCCACCTTACCGGCAATTGTTAAACTTTAAATGAAGATAATGTACTTAATAGGAATGTACATTTCAAATTGTTGTTTTAGATAGTGACGAGTTTGCCTGGAACATTTTATTTCGTTATATATGCGAGTATACATGTACACTCATATACGTTAAGTGGTACTTTGAACTGGTAAACCGTGATCATTACATCTGAAGGGCGCGACCATTATTCAGTCTTATCGATGTAGCACGTCTTCATTCCTCAAAGACAATACTGAGTTGCTTTTGTTAATTTGTATTGTTATATCAAATTGACGGTAAACGTGTTGGCAGGTCTTCCGGAAAATGGCAAGTCGACGTTAATAGTACTGTTTCATACACTCTTGGTAGTGTCGAACCAATCAGAACGCAATGAACTACAATACGCGTAGTGCATTTAAAGTGTCTAATGCACTCCGCGTGTGCGCCGTTTATTTAAATCGAAATAATAGTTTAATTATTATTTATTTCTTCTGAAAGGGGTCAACAAACTGTGCAATATTCAAATTGTTTTTTGAAGAATTTTGTCAATTTAAGGTGTTTCCCATGTTTACGACTTCTTGATACCAAAATAACAGTTCGTAAGGGTCTTGTATGGTTTAATAGGAAATCAATACGTAAATAATTTTGTTTCGATATCACTGAACGTATCTTAATAATACGTACATACACAAAACATGTTATCAACTTTGAATTTTAATGATACTAGTTTTTCTGATATGAGTAGTTTATAAATGTTAAACCCTTTGATTATATGACACCTTTATTTAAACAAATATAAAATATCAAAAAGCAAAAAGCTGGAATATTCCTCCTATCAGAAACATTTATAACCAAGGACATCGTTAACGATGTTAATAAGGATTGGGATGGTCCAAATTTTCACTCGTTTGGCATTCCTCACTCAAACGGAGCAAGTAAAGGAGTATCTTTGTTTGTTAAAAGAAAAGTACCATTCAAGTGTTATGAAAAGAAAGTAAGTGATGATGGTAGAAAATTACTTGTAAATTGTGAAATTAATAACTCAAAATTGTCATTGATTACAATTTATGCTCCAAATACAACAACAGAAAGAATTTTTTTTTTCAATGATGTTAAAACGTGGATGCAAGACATTGAGTTGCATACAGTTATCATGGGCGGTGATTTTAACACAATAATGGATGCCAAACTAGATAAAAAAGGAGGACGTATCGCAGAAATAAAGTCTGGGAAATCTTTAAAGAAATGTTTATGCAAAACTTTTGATCTTGTTGATATATGGAGATACAAAAATCCAGATAAAATGTCCTATACGCATAAACTGGCTAATCCGTTGATTCTCACGAGAATAGACTTCTGGTTAATATCAAAAGTAATTGTTAAAGATATAGATTCATGTGACATATTACCATCTATAAAGTCTGATCACAGAGCTGTCAAGATGTCTCTACAAATGAGAACACTAACGAATGGTAAAGGGTCATGGAGACTAAATACATCCTACTTATTTAATGAAAATTACCAAAAAGGTATCACTGACATAATTGATAACTTCGATAATGAATTCACTGGTTCCCACATTGATAAAAGACTTCTATGGGACCTGATGAAAATTAAGTTCAAAGAATTTTCAATTGGGTTTTCAATTACATGTGCCAAGCAACGAAAACTTGAAGAAAGCAAGCTGCAAGATCAATTGCAAGAAATTGACATGAAGTTGGACCAAAATAGTGATGATTCCGATCTTATACTAAAGCGAGACGAAGTATCAAAGGCTCTAGAAAAATATTATGAATATGCTGCAAAGGGTGCACAAATAAGATCTAGAGCAAATTGGATTGAAAAAGGTGAAAAATCGACAAAATACTTTTTAGGTTTAGAAAAAAGTCATGGGGAAAACAACTCTATAGACTGTCTCACAAATGATGATAGAGAGTTTTATACTAATAGGGAGGTATTAGATGAATGTGTAAAATTTTATGAATCGCTTTACTCGTCAATGAATGTTTGTAATAATGCCATAATAGAATATTTTGCCAATGCAAAGATTGACTGTACACTATCTGAAGACGATGCAGCCATGTGCGATAAATCGATTACAAAGGACGAACTATTTTCAGCAGCTAAATCTATGAAAAGTAACAAGGCTCCTGGTCCTGATGGACTACCCATTGAATTTTATATTCATTTTTGGAATAAGATCTCCAAGTTTGTTTTTCAATCATGTGAAGAAGCTTTATCAAAGGGTGAGCTTTCAACTTCCCAGTCAAGAGCGATTATAAGACTCATTTACAAAAAAGGAGATAGAAAATTACTAAAAAATTGGAGACCCATAAGCCTGTTGAATACCGACTATAAGATCCTAACAACTGCCTTCTCGAAAAGACTGCAACAAATTCTGCCAAAAATAATCAATAATGATCAAACCGCTTACATCAAAGGTCGTTTTATTGGTGAGAACATCAGACTTATTAACGATATTATTGAATATTCTACGGAAAATAACTCTTCAGGCTCTATTATCTTTTTAGACTTCGAAAAGGCATTTGACAGTCTGGAATGGAACTTCATTTTCGAAGCTTTAAAGAAATTTAAATTTGGATCCAATTTTATAACCTATATTAAATCCATTTATAGTAAATGCTCTAGTTGTATAATAAATAAAGGGTGGAAGTCTAGATATTTCAGTCTATCCAGAGGCATTCGGCAAGGATGCTCACTATCAGCTTTACTCTTTGTCATCTCAGTAGAAATACTAGCATGTAATATCAGAAATAATCGTAATATTAAAGGCTTTACCATACCAGATAACAAAATACCGTTCAATTGGCGCTCACAAGAAACCGAAATTAAGATAAGCCAGGTAGCCGATGATACGACAGTATTTACGCGAGATCAACAGTCAACTTTTGAAGTTATTAAGACTATTGAATGCTTTAGTAAAGTTTCTGGATTGAATTTAAATATGCTTAAATCTGAAGGCATATGGCTTAATAATAATAAACAAATTCCAGCGAACAGTATCGATATAAAATGGTCAATCGGCCCAGTGAAGTCACTTGGGATATATTTTGGTCTTAATTTGGTCGAAATTCAAAAACTGAACTGGGAAAGTAAACTTGATAAGCTTAAAAGACTTCTATCAGTATGGAGGAAAAGAGATTTAACAATATATGGTCGTACTGTTATAGTTAAAGCTATTGCCTTGTCCCAACTTATATATATAATGAATGTGCTAGTTATACCGGGATGCATCGTAAAAGAAATAGAAACATTAATATATGATTTTTTATGGAAAGGAAAAAGAGATAAAATTAAACGTCTATGTATGATAAATGATTATTCGAACGGTGGAATTAAATTTATTGATGTAAAAACCAAAATAGTTGCCTTGAGGACAACATGGGTTAAAAGGCTATGTGACACAAGCTTTGCCAAATGGAAGCTTATACCCATATCTTATCTTGAAAAGTTTGGAAAAGATCTGTTAATCTTCAAAATGAATTTCAATAGCGAACATCTCTTTCCACCATTAAAGACTCATATTTTACCAGATTTCTATAGACAAATTGCAAAGAGCTGGCATGATTCAAACGTGTTGTATAACTCACCAAATACTATAGCTGATGTTAAAAATGAAGTTATATGGGGGAATAGATATATTCTATGCAACAACGAAGCCTTATTTATGAAAAAATGGATAGACAGTAATATAGTTTACATTGGAGATATATGTACAAAAACCAGTTTCATGTCAGTTCAATCAATAAAAAATAAACTGGGTTCTGTGACGTATCTTCATGATTATAAGATTATACTTGATAGCTTACCAAAACCATGGCGAACCATTTTAAAGAGTCAAGACCATGACGACAATGGTAATTGTAAAAAAGATGGAAATTCATTTCAATGGAATGGAGAACATTACACTCAATATAATCTGAATAAAATAACAAGCAAAATGGTTTATTCGATTATAATAGATAATAAGGCTACTCAAGCAACTTGCGAAACTTTTTGGAATCGACGTTTCCAGCGTAAGATTGAATGGAATGATATCTGGCCAAACCAAACAATTAACCTAACAAAGCATTTTAAGTTGGTGGAATTTAATTTCAAACTGCTACACAATATTTTACCATGTGGAACCCACCTACATAAATGGAATATGTCAAATTCAAATCTATGTATCGTATGCAATGTACAAGATGATTATGAACATGTATTTACTTCATGTCACCTGTTAACGTGTTTTTGGACCGATATAGCCGAATTAATCTATAAAACGTTCAATCGAAACATTAATGTAAACTTCGAAACACTCATTCTGGGTTTCGAGATAAAGAGAGTACGAGATAACGATAATATACATGTCGTTAATACTCTACTTACTTTGGGAAAATACACAATTTTCAAAACGTGGTGTAAATTCAGAAACGACAAGAGCACATTTCTAAAAGTCAGAGAGAACCTCTACATCATATTCAAAAAAGATGTGAGACTCTATACTGAAATAGCAAAACATATCAAAGACCAAAAGTCTGTGTTGCTACAGCGTATTTGTGAAAATCTGTGAAGCCAATACTGTACGTATGCAATGAATATTTGATATTGATTATTATGCTACCACTATATACATGTATATGATTTTCAAAACAATAAGTAATATGTAACTAAAAATCTTTAAGATAGTAAGAATATATTGTTTTAATTATATGAAATACATAATATGATTATTATTAATATGTTACTATGTATAAATGACAAGAGTTAATTAAAATAAAAGCACGAGTGCTATATGCACTGTGGAAAATTAAAAAAAATAAAAAAAATAAAAAATAAATAAAAAAATAAAAAAATAAAAAAAATAAAAAAATAAAAAAATAAAAAATAAATAAATAAAAATAAAATATCAACACCTGCAAAAACCAAAGGATACAATGGTTTGTTACATTGTAACTTATTTGGAGAAGTAATCATTTGATCAGTCCCAAAAGGTTTTAGCAAACAGACACGGAACTTTAGAACAGAAAACATGTATCAACACTTAATCTATACCAAAAAGGCAAAATCTAACAGAATTGGAATTCAAACTATTATTGTATGCCATGTTCTGTTTTGATATACTTTCAATGATTTTCAAGTGATGTTTTATAATAATAATAATAATAATAATGGTAATTTATAAAGCGCCGGTATCCACCGCAAGCGACGCTCATGGCGCCTCTCTGCATAACAACCAAAATAACATAAACACGAATAGGAACAAAGATGAGGAAAGTCACATCAAGCAAATGCTTCAGAGTACAAATTTTTCTTAAAAATATGTACAGAGTTTGACAGTTTCACATATTCAGGCAAGCTATTCCATAGTTTCGGTGCTGCGACTTGAACACTTCGCTGTCCCCACTGATGTTTAGCCAATTTTTCCTGAAGAAGACTTTGTTTTGAAGAGCGTAGCCCGCGATGCCCTGGCACATATGGTTGAACAAGTTCTGTTAAATAAGAAGGAGCTGCATCATGTAAGATTTTGAAAATAATAAGACATATCTTGTATTTCAGTTTTATGTGGGTTTCCACGGTGAGATGACACCAGTCTATTGCCGATATTGCCTTTGATTAATAACCTTTAATACGACCTGCTCCCACAAAAGCCGGACAAATGTGATATTATCATAGTTTTAAATCTTGAATAATCAGGAAATCAAAATCCGAAATAAAATCCCAAATCATTGTTCCAACTTTATCCTAGTTTCGTGGTTGTAGGTTTAAAATATAAAACAATTAAGTCAAATTAGGTCAAATTATTTTTGGATTCAATTACGTAGGTTGCACTGGGGAAATGGTTATCGAAATGATGACCTTAGAGTGTGGAAAAAGAATTGTAAAGTGATTGAATGTCAATTTTATGTAAATCCCATGGATAAATGGGGGCTTACATCACCGCACTTACTGACCCTGGAGAAAGCTTAATGTAATCACCCTCCTCCATACAAGTTAATTGCATATCAGTGACCTTTATTATAGTATGCTTTAAAACATGCTATTGAAGTTCTACATGTACTATCTGCTTAATGGTTTGTTCAACGCAGGGATTATAGCCATCCTCTTCTCAACAAGTTACATTGGCTGACTGTTAAAACGCGCATTGAGTTCAAGATCTTGACTATTGATTATAATGTAAATGTGTCAATGATTACGCGCCTTCTTATTTTAAGTACCTTACTGGTACATATATGCCCAAAAGAAATGGTCCTCGTTCTGCCTCTGACAGGATTCTCACTATACCTAAAACTCGTCTCACTGCCGACAAGAAAGGATTTTATGCCTCCGGCCACCGTACCGCGTCACATCAGGCATGCCTCATACTGACTCAATTTAAGAAGATGTTAACAACTCACTTATTCCACCATCATGCGAGTGATATTTAACATTGTTTTTAATTTATTTTTTAAAATTTTGTTAAGCGTTGTAGTAGCATTGTATAATGTTGCAATTCATTAATTCATTAAATAAACACTTTAAGTTATCATACAGTTTGGGGCAGCTGTTAACAAAGAATCTGGTTATATTTTCAGTGCGTCGTATATTTAAGCTCATTCTACGTATTGCGTATAATGATGCTGTAAGTAAGCACGGCAGATTCAATTCAGCTTTTTACTATTTTGACGATCAATAATTGATTAGTTATGGAGCTCTGTTAAATCCAGCAGCAGAAGAAAACCAAACAAAAAATAAAAATAAACAATATCCGTTAAATATCAAACTTGTGATTGTTGCAATGAGGATCGATAACGTTATCAAAGCAACAAAATCAAATTAATACACAATTTCCGTTAAATATCAAACATGTTAATGTTGCAATGAGGATCGACAACGTTATCAACGCAGTTTGCTTTAGGGTCACCCAATAACCCAGATCACGTACAAGAAATTATCCGGATACTCTGAAATTGATTTTAGAAGATGAATTCAATAACTTTGCCCTGAATAAAAGAGGAGACGCAACCACGGAAGTTCTAAATTACTGCCATTTATAATCAAATTTTGTCATGGCCGGTGGGGAGATTGATGCATCAAAGCGTTGTTTGTTTTTCGCATCATTCGTCATTGTCTGCATTGTGACGTCAGAATTAGCGCAGTATCATATTCCAGCATTCATTCAAATATGGAGGGGATATATTTCAACACGTATGGTTGGAATGGATGCAGGTGCAATGTCAATGCATGAATTGTTCTAAATAATAAGCTTATTTCTTTTGGATTGGGGAGGGGGAAGGCGGTGTACTAGAGGTGAAATATCACCCATTCATCCCGTTTATTAGTATGTGGGGGGTGTTATCTTCTACATACTGCGTATCTGCTTTTTAAATAACACAACTATAACGTTTATAGCCTTGGAGTAATAATATGCATATTTCGTAAATTTTCATAAAACAAGTATAATAATAATAATAATAATGGTAATTTATAAAGCGCCGGTATCCGTCGCAAGCGACGCTCATGCGTATGACCATGTGTTGAGTCAGATTTAGCCTTTTGTAAAACAATTTAACACAACTTTCCCATATATCAGCCGATAAGTGTGGTATACCGATTCATACTCAACGCCAGAAACTGATCCCCCTACTTGACAAGAATTCGTTACATCCGTTACAAATTGGTCCTCCTATTACTGTGTCCTAGTTTTATAAAACAAGAAAGGGTTATTTCACTTATGAAAAGGTCGTAAGCAGTTCATTCGCTTATGAAACAGCCAGTGGTTCCTTGGTTTAAGAAACGGCCATTGGTTCTTCACTTATGAAACCGCTAGTGGTTCTTTCGCTAATAACTAACCAGCCAGTAATTCTTTTCGCGTGTGCTCGACAAGGAGAGATTACTAGTATTTGGCCACGTAGTACAAATCAGCGCCAATAGTACTTTGCAAGACATGCCATTGATATCTGATCATGGGTGATGCTTATGGCAGGCTCAATGTCCATTAATTAGATAAACCTGGATTATCGCCGAAAAGCCTGGATTATCGATTGATAATCCAGGTTTTTCGACCGATAATCCAAGTTTATCAGAGAAAAAAATCGATTGATAATCCAAGTTTTTCAGCGATAATCCAGATTTTTTACTTGATAATCCAAGATTTTTGACATATTATTGTACACAGGGCGTCGATTAACTTGGATTATCGGTTGATAATCCATGTTTATCGAATAATTTTGAGAATCTTGGTTTTTGATTCGAGTTTTTCAAAACGAAAATCATTATTTATCAACGAAATGTTGATAAGCCAGGTTTTTCAATCGAAAATCCAGGTTTTACTTGATAAACCAATCGATAATCCAGGTTTTTCGACCGATAATCCAGGTTTATCTAATTATTAGACATTGGGCCTGCCAAAGATGCTCTATATGGTATCATCCATCGTTTCTGAATCATTGCTCATGAATCTGGGATTACCTTGATTGATTTTCTGAATCCAATGGAATGCACTGACTTATACTATTCCATTGCGCGACTTCGTAAAATGACAATTAGGGTATCGATTACTAGATCGTATCATACTCGTGCCGATCAATACCTTTCTTCTTCGTTGTTTTGGTACAAGTGTCGTAATGCATGCATTGCAAAATACCATAAACATAACAGATGTTAATGTATAGCTGATGCGGCCAAACATTGTTTTAACGTTAATGTGTCAGGTTATTAACGCTAAATCTATGTAAACAGAATTTGGACTCTACGCTGTCTTGTTTATTTTCTGTGACAGAGAGAAAATGAAAACACATGATTTGATAAATGGGGAACACTAATATGAGACATTCACGTATATCTAAAGAATTCACATCCAAATAGAATCGCATACGATGTGTAAATAATGAAGAAAGGACCTTCATAAATATGAGATGACGAGGTTCAGAAATACATGTCATCTTAAACATAGCCACTTTAAGTTGGCACCGAACTGGGGCACAGAATAGCATAAATTGACAGAAGTGTTTAGGAGTGTAATTTAAGTATTGTTTCTACTATTAGTACTTAATGAGGTCATACGTTATTTTTCTGTTTTAGAGCGAAAAGTTATCAAGTTCCAAAGTTCCCAAAGGATTAAATAAGTGTACGATTATTGCCTTTAAATGATCAACGTCTGTTTAATTCAGCCGAAAGCTGAATGTTAATGATCTGTCTATGTGTTCCGGGACTAATGTTGCTATCATTACTCAGTTCACCGTTCAAGTTAACCCCGTAGGTAGTACAAGTGCAGCAGTTCGTTGTTGATCTATTCTATACCGTTTCACATGTCTGGAAATATATATGTGCGTCTATAATGATCATTATTAACCTAGATAATGCAGTGCTCCAGACATTTTAAATGTTTTCAATAGTAATTTGACACATATTGGGCAATAATGACAGCAGAGGATTACCGGTTTCTTACATTATTTAAGAAGCTGTTATTTAAGGTTTATAAATGCGGTACAATAATATCTCCTGTGACGGCTACACGGACAGTACACACAGTACGATAAATAAACGTTGGATGAAATGATTGACAGCAGTGTAAGGTGTAAACCCGACAGGCCCTAAAAACATACCTCCTTTTCATCTCTTGATATCTGTTTTTTTTTTGTTGAAAAATATTGGTATTGTTTTCATGTGTGCCTGAAACTGTTTATCTTTCAGTACAATGACAATAAATCAATTAAAGAAAAAGATCCGACCCTTGACGTAACGGCAAACAAACAATTGGTAAACACCTAATGATTGTACAATGAATTTAAGGTCATTTATGGTCGTGTCTGCGATATTGTAGTTCGAATATCAAAAACCTGAATATTTTCGCTCGTAATTGCTGTAGATCGATGCCCTTACGAGTTCATTAAACCGAAGCGTTAGTGTGAATGGCCATGAATGTCTTTGCTTAAGTGCATTAAATAGTTATAGCTCAATCTCTACTAAGCTGATATTCCTGCCGGGACTTTATTCAAGTTCAAGTTAACTGTATCGTTTATTGAGCTCTACATGAATGAATAATAACAGAGATGTACGCGTATTCCTTTGAGGAAGTCGTTTCGGTGTAATATACTCTACTAGTAATAATCAATAATTTAACTAAAGTGTCCCTAAAGCAATTATCGTTGATCAATTACTTATTTTCCTTAAGATACAATTCCCCATAACACGCTAGCAGCTCTAATGGGAAATAGGGCGTTAACATCAAAAAGCACCATAACGGATATTGATGAGATTGATGTTCAAAGATAACAATATCATGAAACTATATGAAGCTTCGGAAATTTGTAAGTATATTTCACCACGATTTGCCACCAAAACGTCAGACGTTAGGGGTGGTTTATTTTGGTGACGCCATCAGCTGAGATACAAAGGAAACATCGAGGATAGCAATGCAAATATAATGGATCCGATCAACACTGACATGACATATTGGTGAAAGATCATAGATATAATCTCTTTGATGGTTGTGTTGAATTATGTGTAGACTATTCGATTCCGAAAAGTGTTGACCATATATCTGGGGTATTTGTCCTGTGCTATTGCAATCAGTACAGACAATTAAACGCTTTCACCTAGTGCTTGTCACAGCGTAAATAAAACACACAGCATACTAATGCAAATATAATGGATACGATCAACACTGACAGTGACATGACATCTTGGTGAATCATCATATATAGATATAATCTTTTGGATGGTTGTGTTGAATTATGTGTAGACTATTCGATTCAGAAAATTGTTGACCATATATCTGAGGTTTTCGTCCTGTGCTATTATTGCAAGCAGTACAGACAATTAAACGCTTTCAGCTAGTGCTTGTCACAACGTAAATAAAACACACAGCATACCATACCAATATCCAAATATTAGCATTGGATATTCGGGTTCCCCTTCAATTTATCAAAAAAGTCTCAGAATATATTTTAATACTAGTAGAAAAACAGAGAGAGATAAATAGAGAGGAACTGTTGATTGAACCACACCAACAAGTATTATTCTTAAACAATCGGAGACACTTTAATCATGATCGGGGGGGGGGGGGGGGGGGGGGGGGGGGTTACGGACAGCATATGGAATAGAAAGATTATTGCAATCCAAATAACTAAATAGCAGATTGTGAACTCTATCACCCATTTAGCATGCATATAACTTAGTACATCACGGCAAAGGACGAAATAGCAGGACTAATTGGCAAAGGATTAAATGAAAATTATCGAAATTGCAAATGACGAAATGGCACGGATTGGGATCCAACCGACTAATCAAACGGCAAACAAACAATTGATAAACGCCTAGTGATTGTACAGTGAATTTAAGGTAATCGTGTCCTCGATATTGAAGCTCGAATATATATTTTTTTTGTTTGTTGTTAATTGTGATTGCTGGAGATTGATGCTAACGGCCCTTACGAATTCATTATACCGAAACGTTAGTGTGAATGGCCATGTCCGACACTTTCAATGTATAAGCTTACGTGTATTAATTTAGTATAGCTCAATCTTCACTGATATTTCTGCCGGGACTTCAAGTTCAAGTTATGGGTTTCTACTTGAATGAATAATAACAGAGATGTTCGCGTATTCCTTTGAGGAAGTTGCGTTCGATTTAATAGACGCTACGTTATATATCTAGTTCTTATTTCATCATCAACGATGTGCCGAATGACTTTTAAATGACAAATACTTTATAAAAGGTAGTCCTTCCATAAAAGCTTTTTAATGTGTGTGTGTGTATCAATGCTGGCGCACTATAATTATGTTCCAATTGAGTTTTTGAGCACCTATAAAAATTGATGTATGCAATGTCAATGTTTCCAAACTTCAAAGCTGCGACCAAACAACCGCTTTTAAACATCTGCTGCAGCATGGCTCAGGTACCAAATAATCCACTTTTAAAACAACCGTCATGATTTCGAGATTTTGCGCGCCAAAATTAAAACAAATCCTTGAGTAGATGCTCTATAATATTCTGAATCTCAAGTGATCGTGAAAAAAATATGAAGTTTGTAATATCCGAGATTGTTTGTTTACAATATAGTCGATGTTTCGTTGATAGAATAAGACCAGGTACGTGGCATAAATGTATTCCCGTTATTAACCCCTTAAACAATACTGTTGAGCAGGCTTCTCGTTAGGTAAAAATATTATGGGGTCCCCATAATCTACCAATTCTCAAAATTATGGGGTCCGAGAAGAAATTATGGGGTCCAAGTCAAAAATGTAATTTGGGAATTGTGACTTCGGAATCGGATACGGAGTGGTTAAACGGGGACTACAGCACACACATTGTCTTCTCTATTTATTTTGTTGTTTGTAAAGAGAAATATAAGTAAATAAATGACTTTCAAATATTTGTAAGCTTACGTGCAAGATTATCTTGACACACGATTACAAATGATTGCGTCCAGATGGACGCAATAAAGAGTCCAGTTTAAAATGTACTGCGTTTTTAGCAAAAAGATTGCGTCCCCAGACGCGAAAACGCAATGTAACGAGAAGCCTGCTGTTGAGCCAATTGTTTCAGTACCTGTGTTATTTAATTCATCAAAGGATTACAATATCACTGCTTTAATAGCAAGTTGATCGCAGATCGAAATTAAATCAAAACCCTTTATAACGCATCAATAGGAAAACACAAACAGTGTTAACATCGCCCCCTTTTTAATTCAAACACATTTCAGTAACTGCCGGTTATTCAGTTTGAACACTAGTATTTCCCATGTCAGTATTTTACTTAATCTCATTAGAAGCTTTTTGACGCCTCCAACAAATACCCGTTCTCCAAATAGGAGATAGACCGAATACTTTTCTTGCCAGGACGAGGCTAGCCGCACAGTGGAAACCTATACTAAATGGGTAGCATTCAATATCAATACCTTATACAGCTTATGATATTATCAATGGGAATATACATTCAAACATTCACTCCTATGTGTACGCATCATATTACCAATCTGAGAAGCCATAATATGGCAAATGAGAAATATTGAAATCCCAGAAGAAACTCCTAAACGTTAGTCTCATGGTGCATTGTGCATTATGTGAAAACTAGGATATTGTGTCTGATATGTGTGTTAAGCTCAATATCATATCTGCGTAAGCAATATGGGATGTCGGTGTGATATTACTCTATATCTGTAAAGAGGCTACTTTTACATAACGTGTGAATATATGATACGTATACCGCGGTAAGATGTAGTAGTTAAGTATCTTATGAGAACAACCCTCCTGACCGCAAATTCAGATAGCAAAACACACGTATTATCCAAAAGACATCATATTGAAATGGAAATAACACATTGAGACTTTTTTGTTAAGCTTAGGGTTTAACTAGTTTCAAACGAGTGCGTGTTTTCTTTTGCTTTAAATTTGACTCTCTGTTCTTTCAGCAGTGTTTCCAGACAACCATTTTTTTTTCAATATGAAAACGTAGAATATTTAACTAAAAGTACATATTATTGGAAAAGGTTCACTGTGATGCTGTTAGAGAAAAGGGGATGAGAACTCTCTGAAGTCACGACATGGATGCTGTTATAATAGCGACGTAATCACAATTCTTCAAAACAAGGTGTAATGATTGAAAAAGATGATTCTCATATTGAGCCAGCTTCCAATGCCCGCAATCTTGGCAATATCCTTCAACACGATCTTATGATGGATGTTCATGTCAACAACATTTGTCGTGCAGCTTCTCATGCTCTTTATAAGATAGGTCAAATCCGGCGTTATCTCGATCAGCCAACAACTGAGAGACTTATTTCATGCTGTTGTGACTTGCCGACTTGATAACTGCAATAGTTTACTATATGCCCTCCCTGATAGTGATACGCAAATCTTAAAACTTCAACGGATTCAAAACTCAGCTGCTCGATTTGTTACTCTGTCTAAGATTCGCTGTCACATTTCTCCCGTCCTACGTGACTTACATTGGCTACCGATCAGATCCCGCATTATTTACAAGATTCTTCTAATAACATTTAAATGTACTCGTACTTTAGCTCCTATGTATCTACAAGATCTTATTCAACAATACGAGCCCACTCGCAATCTTCGTTCCAGCTCAAAATATCTTCTTGCGCATGTTTCTTCACCTTCTACTTCATATGGTCGCCGTTCTTTTCAAGATGCTTCTGCTGAACTTTGGAACAATTTACCATATCATGTTAAATCCGCCAAAACTCTTGAACAGTTCAAATCATTGCTATAAACTTACCTATTTAATGTTAATGTTTAATTTCTTTTTGTTTCGTCTTTTGTTACTCATGTTACTGTGTGTTTTTGTTTTTATTTGTTTTTGTTTGTGATAGCGCATAGGGACTTAATTGTGTTATGCGCTCAATAAGTATGGTTTTATTATTATTATTATTATTATTATTATTATTATTATTATTAGGATTATTATTAGGATTATTATTAGGATTATTATTATTATTATTATTATTATTATTATTATTATTATTATTATTATTATTATTATTATTATTATTATTATTATTATTATTATTATTATTATTATTATTATTATTATTATTATTATTATTATTATTATTATTATTACCTTTAAAGGTACGTTAGGGGAAAGAGGTTTTTGTTATTCATTCATTATTACGTTGGGGCGAAAATAATGTTTCCCCCTAACGTAATTTCTTTCATAAACAATAATGCGCTTTATTCCGTTATAAATAACAAAGTAAATTACTATTCATTATTATTATTAGGATTATTATTAGGATTATTATTAGGATTATTATTATTATTATTATTATTATTATTATTATTATTATTATTATTATTATTATTATTATTATTATTATTATTATTATTATTATTATTATTATTATTATTATTATTATTATTATTATTATTATTATTATTATTATTATTATTATTATTATTACCTTTAAAGGTACGTTAGGGGAAAGAGGTTTTTGTTATTCATTCATTATTACGTTGGGGCGAAAATAATGTTTCCCCCTAACGTAATTTCTTTCATAAACAATAATGCGCTTTATTCCGTTATAAATAACAAAGTAAATTACTATTCATGAGCTAATTAATTATGCAAATTTATTCAAATATTCAATTAGCATAATTAATTAATTTATGTAAATGAATGTTATTGTTAGTTAATCTCATGTAATTTTTCCCCTTATGGTTATCATTAGCGTTATTATTATTATTATTAATATTATTATTATTATTATTATTATTATTATTATTGAGAATGTTGACACAGATATTGGACCTATTTAACACGCTCTAGTATTTTGGCTTGAGCAACAGCATGATGTCTTTTCTGAAAAGGGAGAAAGAAGTAACAACAGTGTCAGAAGTCACAAATCCCGTTTAGGGGAAACAGGTGACATGTTAATCTGTAAACAGGAATATATACATTCAGCATGCAGTTGGTTATTATTATTTCTTTTAAAAACAGTCAAGGTAAACCTGCCCGTGTCCTCGTGTTACGCTACCTTTTGCATGAAACTCACATCACCACTTCGTCATACAGAGGTCGAGAGAACCAAATAACTCGAACAAGATCAACGTTTCCTGCTTCTAGCTCAATGTCTACCAGACAAAAAACGAGATAGAATTACTAATGCCTGCTTTGAACTCACTTATTCGATGTTCGCTTTGGGGGAATATACATTCTTCTTTTTCCAATGACATCCGCGAGCTTAAATGTAGGCATTTAATATTCAATATATGCAGTACAAATTATACGTAAAGGTTAATAAAAGACGATTCCCTTTTTTAAGTTTTTTAAGTTCAAAAGGTGAAGAGCATTAGGGGATGTATTTCAGATTCGTTAATCAAATTCACTCTAGATGGAAATAAATGCACAGACAAAGTGTGCAAACGAGAAAGGTAACACAAAATCCTTGATATTGTCTTTGTCTTCATATTTTCACATTTATTGGTACAAAATTGTTATTAAGGTTGACTTGCAAAATCTTACATACCATCTACTGGTAAATGGGCGGACAGTTGATCGTTTACCATTTAACCTTTAATTCGCACAAATGAAAGACAAATTATTTCGAGTCATTAGCTTTAGTCAGCCCATTTGCCAGTTTCACCATTTTCTACAAAAAGTATAAAATGTATTTAAACTAATGTTGCCTTGATGTCCATGATAATTAAACATTGTTTACTTTTAAAACGGTATAATGCTGTGTGTGTTTGCTTTTTTATAATTAAACAAATCAATTATTATATATACAAAATAAAAAACCTATAGATGTCTATCATTTATGAGATGTAAATTGAATCCAAAGCAATGTGTATACCTTTTGAGAAAAAGCATACATCTATAATATCTCTACACCACAGCAACTAACACACTCAGTGTCAATGTCTGAGAGACAATTTCGAAGGTAACAATTAATGGTCTTGCCTAATTGACTAAGAACTAAAATGTCATGTAACATGGCCAGAAACGCCTTGCATAATAGAAAACATGATAAATACTATGTTAATACTTTAAGTTCAACGTTTTAACTTTGATAACACATGAGTACTTATGGGCTGCAATTAAGTATTTCTTCAGTTTCCGTTTATGATAACATAAAAACCACACCTGCGCTGTCAACAATTGTTTCCCTCTATGGCATAACTGCACCTATAATGAACACTTTTAGGAATCCAACTACCAGCGCGTAAAAAGTTCGGCCTATCAATTTCAGATAATTTTATCTTGTAATTTAAGTCGACAAATTGAGGAGTGCTTTCATGTATAACTAGGACGACATCGTCACAAGTTCAATGAGCCAAGAAGATAATTCACGGGTCTCTCTAAATCATTTTCAGCTGAAGTCGTACGATAATTATAATTTGAAAACTAATCTTTCAACAAAGCGACTTGCTACTCTACTACGTACCCTAGCTTGATTAAAAAGGAGGCGTGTTCCGACGACTGATGTTGGTTACTTTAAAGAAGCAAGTTGCAAGACGAATGAAGCAATACAATTCAAGATATACTAAAGAACCAGATGAAATTAATGTGAATGGGTCAAATTATCTATACATCTCATCTAATTTGCAGAATATCATTATTATTATTTTAAATATTTCAAAATAGAAGACTTATTAACGTTGTATGAATCATCATATATATTGAGGACCCTCTCTCCGGTTAAATAACGTTAACACTTGAATACAACAGTAATTACTTTATGGGACGCCAGCGTGTTGGCGCAGCGGTTGTTCCCTCGCTTGCACCAATGAAATCCGGGTTCAATTCTGTGCACGACCGGGCTTTATGTGCATTTGGATTATCACGATCCATGCACGCTCTCGCAGGTTTTCTCCGGGTTCTCCGGTTTCCTCCTGCTTTTAAAATCGGTGATCAGTTATTTCGGTTATCAAAACTTCCTTGACCCAATGGTATTTGGGGAGCTGCATTGAAAAAATGGTGGATGTTACAATCTAACTGCGGATAGGTTTGCGCTAGAAAATGGCAGCATCCTAGTTGATGCGACCTGATTCTGATGATTCACCAGCAGCGAAATTACAGCGCTTTGAGCCATTCGGAAAAGGCGCTATATAAATACTGATTATTATTATTATTATTATTATTTAAGAAACGTTTCGGTTACTGTAATTAATACATACAATCATATAGGCGCTGTCTGAAATTGTGTAAGGCGTAAGTTGGCTAACAACGCTTATTACAGTCAATCTCATCTAATCAAATTTAAACAAAATAAGCTTTTACCAGGTAACTTAAGTTGACAGACTGAACAGGGCTTATTATTAGGATGCGAACTAGTTGAACCAGGTATAAAAGTAATTCATATATCATATCTGCACATCGTTCTTAACATAAAATACTGCGATAATTTCATTTATGTATCCTTTTCTTTAACATAGCCTCTCAGTGTTTTGCAAACAAAATATGTGGACAATGAGACTCAAACTATCTCACGCTAGATTAAAAATGTGGGAGTGTTCAGGTGACAGGTGGTGACGGTCGATGAATATATTCGATTTATCAGGAAACTGACAACATCACAAGTCATTCCCAACATGCAATCTTACGATTTTTTAAATATTTGAAATCCAATCATTTTAGGAATGTGTTTAGATTTACAACAATATAGACTAAAACGTTACCTTTGCTAATTTAAAAATGAAACATGTTCAGACGATTAGTGTTAAAGATCGATGTATCAATTTAGTTTTATATGACGCAGTAGACAACAATTCAATCCAATCCAATTATATATATGTTACCAGAAATCTTTCGTTGGCAAATTGACGAGAACAACTCGAGTTCATTGAACCGACCCTTCAAATCCATATAGAAACCCTTTCAAACGTAATCCTACGAGAATTTCAATTTCAAAGTCCATAAATCCTTTTCGTTTGAAAACATTTCCACCGAGGCTTCTACAAACCCTTGATACTTTACCGCTAACTTACTACTTGTAATACTATTTGATGAAACATCTATATACGATATCCATCATTAATTAAAAGGCGTTGCATTGATCTGTAGAGGAAGAGTACTACCCATCAAGAAAGAAAGAAAGAAAGAAAGAAAGACTCTTATCGGCCTTCCAGAGATTTTCTCACGAGAGAATAACTATTAATATTAAAAGAATTCTGAAGCTGATAATGATGATGATCGAGCATCAAATCTGGGACCTAAGGGCACTCTGCTTCTCAAACGTGTGTATTACAGGTCGGTGTTCCGATTTCTGACCCGATTTTCAACGTGATGATTTCTATTCTACACGAAGGGTCATCCTCAAAATTGTCATATTCCAAAATTTGAGTTCAAATGGTTCTTATCTTAGCAGCACAAAGTGATATGAAATTTGCCAATTGAGTACACTGCAAAAAGGTTGCTTAAAATACGTTGCTAAAAGTACTTTTATCATCCGTTGGTTGACGTGTTGATTAAAATTCATTCAATATATGTAGAAAGTTGGGCGTTGTATAAAAGTAAAAAATCCCCAGCGTTGAGCAATTCGTCGAAAACAATGTCCTTAAAATGTTGGTGGAAACTGTTTCTGTTGCTAAAATATGTTGGGTAAAATATTCCACTTTGGCAACTGTTGCATGAGCATTGAGGACAATCACGCAACAGTTGATGCAAGTTACGCACATGTGAATTTTAGGCAACTGTTGTCCAAAAAAGCCAATTTCGTGAGCTGTTGCATACTTGAACAACTGTTGAGTGAATATAATTGCCTAACTTTTGAGTAACTAGAATTGTTCAACCTTTTTGCAGCGCAGGACCACAATTAGAATGATTCTGTCTTGGCATCCAAAACGGAATAAATCGCTAACACTGACAAAATAATTTAAAATTGCCATCCTTGTCTGACATATATTTGTTTATGAATATCATTTCAGCGGTGTTATTGCGACGTCACTAGCGATGAATATTGAATAGTCGATTTTTATAGCCACAAAATACACGACATGGACATATACTGAATAGTTCATGTTATGTGATCTATTTTCCACCAAAAGAATCACATAAATATGTGTATGTATTATATAATATGGACTATTTATACCTTCATACCCAGATAGCAAGACTACGTTTGGCAAACGTTCACAGTAAATAACACAAATGATAAGAGATGTCAGATATTATATATATATATATAGGCCTAGTTAAATAACATGTTAAAGTAAATTACAGATTCACTACCGAAAGAGAATAGTGTATGTAGCTCTGCTGCATCGCCTAGAATTCCCATTACAAGTTACCGGTTCACTACCGGGAGGAAGTGATGTATGTAGCTCTGTTGCATCGCCCAGAATTCACATTATTTGCCTACCCCGTGTTGCTATACAAAAATGCTCAATATATAATAAAAACTTGTCACAAATAAAATACCCAACATATGGCTACATTTGATAAATTAAGCAACAGTTGCTATACAAAAATGCTCAATATATAATGAAAACAATTCACAAATTAAGCAACAGTCACAAAATGCCCAACAAATGGTTAATTAATAATACCCAACTGTTGTGTAATTAAAATTGTGCAACTGCTGAGTAACTGGAATTGTTCAACTGTCGGTGAAAACATGTTGAGTACATTTTACGCAACTGTTGAGCGGTTGCATACTTCAACAACGTTGTGTAAAATGTTGAGTAAATAATTAAGCAACCTCTTTGCAGTGTAGTACACAAACTAGCCAGGTGGTTAACCACATTTGGCTGTAATTCACTTCATTTTGGCCTATAACGATTAAATGGAACTTATCTTGCACCTAAGATGTTACCGAAATAATGAGAGCAAAATGGGTTTATTTTGATATCAAAATATGTTGATGTGTACAAATTCTCTAGAGTGATCGGAACATACACCTATAAAAGGCATACTCCTTAACTAAATGCCAATCGTCACTATGATGATAGGTCAACCTTTAGGCAATAGGCATTTTCATGACTAAATAGTTTCGTACAGCATGGACTTAATCCATGTTGCACTCTTCAGATGATGATATTTTATTCTACGCGTATAGATCATAGTATCCATAGTGGGCAAATGGGCTGACTAAAGCTAAAGACTCGAAATGATTTTATTTGTGCGAATTAAAGGTTAAATGGTAAACGATTAACTGTCCACCCAATTACCAGTAGATGGTATGCGAGATTTTGCAAGTCAACCATTTGTAAACAATTTCCACCAGATGATAATAGGAAACCTAAATTGACAAATTCAGTTGTTTTTAACGTACTTACGATTATCAACAGAGCTACAGTACAGCTCGCATTAGAATGGACACTGCAATATTATTGCAATGTCAATGCAATGACGTAAATCATTACTTGATTAGTACAGTCATTGCACTGACATTGCAATGACATTGCGTTGACATTGTCCATTCTATTTCGAGCTGTAAGGCGGCAACATCACAAGTCATTCCCAACATGCAATCCTACGAGTTTTACCATTTGAATTAGGTACGTATACTTATGTAACTAAATAAACCGGTTTGCCTTGAGACTAAAACGTCACCCTCGCTCAATTAGGAAAGACCGTGTTCAGAAGATAAGTGTTAAAGGTCGATCTTGATGCATCCATTCGTTTTCTATGACTCAATAGACAATCAAATTAATACAATCCAATTACATTTTACGTTGACAAATTGAACCGTTTTTATATGTGACGACAACAACACGAGTTCAGTGAACCAACCCTACAAATCTGGATGCAACATCAAAAGCCTTTCAACACGTAATCCTACGAGAATTTCAATTTTAAATCCCATCTACACTATCAATCCCTTTTCGTTTGACAATACTTCCGCCGAGGCTTTATAAAACCCTAGATACTCTTTCGCTAGATTACTGTTTGTATCCATATCTTAGGGTTGGACAAATCTATATACGATATCCGTCATTAAAAAAAGACGTTGCATTGATCTGTGATTTGTAAAAAACCGTGTAGAACGTGAGTGCTACCCATCAAGAAAGAAAGAGAGAAACTTCTTCCAGAGATTTGCTCACGAGAGAATAACTATTAATATTTTAAGTTTTCTGAAGCTGATGATGGTGATCGATCATAATATCCGGAACCTAAGAGAATTCTGCTTCTCAAACGTGTGAATGTAAGGCATACGCATCAATTAAATTTAAAAATCACTTATTAATATTGTGTCTACAACGTGCCCCAAAAAAACTGGATTCAAAAGTTTGCGAGCTTATAACGAAATAAGTAGGAATTATGGATAGTTAATATTTAAGGATATCAAACAAAATATACCTGACCTTAATTGGGTACATTTGGAGACCAATCCGATGTAAACTTTTTGAAATACAATGATTTAAATAGAGCGTGGTCAGAACCCATTTGTCCCGATTTAAGGAATAAACCATCCGTGCGTTGCATGAAACTGTGCGTTATGTGCAGTATTCCCGGCATGGGGTTTATTCTCCGAAAGAACTTAACAATAACTCGGACTACTACAAATATTTTTTTGTTTATGTTTATGTAAGTAATGAACTTATATTATTGCAATATGACCAAGATATTTTTGTTTACTGCCCAAGTCTTTGTAAAGAATGAATGCAAAGGCAAAACTTGGATGAAGTCACACCAATACGCAAGTGTTCACATCGGGGTGTTCCTTGAAAAGTGGGACAAATGGGTTTTGACCACGCTCTATTACAATCTTTGTATTTCAAAAAGTTTATATTAGATTAATTACAGAGTTGAACCAATTAAGGTCACATATATTTTGTTTAATATCTTTAAATATAAACTATCCATGTTTCCTACTTTTTTAGATATAAGCTCGCAAACTTTTGAACCCAGTTTTTTTGGGACACGCTGTATGATAATCTTTTTTAGGTTTATAGATCACTACTGTCTTTTTTTCAAGACGATACAAGAATGCATCGTTGACACTTATATTAAAAAACAATATTGATTGTGATGGAATTATAAATCATGCATTTATTCCATAATCCGATCAATCTAAACGAATCGAAGGCTTTAAAAAGGATAAGCGTCCTAGTAGAATAATAAGTTCAGCAAACTGTTATATCATATCGCAATTGACGGAAAGAAAAGAACAGCAATAACAACAACAAAAAATAAACAAAAAACAAAATAAAAGAAACAAAACCAACAAAAACAACAATAACAACAAAAACAACAATAACAACAACAACAACAACAAAAAACCACACTTTATACCACTTTTTGTTTTGTTTTTTGCTGTTCTTTTCTTTCCTTTTTTGTTGGGGGGGATCAAAATTTAGAAAATAGGTAGTCAAACTTTAATTTGACTTGTCTTTCCCCTGATCCTGGTTAGAGTATGTGGTTTTTCAAACTATTGTTGTAGAAGTCATTTGTGTAAATGTCTCTGATTGTAGTGTCGTAAGATGCATTTCCCTATAGTTTCGAACAATCACATCAAGATTATTTTTTTTGTCGGCAGTAGGCATTTTCAAATGTTGAGGAATGTGTTAATCAAATGTAATTCAAACCTATTACATACCGCGTACGTATTATAATATGCAAACAGCATAACATCTTAAATTAATTTCTTTAAAAATTGACAAAAATAGAATTGTTATCATAACAAAACATACAAGATATAATGATACCAAATCCTTGGATGAGTTGACATTGTCGAGCACCGCCATCTACCTTGATACATTTAACAGTAACGTGTCTATATTTGATTCACATCAGGAACTCAAATGTGCCACTTTGGCTTCAGATAGATTTACTGCACACCTGTAAGATACGCAACAATGTTTCCCCTGAAACATCGTCGGTAAGATTTTTAAATTTTGCTCAGGAAGAAATATATAGGCAATGACTGTATCATATTTGCTACTGGTGATCTCATGTGGTAATTCAGTTCCAAGATAGAATTCATTTTGCCTAAGAACCAAAATAGTTTCTCTTGAGATGATGTTACTTTTGTTCTAGATACAAATATAATATAACATTACAGATTCCGAATGTGATATGTATCATGCTGTGTAGTAGGAACCCTTTACAATACATGGATAGCGGCTGTCGATCCGTTGACTGAAATCTTTAGTTGAATTGGTACTGTCAGGTTAATAATTAAGAGCTATCGAAGAATTCTACTGCTCGTTTACAGCGGTATCCTGTTCCTACATTACCGGTGCTACTAACGATAACGATTTGTTATATATAGTATAGCCGTCTACATGGCGTTTCCTTCGGAACACATACTATCGTTTTCACCGTGTATTACGTTTATGGCTGACACAGAACAATACATGTTTTCCCATAATTGTATTCTCTTTTTTATTAAACAACTCCTAAAGGAAAACGACGTCATCATCAAATATGTTGATGTCATCAAACACCATACAATTTACAATATTGTATCTACCAGTTTTCATACAGATCACATGACACATGCTTACGTTTATTCAGGAACGGCAAAATTAGAACCATCCTATCAAAATATAGGGTCATAGCATCTATCAATACAATAATATTTTACTTCTCATTGTTTATTATGTTCCCACTCTCTTAACGCTTTTGGACCTGTGATTTGACGTTTCGCCGGTAATAAATCATCTAAGGATGTGTCTATTTATCACTATGTGGTCCGATTAAAAGACCGCAAAGGACATAATTATGCCCAAGGGCATAAACTATCCTTCATGCCCTGAAAGGGGACCACAGAGTCAGCGGTTGACAACATCACAGGTCCAAAAGTGTTACGGGAGTGGTTCGGAAGTCACGTAAAATGGTAGTCCCGTGCATCGGAAGAGCAACATCCTAGCATGTTAAAAGGTCACAGACTCCTTCGTAAAGAGTAGGGGATCATCCCGGTCTGTGGCCGTACACACATCAGTCCTAGGTCACAGGACCTATGCGTTATAACAGCCTTATGGCTGTGCTTGCATAGTATATAGCAGAAGCAGACGCACAATCAGACACATAATGTTATCATACCCCTTCCAGTATAAAAATAGCATACTTAGACACAGTACACGCATAGCATCTAGTCTGTTACCTTTGTTTTCTATCATGTACTGCAACTAACTATGACACGTAAGTATAACCTATCAATATGATAGGCGTACATGTAACAGCTACCATAAATGATCATGATTAAACTCTTTTAATTGTCATCACGCCCCACCAGTATATATTATATAGATTATCAGCAGCAGAAAGGTTGTCTATGCCAATCTAGGTCGGGTTCATGGTTCTCAATCTCAAGTGTCAGTAACGTAATGGCTCAAACATGCTCATCTGATTTCAGAATATCTCGTGAAAATGTTCATGAACATTTGGGTGAATTTCATAACATCTCAACGATTGAATTTAAATTTTCCAAATAAATTCAACATTTTGAAGAAAATGTTCAAAAATGTCCACAAGTAAATCAAATTAAAACCTTTCCAAATTTTAATAAGATAACACTTTTTTTCTCACATGAGAACAGGATTTTATTCCTGGACCTAAACGATATGCTTTCGTAATCGCTGCCTCGTGGTCAGGCGCGTAGCCAGCATTGTCATTCCGGAGGGGGGGGGGGGGGGGGGGGGGGGGGGGTGGGGGGCAAACTTCAATATCGTCCCTATTTTCTTTTTAGCAAGATTTCTAAAATGTTCGTAAAAGGTTGCCCCAACTCTTTTTTCTAGTCACTTACCTCGTGAATTTCACGTAAGTGTGGGGGGGGGGGGGGGGGGTCAAAAAATTCGCACAGTCCCAAAAAAATCGCACAGTAAATGTACTACATGAACAATTTCTCGTCCCCTTTTTTCCGCTTCTCCGTCCCCATTTTAGCAAAAGATTTCGCACAGTCAAAAAAAAATCGCACAGTCAAACAAAATCGCACAGTAAATGTACTACATGAACAATTTCTCGTCCCAATTTTTCCGCTTCTCCGTCCCATTTTAGCAAAAGATTTCACACAGTCCAAAAAAAAATCGCACAGTCAAAGAAAATCGCACAGTAAATGTACTACATGAACAATTTCTCGTCCCCATTTTCAGCTTCTCCGTCCCCATTATAGGTGTCCGGGGGGGGGGGGGGAGTCTGAACTGAGTAATTTAGTAACATATTTTCAAATTAAAGGAACACATAAATGTATGTTTGTAACATGAGGCTATACTATTGATATCGTTGATTGGTTAGCACTTACTTGGCTGAGGGAGGTAACCAAGGGATAAATAATGTTGCTGTTGGACACATAAGATACGCTATGATTATAGAAGCGTTCAGTCACTGAACATAATATATACCACTTGGTTTCACGAGGGCGTTCCTCCTCAATACCACTTAACGAGCTTACTCCTGATATATGTTTCAAAAGGCATATAACCAGTAAAGAGGATCACAATTGTAACAGTATACCGTTTGCTTAATAAGAACACAAACAGCTGTGCGTATTATTTCTCAACTAGGTTACTGTTTCATTGAGTATAAGACACTCTAGATAGCTCAATGCCACTTCAAAATGTTAACACATTAGGTCAGAAGTCACAAACTGGTCCAAAAAATGTTTCACTTCTAATAATGTTGAGGAATGCACCAAATCTGATTAAACGGGACAAAACTTAAGTTTTACATACTTAATGACCCACAAACTATATATTGTCGGAAAGCTTATGATTCAAGGTTTTTCATTTTTGCAAAAAAAAATCAAATTATACAGGGTGTGTAAAATTTGTATAGGGTGGAACATAAAAAAGTTTATCGTTTTTGCTTCTCACAAAATATTTTGATAGTTTGTACAATTAGGGTTTAGCTGAAGATAGTCACCAACATCAGAACAACCGCAGAAGGTGCTACCAAATTTGCTAAGAATCACTTGCCCAAAATGTTTACAGGAAAAGTACAGGGTGTCTAAAATTATGATGAAATAATGCATAAAATGAAGGTTTGTATATAATATTCTATGAAATTAAGTTAGTATGGACTATTTAATTTAAAAGAAAATGGGTATCAAAATGAACTACACGAATATCGTTAAAGTTCCTTTTATTTTAAATACAGGGTGGTCCAAAATAGGTCTAAATAGCAAACATTTTCATAAATCTATGAACAATTCTGTGAAGAAACACTTCTGGCTTTTTTAGTTAAATGTTTTACTACCCAGGGTAGAAAAGGACCAAAGAGTCACACAAATGAAATAGAATGACTGCGATTTGGCCATTGTTTAATCAATAAAATGAATAAAAATGTGTGTTTTTTACATTAAAATACTCCCTGAATTGAACATCATATTCTAGTAGAGAATGTCTAGATAACAATTCAATATTATTATTCATAGTAGCAGGAACATGTTATTAACACAAATGAGAGTTTGAAAACTTTCCTATGTATAATTTTAAAATGGCATCAATTTCAAAAGTTCTAGTTTTCCACTATTTTGTGTAGAAACCTATGGGCGCCTCATCCACCGGCGCCTCATCCACCGATCACCCTTGACTCACTCGACGTTTAGATTGATTACTTCACTGTTGCTAAACATGTGGCTTTAATTCTTTTTTTATTCGGTAGCTGGATAAATTGTCTTTAATATGATACCAAGAAAATTGATGTTTTTTGACAACTTCTATTTAAAATAGAGACACATATCACGATTGTAAGGATTTTTTGAAACGATCCCACCTTATTTGATATACCTATTAGTGACCTGTGGTATGTTGCCGGCAGGCGGCAAGGATAAACATGATCACTGTATACATGTTGCTAAAGTGCTGCGGCACATTGAAGTGTATCACATTACTTTGATTTGAAGGCGGGATTATTGAATATTCATACACTCTTAGTACATGTAGTAGTGTCGAACCAATCGAAAAGCAACAAACTGAAATACGCGGAGTGCATTGAACGTGTCTATTGCGCGCACCACGCGCTTTGTTTTTTATTCGCTGTTCAGGCATCGCGAGATCGCCAATTTTCACTGCGGGTGTTAGCAAACTTGTTAACATGTTTGTATTCGTAATTACATAGATACTGCGGGGTGGGTCGTGCCATTATTCAAACATCAATATCAGCGCGCGTGCATTGATTTATCTGATGTCTCTCGAATACTCATTTATTGACCTATAAGTAATGCAACTTTTATCGGCTTCAGTACCTTTCGGTGGATCATATTTCATTCGAATATAGAAAGTTTTACAGTATTAAATGTGAAGATTCACTGAATATTAACACAGCTATGAACAGCGTAGCCAATGTAATTTGTGTTTATTACCATTTTGAATACTAAGTTTAAATATTTAAAAAAAACCTACAAACGTCGTTACAATGACCACACTAACTTAGGAATAGATAGTCATTCAGTACATTTAAAGCTTTTATTGTGTTTCAATGGTGACATACGCTTCATAGATTATTACATAGTCACAAAGCGATGAAGTGAGGTCAGATCTGAATGGAATTCAAATCATAACAATTAATATAAAGATGTCCAAATAGGAGCCGGTCGCCGGACAATGTTTTCATTATTATATTGGGAGTAGCTTGTCCAGATTCAGTTATGACTTTTATGTAAAATGTAAAGAATTAGTCAATATTATATTGTCAAACTAAGATAATAGAACAGAAATAATTTCGAATAATATACATGCGAATCAGACCGGATTCTGACCGACATAATGTATAAATTATTTTACACGCTGAACTATAAATGGATTAGTTGACCTATAGATTGTGTGACCGGTGACGTCATGTATTTACAAATGGGACACCCTCTGTTGATTCCCTCCAGGCAGAATATACAGTAAAGTTAATGAAGACAACATGAAATTTCTTTCTAATGAATTGTAAAACTCATTTATTTTTAATTTTTTTGTGAAATGCGATAGCTTATAGCATTCCTAAGCAAGTTTAAAGACAGTTTTGATAACAATTTGCTGTGACACCACAATCTAGTTAGAAAACCTGATCTGGCCTATGTAAACTATAGGAACTCTTGCCCGGTGTGTTTTGTCTCAAATCAACAGAGGGCGTTCTAAATGTAAACAACGGTCACCTCATCTATAGGATTACCAGAAAAAGTGTACTTCAGGTCCCATACACTAGTAAACCAGTATCGTTCAATACTAGAACATACAGATTGGCAGTATTGCTCAATGCTGGTACAGTTTTACTGTTTAAGTATCTGTCGATACTGGAACACCAAATTGTGTTCCAGTATCGAACGATTGTTCCAGTATCGAGCGATACTGGAACGTTTTTATGATCCGGTATCGGGCGATATTGCTACATACACATGCTACCAGTGTATTTGTCCCAGTATTGGATGATACTGGTACATAATTGTGTTTTTTTATGTGCCACTATCGTCCGATACTGGAACACTGACTTTTTACCAGTATCGAACGATACTGGGTGCTCCATTATCGGACGATATTAGTACAGTACAGAATCTGTGACCTAAAATACACTTTTCCGTGTCACTAAAGAGCCCTACAAGAAATCAATTGTTCAGTTTCGATTGCCATGTTTCCGGTTGATCAACAAGGGAATAGTTCAATGAATTAGGTATTCGTTGTATAATACTGTGAGTGACTTTATATTTCCATACTATATACTTGCTTAAGGCGTTAGCTTATTCGTTCCATATTAAATACTTGCTTTTGACGTAATCGGAGGGTAATGAATTTGTGGGTTTCATAGGATAAAAAGCCTATCAGCTACTTCAGCAGGCATTGACCTTTCGGATGGTACAAGGAAAATAGAGCATCAGGGAGCGAGAAGGAATATTTAAATCAACCAGAGCGTCCACAAGGGCTATATTATCTTAAGATTTAATTGAATCCTCAATATTATGCAATTATGCATTTAACTTTTTCACTTCAATCAGCATTTAACTATTTCACTAAAGAGCCCTACAAGAAATCAATTATTCAGTTACGATTGGTCAACAAGTTGAATGAGAAAATGATATATGTTTAGAGAATAGCTCAAATAATTATGTATTCTTTGTATTACTGTGAATGACTCCCGTCCATAATAAATACTTGATGTTGACGTAAGCTACAGGACAATGAATTTGACGTAAACACTTTCAGATATGTCAAGTTTCATTTACCCGATAAGTATAGTAATGCTAGGGAAAAGCCTATCAGAAATTGAAAAAATGTGCGTATAATTAATTGTGACAGGTATTAGCAACACTGATCACTATTATATGCAAACCGAGTTTCAAAATCACGAAAAACGTGCCACCTTCGTTCATCATTATGACTGACAATTAACAATTGGACACACGTTGAAACCGTGGTATTGGAGATGAATTAAACAGTTCTCTCAAATCGTCAGGCAGTTCTATTGTTTCCTTGCGAACGGTATTGACATCAAATACAAGATATCTACGTAAACAGGTGCTAGATAACTCACCGCATAATCAGCACTCAGCAGAGATTGAGGATAGAAATAAAAAGCGAATATTGATAACAGCAACTTCAATGCAGCAAAGAGGCAACGTAACCCAGTCAATATAACCAAGTCAACATAATTTGTAATCGTGAATGAATGAATGAATGAATGAATCGTTAAAGGCATATTTTGAGATATTTTTCATGGGACGCCCTCTATCTGTGATTTTCCCTTAGATATGCATTTGTTGTTGATCAAATTACATTTATAACTATGAAACTAAAATACCTTTAAGTAATGTCCTGTGATGGGGTTTTTAACGGAAAATAAAGTATAAATATATTTATGGGTTCAGGAAAGTCTTTCTTGATAGTCAAACTTCATTATAAGAGAGGGACAAATATGTGTAAATTAAAAAAAAAAGATCACATCATATTTCTTGGAAGCACCTCTAACATTTCCACTCCAGATTGACCAACAAGGTACTCAAGAAGGACCTTACCCTGTGTGATAGACGTAATCGTCTAGTGTTGCACACAAACGCCTTCTGTGTATGTGTGTTTCCTGTTCAATGGATTATCATTGTATGAATAATATACAGTTAAGCCCACAATTATTCATACCCCTTGAAAAATATGAGTTTTTGGCATTTTTCTCATATCTATACCAGCTGGAGTGGTGGAACTTTCGCTTTACACTAAAGACAATTAGTTTGCAAGTACAAATCAATATATTTGGGCTCAACATTTTTTGCATAACAATAGAATTGAACAAGAATTGTGTTTTTATGCCTGTCCAAAAGACTAAGAGAAACTCATCTAGCATTTGCAAGAGCACTTCTGGACAAAGATACAAGTTTGTGTCCTTCAGTGTTGGGGTTGTCTAAGATGCAAGACAAGTTTCTCTGTGTCTCTTTTAATGAGTAGAGCCTTTCTTGGTCGGCCTCCATGGAGACCTCTTATGTGCACTATATGCTGGAGTGTCTGCCATGATATCTTAATCCAATAATTGCCCAGGTTGTTCAGGAGAGCATTGATGGTGATCTGTGGATTGTTGTTGGCCTTTCGCAATACTTTTCTTGCCAAACAAGGGGACACCACTGGCTTCCGACTGCATCCTTCAATGTTTTTAGTGTGTTGAACGTCTTGTTCTTCCTAATTATGCTTTGTATGGTGGATTCTTGCACTTGTTATTGTTTCGAAATAGCTCTGTAGCCTTTCCCCTCTTTGTGAGCATTCACAATATGCACAATAAGGTTTTTGATCTTCTTCGCCATGCTGTCAAAGAGCTAGAGTGTTGTCCTATAATATCCCTCACTGTACATTCAAAAGGACACATTTGTAATGCATCCACATTGTATGCCCACATCATGGAATAATTACATAACAATATAAAAGCCTATCACACAATATAAAGCATGTTTGGAATGTCAAAAATATGTGAATTGATCACAAAAAGTGGCCTCAATCCTGAGACCTGGTATGGGGTATGACTAATTTTGGACAGGCATAAAAACACAATTCTTGTTCAATTCTATTGTTATGCAAAAAATGTTGAGCCCAAATATATTGATTTGTACTTACAAACTAATTGTCTTTAGTGTAAAGTAAAATTCCCACCACTCCAGCTGGTATAGATATGAGAAAAACGCAAAAAACCCATATTTTTCAAGGGGTATGAATAATTGTGGGCTTAACTGTATACATGTATATTTAAACTGTAAATTTATTCCATTATTCTAATCATTAACCTTCTCTCACGATTAAATCATTAATTGATCGTATTTACTTCAAAGGTCGTTATAATCGCATCCACATAAATTTAGCTGACCCCTTTAGCTTTGAACTACAAGATCAACAAGCATTCGACTATCCAATCGATGAACACGTCAACCTTAACGGTATTTACGAAATATCACGTATAACACGCTACGCTACACTCAACCGACTACCGATGGTAAGGTCAAAATGATCTAATAACTAACGACTTTCGAAAAGCACCGAAAATACCTGCGCATTAATTCATGTTAGTTCATCGTAATATATATATATATATAAATCATCTTTATTAAACAACAAAAGAAGATAACATGCAATGCCCAAGAACAACTGAGATCCATTCCGATCTCAGGCAGGGATTAGACAAAGACAAACAACTAATGATTAAACACTAGAAAGAAAGCAGAAAAAGAGGAAAATAAATAAGCAGACTAGATATATTCATGAATGTTCCACTGAGGTTCGTATCTTCCATTAAAAATGGAGTATGAAGAACTTATCGCGGATTTTTTGATATGTTTCTTCATAACAGTGAATGTGGTAGGAGTTTGAAGTTCTTTGGACAAGCGAGTTAGTCTGCCTTTATTGTCGGTATAAATAAGCCCTCTTGATCCTAATTCGACAGCGATTAAGGTGCAAGAGAACCCGGCGTCGACAATGTCGGTAACAAGGGATGCGTACCGTTCGTTTTTGGTACGGTGAGCTTTCTCGATGTTGGGTTCAAATGGCACCGACAATTCAAACAGAACAACCCGCTTGTCTGTAGGCCAGAATAATACAATGTCAGGTTTTTGGGAGGTGGCGATTATATTGGGTGGAAATGTTCCACCTCCGACTGTGTTATTTTTGATGTCGGCATAGATATGTAGATTACCACTCTTGTATAATTATGAGTCCTTGAACACTGAAAGCAGGATACGGATTATGTTGGTGTGTCTCCAGAGGTATCTATCCAGCATTTTTTGACAATTGTTGAGAATGTGCAATAAGGAACCTTTGCTTTTACACAGAGGGCAAATGTCACTAAGTCGTTTACCCCAGCGTTTTAGGTTTGTAAAAGAAGGCAGAAAATCAATACAGGCATTTATAGCAAATTTCAACACACCTTTTGGCAATGAGTAAATCATAGATTTCCATGTTGAGTCTGTTTCACATTTTCCTAAAATTTTAGGGAGGTCACCCTGGCTCAAGAGGGGCTCAATTATGGATTTCCAGTAGTTATTGGTTTCATCCTTCAGAGATTTTGATTTTGTTCCAAGAACTATTTTCGGAGTTCGTGGAAGCAATAGCATGTTTGTTATGACATTGTTTGGTAATTGAGATCTTACGAACCCAGGCAGATTCGCGCTGAAGTTTAAGGTCTAAAGCCAGGTTTGTTATCTGATCAGCTTTACATCTAGATCTGCTGTATGAGGCGCAATGAGCTTGGCGATATACATCAGAAATGCGGTGGATATTGAGACCTCGTGACATGTGACATGATAGCGCCATGTTTTGGAATTCCAAGCCACTTCTTCAGGATCTGCTCAGATTTGCGGTCTAAAAGTTGGAGATTAGAATTAGTAAGATCATGAACAGTAAGACAAAATCTAAGAGATGGGAGGCAATAACGGGTGTATATGGCCAATTTGTACTCATTGCGAATTAAAGCCGACTCAATATTATTGAGTTTACTGTTGAGCTGAGAAAATATGTGATCATAAATTTCTTGTTCTTTTCCATGAAAAGCGACCAGCGACCCGAGAAACATTTGAGGATCTTCCTTGACAGATTTAACAAGGGTTTCACCAATGTAGAAATCGACCAAAGTTGGCTTGCCGCCATCAAGGCTGAATCTGTGAGTAAGCCGCACACTCTCAAGATATTCCAGGAGAGGATTAAAACACATCAGAAATATTACTGGGGACAGTGGGTCTCCCTGAAATGTCCCCGTTTTGAAGTTAAATGGTTCTGAAGACCAGTTTGGCCCTTGGATATGACCATTAAGCCCAGAGTACAGATTTGTGATATAATTCTTGACGTTTTCAGGAAGCTGGTAACGATCCATGGAATGTGATATCAGATTATGCCTGACACTCCCAAAGGCGTCGGCCAAATCGAAAAAAGTAACGTGAATATATATTCATCTAAATATGTGATGTTATTAATCTTTCATATTAAAACGATGTCAAATACTTACGAGTTATTTGCTTTTAGGGGAATTTGGGGCAGCTATAAATGCCGTAGGTATACCCAATTCAATTGCAACAAATCAGTGCAAGATCACGGACCTCATACTGTATAACGCTAACTTCTGTTTACCATAACATCATGTGGAATTGGTTTTCTTAAATGCATATTATGAGATACTTTTTCATGGAATGACCTCTATCTTTGATTTTGTCCATCGATTGCAAGTGTTTTTTGGTCAAAGTACATTTATAAACAAAACACTAACAACGTTTCATATAATTTACATAGCAATATGTTCTTAATTACTTCAAAGTGTGAAAATACAAATAACCAATAGTTTATTTTCCGAGTGGTTTTCTCGTTCGTAAATAGACTGCCAGGGTTGAAACATTGTTAATGCTGTTTTCAGTGTTTTACGGCTGCGATCATATATGTAGAGAACGCACTATACATGCTATAGCCGCAATGATAGCAATCGGAATATAATTGGAAGCAGATTCCTGTTAATGTAGTACAATTATGCAGTGGTTGTAACGGGAAAACTGTCCAAGACAGTCTTTCTTAGTAAGTCAAACTTCAATACACATGTAAGAGGGGGAAAAATAAGCGTTAAGATTTTTAAAAAAACATCACATATTATAACATCAGCAGAAGGACAGATTAAAGAAATCAATTTATAGATTCGTGTATTTGAAAATTGCACCTGTAGCTATAAGGTTTGTATCGTTCACCAGTCCTCATAAGCTCTTGAAAAAACCATTTGCATCTGACCGGATTCGAACCTGCAACCTTTGCATAAGAATGTGGGTATGTTAATTGCGCTCAGGTTAAATATGTTACAGTTTAGAGTTTAACCAGTTTCTTTGTAATTAATTGAATGCGAGGTGTAGCCGGATTCGGAAAATCAACAATAGCAGGCTAGTTTTTTGTTATAGTGAAATATTTGCTTTAGTTCTCACACGTCTTGCTATTTCGATAAAAAAATACAAACTGCTTTATATCTTTTCAAATACACCATTTGCGTATTGGAAATTAGTGCTGAGTATTTCCGACAGATATTTCCCTTATGTTTTCAATTAGTTCGCTGTGAAATTGATTTCCTTTTGTTTACAAATGGATAAAACCTAATGGATTTCAAGCAGATTTCTACATTGAATAAGAAGTGTATACAAAGATAATGTAAGGAAACAATATCGTTTTCAAATCAGAACAGCCAATTCACATGGGCGCCATGGATCAATAAGAATAAATACCTGGGTCACGTTCTTAGGTCCCATAACAGAAGTTGCCGAGCAAATGTGACCGTACTTTTGAATTTAGTCTCCCTTTATTTCGTGATTTTCCTTGTTGAGTGAGTGGGCGTTATTAACATTTCAATTTCTTACACTCAAGAGATAGTTGTTGTTAAATTGGTTTTCTGTTTATTTTCCCGTGAGTTAAGGTTCCGCTTCGAGATTTCAATTACAATACTTTTATTTCAATAGTGTGTCAGCCTTAAGGGATATACATTATAGTGCGCTACTTGACAAGTCGTTCCAGCTAGAAATCTAGCATATCACTAAGATGTTGTAATAGAATTGAGGAGTCAATTGTGTATTGACGCTTTCAGGCATCGAAAGGAACACGTAGAATAATGTGATGTGGCCAATGTATACAATGTCTGCATGTCGCCCTAGATTAATCTTAAACAATTAAATGATATCTCTTTATATACGTGAATAAGCAAGTCCACCACTCGGAAGGTGGGGGCTAGCGTGATTATCATTGCATACACTTTCTAAAACAGATGCCCAGTGTTAAAACAACACATCCATTTTTTTCTTCTTGTCCTAATACAAGTAGAGGAAAGCTTGAGGAAAGAGCGGGGAAAGGGCGATCCTTTTTTCTATATTGTTAAAAGGAGTGACAAGGGATCGGTGAATAACACCTCACTGAATGGGTACTTCCCCTAGAACTACCGATATATCATGACATCTATTTACAATCCAAATGTGTATTAACGCTTTCAGGAAGACGGAACTAATTATTAAATCATTCCACTTGCATGTTTTCAAGATAATTACCATTGTTTATGAAAGAAGTAGTGAATAAGTAACATTAGTCCGTGTAAAAGAAACGAAGTTCTGCAGATATTGTCACATCTACATCTACATCTACATCGATACTTAGCAGGATCCTTCAAGTGAGGACGTAACGCCAAGTTCCCTGTAACCTAGGGAGATGAGTATACAGACACAGACCAGGATGATCCCCTACTCTTTACGAAGGAGTCTGTGACCTTTTAACGTGCTCGGATTATTGCACTTCCGATGCACGAGACCACCATGTATACGTGACTTCTGAACCACGAGACAATTGAGACTAAGTACCTTGCCCAAGGATACAAACATGTTGGCCGTAGCGGGGCTCGAACTCACAATCTTTGCATCGTGAGACCGGCGTCTTATCCACTAGACCACACACGCTCTCTGTCTATATTGTCTCATAATTGAGGAGGACATGTATATGGTCACGCGTTATGAACTCGCCTCCCAATAGGGTGGTGCCGTTACATTTTTTAGTTTTATGCTGTCATTTTCCTCAAATATTTTCAAAACACAAAAGCTATCTCAACAAATTTGGTATCATTTTAAAGCCCTAATAACAAGCTATTTGTCTGCAAAATGGCATTGGTATAGCTAATACAGAAGGGGAGATACAGCTGTTTGATGTTTGGAGACCAGGGGTGGTGCTGGAAGGGGTGCCACCTGTACAAACTCAATGAGGGTAATCCAATAATGGCGATAATCTTTGTTCTTTTTACAATAACTAGTCATCCCTTAATGTTACAATCACCATGCTGGTCCCATTTTAAAGGATATTTAGTAGTCTTTAAGTATGTGGTCCAACAGACTTGTCAACTATTTGTAACAACTAATTAATCATGGATAAGACCATGATCATCAGCTTTCTTCCTATTCGCTACACAGTCAACATGAATAATCAGCCTCAATTTACCGGATTTATAAAAATGACATTAACAGAAAAGGTTTTCAACCTATGATAGCAAAAGTATACATTTTTGGAAAGCTTGTAACTAGAGGAATTCAGAAATGCAGTTTATATCAGGGAAGGGTTTATCCTTAAACAAATATTTCTGAAAATTCTAAAAATATATAAAATAAAAATTGGAGATATTCACTAGCCGGTATAATTACCATACCGACGTAGTAACTTTGATAGTTATATATCATCTAATGGGTAATTTCATGAGAAATTCAAATCTGTAAAGTAAATATTGATAGGGTAGGTATAAAAAATATATGGATCTCAAATCAAAAATTAAAAAAACTCTGATATTTTCCCGAACATTTCCGATCATACCATTTTAGTTCTTGGTCGTACTATAATTGTAATGGCATATTTGGTTTCCTCATGCAATTTCCCTTCAGAAAATGTAGACTTTTACTACCTCAGGGGGGGGGGGGGGGGGGGTATAAAAGCAAATATAAATGTGTAAAGTTAAAATCATGTCGCGAAAGCCAAAATCCGTGTGTAACGCGAAAGGAGGCGAGCTTAAAACACATGACCCTATGGGTTTTCTGACTGGTGCATGGATGGATATAGTGATAACACTCTATGCTCACCGGACTTCAAATACGCGGGAATGCTATGCCACCTTCTTTCCGCATTCTGGCAGACAACGATTGAATTCAACTTGGGCACACATTAAAAGCGTGGTGTAGGGTTTAAAAAAGTAGTCCTTTCAAATCTGCAGGCAAATGTTATTGTTTCCTTTCGAATAGTATTATATCAATGACAAGATATATCTACAAAATCAATAAGTGTTAGATAGTCAGCCCTCAAAGCTCATCAAATGGGACCTAAGGTACACTTTTTCCTACCTGCTGCGGCTTCATCTGAAGCAAAGCATATCACTCATACTCTATTCAATTCATAGACGGCAACATTTTATTAAGTTTAATAGATTGTCTTCAATAGCAGCATTCATACATTCACTTCGTCGTCTGACGTATGGCATGCTAAATGCCGCCGAGGAAACAGAGAGAATATTATATTCAAATAAAAACACATTATAGAAATACATGAATTCCTAACATTCGTTAAATCACAAAGGGCGATGGGCAATTCCAATTGAAACTTGGAAGATAAAACCTTAATCTTCCAGATAGGGAGCTTGAATTCTAAATTAGGGTTATCTGAAAGGGTGACCCCATGTGGAATCTACACGCCAAGTGTGGGGGATGTAAAGGTTATGTCTCCCATGAAGGGTGTATTGAATTCCACTAGAATTAACCAATATGGGTATCAGGCACTTTGATGATGCATCTACTTAAGAAACATCTAAAAACGACGTCATGATTTGATGCATGTAATTGCAGGTATTTACAAAATAATTTAACATCAAGTTTTATTTTATTGATATGGCAGATGCAGCAGTCAGAAAACACGCGATAGAGGGCAGCAATACATTCGAAGCGTCCAATCAAACGCCGTTATTTTTTCATGATTTACAAATTAAACCCCTCCCACTGCATAAGAAATAAGACTTATCAATACGATGGTCGCAAAAGTAATATTATACAGATTTGTCTAATTCAAATTATGGATGTATAGACATTGTTCTCAATTCATTTTTTCTTTGGTGCTTTACGCATGGTAAAAAATACCACTTTGGCCATCATCGTATAGTCTTACGCACATGTCATTTATACGTACGAACCATACGTACAGGTTTTGCAGTGAATGCTAAAAACACTTCAGCTAAGCACAGAATATTGATTTCTCAACTCTGACTATGGAAGATAGATAAGGCTTATTTATTATAAAAACATCCCAATAGAGCAAAGAGATTACAGGATTTACATGTAGCGGAAGATTGGACACAAATCCTTGATAATTTAGCAAACAGAACGAATAAGAATGTAAATGTTGTGTTATGAATTATGCATGGTTAAAATCTGTCGACTTCGTATGACGAAAACTCGTATTGCTGGTATAAGATCGCATCGAGGCTCTGCCGCGCCTTCTCCGGCTATTCCATCTATTCTGGTCACAGGACAACGCATCTCGAAATGCACCTCGAAATTTCGTAGATATCAGATTGTACAATAAAGGATTTATTGAGGAGTTAATATAAAGCATTATTCTAAAACAAGTGATCATGATCATTATCCTGTAAAATCCAACCGCGAAAAAGTTCTCGTCCGAGACGAATATTTGCCAAAGGGTCATGACTCTCATTGGTAACCAGCAAACAAAGAACACAATGACAACGCTACCTAACATATATATCACTCGCCGGTGTGTCTGACGGCTGGCAGCAGTAAAGGTATCCCCGTGATTTGAGGGTGAAGGCTTCCTGCTAGGCGTGTCTCCCCCGCAAAGTTTATCCTTCTCTGCATGCTGTTCTCCAGCGGGAATTGAAGTTGCACATTTCATATGTTTCCGTTTGTTCTTGAATCCATGCGATTTAGATTTAACCGACGACAACTCGAGTGGTCTATCCCCACATCGGTTTATCGACCTCTCTTTATTCTTGATCGAATTCATATACTGATCATGTTTTCTCAAGGTGTTTGCAAACATACAATACACAATGGTTAGAAACACGCATGGTAGAAAGAAGAACACGATTGTTGTACCTATGACGTAAGCATTCCCTAAGTTCCCAGATGAATAGCTGCCACACGTGTGAACAAGATCGCCATTGTTTTGTATACACGGTAAATACACTACCATCAAAACAGGTGGAATGCTACACACAGATGCCAGTACCCATACAATAGCGCAAACAGAAACGGTGCGACGAGTAGTACAGGTGTAACTCACTTCCAATGGTTTCCAGATGACATAGTAACGTTCCACAGCAATAGCCATTAATGTCAGTATAGATGCCTGGGCGGTGACGTTCTCTAGAAATGGTACGACGTAACCTGGGGTTAGGAAATCAAAACACAAAAGAATATAATCCGTTAGTATGAATAATATACTTTCCCCTTTGTAATGGATGTGCCAGGAAGGCGATGACAACCCTGTTCAACGGGCCCGACCAACTCATTTTTTGTTTCAAATTGTGTTATTATTAAACATATAATATTTTGAAATTGCTTGAATGTTTGTTTAAAAACTTTAGAACATTTAACAGAGAGGCTTTGTTGGAACGATTTGAAAATTGTTTTCCAATTGAACAGGTGTTTTGTTCGTCGTCTAAAACGGAACACCGAAGGACGTTGCAGAAAAGATAGCTACACGCCAATATACACCTAACACAAACATTCACAGACCAGGGGACATTATGTTAGCTAATTTAAGATCAATAATCAGCATATGAAATCTAAGACAAACACTAAACGAGAAGATTTTATCTCCACAATATGACACCTCATACAAATTATTTTTTTAAAGTTATGATACCTTTAGTAACCACACCTATTAACGGGATGTCATTTGTATTGAACACTATGTGCTATATAAACTGGTCAGACATGTATATAACTATGCCCTTTTGGGTTCGATATTTTTTTAAATCTAAAAATAATACCCAATGTCGTGCTTCCTGGACTGTTCCTTTAACTAAACTACTGTAACTTATTGTTGTATCTTTCATTGAAGTGTTTAATACTGTTGGTACGTCATCAATCAAAGGTATTTGTGTGTGAATCATGTCCTTCAATGATTGCAAAATGTCAACACTTTCAATGTTTTATATGTTTTCTAAACAAAACGTAAACACTTTGGGATGCATTTGGGTTCACTCACAGTGGTTCAGCAGTGGCTAAAGCGTAAAAGCTTTCACGGCATTTCTCCACGAGTACTTTCAAGGTAGCTCCCTCCTTGGGCGTTTGCGACGTAAAACAGCCGCAATTTCAATAGGGCTTTTTGCGCTACAAATCACGCGCCAGTTAATACATTACTGAACATAATACATGTATATTCCACTTGATTCCACGAAGGCGTTCCACTTATATCACACACAACGAACTAAAGCTATATTCATGTTTTAAGAGGCATACTATGACCATCAAAATTGTAACAGTATACCTGTTGCTTTGGAACATAAAGTATAAGTCACTCCAAAGAGGATTTCTTGAAAACACCAGCATGCTTCACTCTCACTCACTTCACTCACATGACCACAGATATCTGTCACCAGTGTCTACTGGTTCCCATTAACATTACCTTGCCATGACAGGCTTATAATGTTGTTAAACGATGGTCTTTAAGAATATCTTGCTGCAAGTAAACTTGATTATGACTTCAAATCAGTCCTCTCTTGTTTTTCTTAAAGACCCTATATTTTTTTCATAACGCATATGTACATTCTTGTTGGGATTCAACTTCGTTTCATATCTGTGGCCAAGTTATGCCTATTTTTACCTATATTATGAAGGAGGAATTCAGACGATCTCCTGCTGTTAATTACTTCAACACATGCTTTGCACTGTTTGTTTTGTGAGGAACCCCTGGTGGGACCGTAGTGGTGCGAAGTATGCTGGACCAACTCTGGACTACACAAGAAATCTTTTGAAGGCACACTTGGCATTAACGTAAAGCATTATTAACCTGTAAGTATGACACTTATTTCAATATATAATTACCAGCTTGGGATTTGCATTCAGAAAAAAGTAACAAAATAAAGTGATCGAGTGAAGAGTGTTCAACTGTTTCGCTAAAGGGCCCTACAAAGAAACCAATTATTGAAATGTGTCCGGTGTATCAACAAGCTGAAGGAGAATGTGGTATCTTTAGGGAATAGTGTATTGAATTATATCTTCCATGTCTTACTGTAAATGACTCCCTTTCATAATAAATAATTGCTTTTGACGTAAGCTGTAGGGTAATGCATTTTACATAAACACTTTAAGATATGTCAAGTTTCATTTACCCGATATATTATCCTAGTTATGCAAATACCTATCAGCTACTTAAGCAGGCATTGACCTTTAAGATGGTACAAGGAAAATAGAGCAGCAGGGAGCAAGTGGGAATATCTAAATGAACCACAGCGTCAAAAAGGATTATTCTTTATGTCTTATAATTTAATTGAATCTTCGATATTATTTAATCTGCATGCTTAAACATTGGTATAAGATATATTGTTAAACCCACGTGTATGTTTGTATTTTTTTACCAACTTGCAAAAATACAAAATAATATGAATTCAAAATTCCACTGCAACGAGAGACATATTATTTGAAGATCACGATTATTAGGAGAACGTGTCAATTCCAACTATTACTGCTATCAGGTGCAAATTATCTTCATCAACACTTCCTCCAATTGCAAGAAAGTCACGCATAGGCTTCCTTAAGAATCCTGACCATTTAAAGGCATATTATGTGATCTTTTCCAGAGAGCGCCCTCTATTCATTTTTTTTTTAGAAAGTAGATTTTCTTGCAGATTTAGTAGATTTTCCAAGTTACAGAGCGATACGATTCCTAATTACCTCAAAATCATGGTGTTAGAGTGAATTTAGAGTGAAAATATAAACTGTCGGTGTTATCCGACAGTTTATTTTCACTCTAAAATCATAATTTTGAAGTAATTAAGAATCGTATCGCCTGTAACTTGGAATGTATGTACGATTTATGATCAGAAATGTAAATCTGCAAGAAAAGCTTCTTTCAATTTCTTTTTCGATGTTGAGGGCGTTCCATGGAAAGATCACATAATATACCTTTAATGCGGTCACAGTTATCTGTTGAAAAGAAAGATAGGTGTCAACTGCATGTTTGTTTGTATGTAGAGTTGGTGTGAGTGTGCTTAGATAAACGAATACTTATGGCAGAATTGGTTTAGCGACATCCTATTGTAAAACGACAACATCAATTTAGTAAACCTGCACCTCAGGATGATTCCCATTTATGCACCGCAATTTGAACGTCAGTTCTTATTTCCATAACCAAAAACTTTAAAGAATAAAAGACCTCTATCAGACCACAACGCTTACATGAGAATTATACAATCCAGCATGCGGCAAATTTTGGGAGATCAAACGTGTTTTCAAACCTCGTGTGTTACCTCGTCCATGCGTGCGAAAGTGAAAAATGTGCTTATAATTAATTGCGACAGCGTTTGTACACTGAGTACAATTTATGCTCACAGAGCTACAAAAACACGGAAAACGTGCCACCTTCGTTCATCATCGTGGCTGACAACGATTGAAGAATAGATTGAACACACGTTGAAACCGGGTGCTTGAGTTGAATAAAACAGTTCTCTTAAATCGTCAGGCAAGTATATTGTTTCCTTGCGAACAGTATTGACATCCAAGACAAGATATCTAAGTGGTCGTTTCCATATACTATATCACAGCTTTCCCCAGCATTACTCAGGAAAGCCCAGTATTCGCCGGCGTTTATATGGAAACGAACGACCCCTAAGTCAATAGGTGCTAGGCAGGCGCGTACCGCGGCATGTGAGCCAGAGGGGGGCAGAAGTTTTTTCCCAGTCAGTCACCTCGTGAATTTCACGACAATCAACAAATAATGCCCAATTCTCAGTGTTTTCGCCCTAGGCAATATTTTTTTCCTTATGCGAATTGTTAGCGTCCCGGTGTTGCGAATTTAGCGTCCCGGTATTTGGAGCCAGGGGGCAGGGGGGGGGGGGGAAGAAATTGGGGGTTACGAAAGCGGTCCCCGTATAAGCATGATAAGTAAGCATTATAAACTGACACAAACAACCATGTTATCGGCGTATTCGTCTAGTGTTGCATTAAAAGTCCGGTTTGTACACAAACTCCTTCTGTGTCTGCGTGTGTTTCCATTGTATGAATAATATCATTATTAATCAAAATATTAATTTATGAAATATCATTGTATTGAACACTCCTTCCAATGTCCGGGGATCAAATTCAATTCAGTAATGGCTACGTTACCAAGTTGTAGGGAAACATACCTTTCGACATATTTTGGAACACATATATCAGATCCGTCTAATAATCTGCAAAAAAAACCAATTTAATTGTAGGGAAAATGCCCGTCCATACCGTCACTCACCACATTTGAAAACAGGACATTTTGTTAAAAATGGCAAAAAAGTAAACTAAAAAGTAATTGTAAAGTAAAAATATATTCGTTATTCTAGTAATCTAGTCATTCACCTTCTCTCACGATTTATTGATCGTAATTATCACACCCAAACAAAATGATTTAACCGGCCCATTTAGCTTTAATCTATATGACCACAAATAATTCGACTATCCAACCGATGGACACGTGAAACATCACGTATCAATAAACCAACTATTGATGGTAAGGTAAAAATGATCTAATAAACAAGACGTTCGAAAAACACCATAAATATCCGCGCATCAATTCATCGTAATATTATATCCACATGGTTTTAATACGTGTTGTAATCAATCTTTCATATTAAAAAGGTGTCAAATACTTAAAGGCTAATTGGCGTTAGAAGATTATTCAGGCAACTACAAATTCCGTAGGTGCACCTAATTGAAGTACGTGCAACAAATCATTGCAATATACCGAACGTCATACTGTGTAACGCTTATACAGCTTCTGTGTATCATGGTTATCATGTGGAATTTGTTTTGGTAAAGGCATAGTATACGATCTTGTTCATGGAACGCCCTCTATCTTTATTTTCTTTCTATGAATGCAATTGTTTGTCAAAGTACATTTATAAAAAGTTACAGAGCAATACATTTCATAATTACTTCAAAATCAAAGTTTGAAAATGACAATAAGCGAACGTTTATTTTCCGTGTGGTTTTCTTGTTCGTAAATAGACATCCAAGGTTTGAAATTGTATTATTGCCGAGTGGAGTGTTTTATGGAATGCTTTATGATGAATATTAAAACAATAATACATAAATAAACAAATTCACAAAATTCGATTTGTAATATAGAAGTTCAGTGATTTTCTAAGGAAAATACGATCAAGATAGTCTTTCCTGACATGTAAAACTTCCTAAAATATAAAATATAAAATGATTAAATAATATTGCAGTATATATACTATTTGCTGAAGGGCAGATATCGATGGTTCAATCATTTAACACATTTTAAACCTCGTGTATTTAATAAAATTGCATATGTGCTGATAGATTAAATATGCTTCAGTTTAGGGTTGACCAGTTTAATTGTAATTTATTGAATGCGGGGTGTAGCAAGATTAGGAAAATCAACACTTACAGTACATTTATTCAAAGTTTGGAAGTGTATAGACTGTTTTCGAGTTACCTTTTCCTTATGTTTTCAATTAGCTTGCTGTAAAAGATAAATGAATAAAACCTTCTCCAAATGTCAAACAGATGCCTACATTGAATACCAAATTAAAACACATATAATCAAACAAAACAAACACGTTTTCAAAACGGAACAGCCAACTCACGGATCAAACAGGATGTTTATCTGAGTTTTGTGAGTGGGCGTTATTAACATTTCAATTTCTTACACTTGAGCTCTAGAGAGTTGTTGTTTTCGTGTTTAAATTTATTTCACGGACTATAGAAAATCTGTTTATTTTCACTGTGAGTAAAGGTTAAGTTTCAATGATAGCAATAGTGCCAGCCTTAAGGGATATGTATGCAATAGTTTGTGCTACTCGACGAGTCATTACACCTGGATCCAATCTATCAATAGTAGGTACACCGTGAAGAAAATGTTCTAGCATTGAGGAGTCCAATTTTGTATTAACGCCTTAACAATACAGTGGACCATTTACACAATTACTGCATGTCGCCTTATAGTAAAGGGACATGTAGCTATAATTGATACCTATTTATGAAATAGACTAAGAACATCTGCTTTCATAGTAAAAATCAATGATAGAGGGCGCTACTTGGAAAAGCTCACATAATATGCCTTTACTTTTCACGGACTATAGAACATGTAGAACATCTTGTTATTTTCACTGTGAGTAAAGGTTACGTTTCAATGATGTCCAAAGTGTGTCAGCCTGAAGGGATATACAATATGTTGTGCTATTCGACATGTCATTACACCTAGAAATGCAACCTATCAATAGCACATCATGAAGAAATTATTCTAGCATTGAGGAGTCCCAATTTGTATTAACACCTTTAGGCAAGCATCGGAATAAGAACCTAACCTTATTTGCTTGACGTTTATCTCACTTTATTTCGTGATAATCTTTGTTGTGGGAGTGGGCGTTATTAACATTTCAATTTCTTACACTTGAGCTCAAGAGATTCGTTGTCTTCGTGTATAAATGTATTTCACGGACTATATACAATCTGTTTATTTTAACCGTAAGTAAAGGTTATGTTTCAATGATGTCCAAAGTGTGTCAGCCTGAAGGGATATACAATATTTTGTGCTATTCGACATGTCATTACACCTAGAAATGCAACCTATCAATAGCACATCATGAAGAAATTATTCTAGCATTGAGGAGTCCCAATTTGTATTAACACCTTTAGGCAAGCATCGGAATAAGAACCTAACAATACAGTGGACCATTTAAACAATTACTGCATGTCGCCTTATATGCAAGGGTCATGTAGCTATAATTGATACCTCTTTAGACAATAGACTTAGCAAGTTTATAAATCTCTTAAGAAAAATACCTATGTTTTAAAATGATCGCTACAATATAAAAGTACATAACATGTTTGTAGGTAGATAGAAAAATCAAAAATGCGTCACGACCTTTGAAACTATGGAAACGATACCGATACCAGACATATTTCATAGGAATTTCAATTTGAATAGCAGTTTTGTATTCATTACAACTCATCACTTCCGATCGTTGCTCAGATGCTATCATTTTACATGTATTTTATTCAAAAATATAGTGCGTAGCGAGAAGTAAACTACGGCAGGAATTAAAGCCAGACTGATGGAAGATTTTTCGGGAATTGCACTATTTATAGCCTATTTGTATTACTGCACCTGCTATCAATACCACAACATATAAATTCATTAGTTCCGTCCGTTGCTTTGTAATTGTCAGATGCTATTATATTATACATATATAAATTGACACTTCATGGTATCTGTTATCACAGACTGACGATCAATTGATTTTATCTCGCCAAAGAATTACAGTTTTTTGGCAGACGACAAGCACACTTTTTCATGAAATAGATTAAGATCCGTTTGTTGGTTTGTAATAGTCAGACGCTATGACTATGTACACTTGATGTTAGCCATTACTGAGAACTTGTTGTACAGATGCGGCAAATTAAGCATATTTCGCCATTTCATCAGACAACAAATGTTTTTATAAATCAAATAAGAATTAAAAAAATTAAGTATGATGTTTCTCAGTTCATAAAATAATAATTACAATAAACCCTTTGTGCATACTATTTGCAGGATTTGCAGAATCATTATGTGTTTGGCAATTTCTCGTTTTTATGAATCAACCCTTTCGGATAATTAAGCCTCACGGGTTTATAATTTGATACTCTTATGAATAACATGACGCAAACATTTTTGAAAGTTACCTTTCCGTTCGGTCTTTGACCTAGGCAGCTTTACGTAGATGATTGATTAGAATCCTGAAACTAAAACCAAAACTAAACTTTGCACATTTATATTCTGTTTATTAAAGAAATTATACAAATTATTTGACAAACTATTCCAGAAGTGTATGTGCAGTTAACACATTCTTATGTTTTTAAAATTATATTTATCCCATAATGCACTGGGATATATTCGACCCTATTTTGCATTCAAGTATATACTCCAGTCGTGTGACAACTCTTCAAAAAGTAAAGTGGTCCTAGAGATTCAATCTTCAACAATTAGAGGTTTAGCCCGATTCTTGAGTATGGTTAATTGATTCGTGAACGCAATATGACGCGGTAGCGTGTAGCAATCATATAGAGCGCTTAGGGACCATGATAGTGCTTCCATTTAGAAAAAGGTGTCCAATCCGACCAAACTCTTTCCCACTGTTCATGTGGAACTAATTGAACTAAGATTGTTATTTAATAATCGTAATACGTGAACGGGAAATGCGCCCAATAGCGTCCGCGTATTTACGCGAGACACAGCCATGTTAGCATTCTGAGTGCATGTGAGCTAAACGCTTTAAGAATTAGAATAGAGCTTTCAAACTATAGTTTGATCAGCTCATAGTTGGCGAGAAATATTGTGTTTTTATCTCTCCGCGTGCAAATTAATCCAATCGTGCCCGCACGATTATAGACGCACACACGCGTTTTTTGTCCGACGCCCTCGTCAGGCATATGATACACAGAGCGTTTGCTGTTTTCATGTGCGCTCACGTCCTTCTGTATTCATTCGCTGTTGTAAGGATGCTTCGCCAATTTAGATTACAGATTGAAAGTAACAGGTATTTAAAAATGTGTATACGTTAAAGGTAGTTGACCCGATTTTCAACTTGATGTTTTCTATTTTACATGAAAGGTTATCCTTAAAATTGTTGCATTCCAAAGTTTGAGTTGCATAACTCCAATGGTTCTATTTTTAGAAGCGCAAGGTCAAAAGACGTGTGCCCATTGAGTAGTACACAGACTGGTTGGTGGTTAACCACCTTTGGCAGTAACCGGCTCAAATGTAATCTTTAAAATCAATACGTAAAGACTACTACTGAGAGCTGAGAGAACGTCTCGTTATAGCCATTGTTCCTATTTATTCCCAATGGGTAGTACTACGCCAAAGTTTATGAGACAACGTTATTAATGCTACGTACGCATATAGGACATGACCGATATTATCAGTGTCGAGAGTACCGGGTGATGCCTCTATAAAATCAAGACGTCTGAACTAATTGCTGGTGGCGTCTCGCTGAATCTGATCACAAGAGGAATATTACGAGTGTGTCTATTTTCACACCGATCGTTGCCTTGGAATCTTAGATATTCTGTACAGCGCGTTATCATTAATTCAATTGACAACACAAAATATATAAAACAATCGCTATCTAAGGTTCAAGTGACCTCTTCTTTTTGTACTGAATGGCGACGTAAAACGCCAAGTTCTTTAACCACCGGGAGCGTCATACAATAAACTACTTCTATATGCGAAGAGGGAGTACTTAAATGCAGTAAAGTGGCTACTTTCGAGGTCATTTTTAAAATGATTAACCTACTGTTTTATGAAATGCAATGATCAAGTGGCAAAAGGGACTAGTTAACGATTTTAGCAGAGTAGATATAGTTAGATGATTATTTACTGTATAATAAAACTCATAATTAAGTTTCACTTTTGCAGTGCATAAGCTAAGTTGGTCTCATGCAATATTATTTGGTGCCATGCAATATTATTATGGCACCAAACAAGGGTACTTTTGAAGCTGGTAAAAAATGGTACGACTGAAGCTCTAACAGCGTTTTGGGAGCACCACACCAAATATCTTTCTCATTGAAATACGTGTAAAAGTGCCATATTTCAAGACACCTTTTCTACCCTCCGGTTACATTTATGGCATACTTGTCACGTATGACCATTTTCAGTAACATCTCAACTTTAATTTAAGCCTTGTTTTATGAGGGGTTATTAACCTAAATTTACCGCTACGGACCTGCACACAGCGCCCTCACTTTTTTACGTTTTCTGGCATGTCTGTTCACCATTTAGGCAGGTGCTTACGCCCTGGCCACTATTTAGGTCAATAAATAAACAAACATACCATCCCCGGAGAAACAAATTGCCCGAAAACCTCACATTTACAAGCCTAGTCTTCGTGCTTTTCCGGAAACTACTACAGGATTACACGAATTGCGCATTGATTTGGTGCAGTGCTCCCTTTTATTATTATTATTATTATTATTATTATTATTATTATTATTATTATTTATTATTATTAAAAGCCCGGTTCCAGCGATGCGATTTTACTATGACACGGCTTGAAAATGATGCCACTAATCAAAACAAATGTTGCATCCTTATTGTGTGTTAATTATTATACCAATATCGAATGGAAACATTTGCATTATCCCACCCATCATCAGATACTTACACATGATACGTCCAAGCAACCAAGGCGACGGCACAAAGGTCTCCAAAAGCCCAGATGGCATACACACCATCAGCACCAACAAATCTGCGATGCACAGGTTGACCAGAAAGTAATTAGTAGAGCTTCTCATATCAACATTTCGCCAGATAACAAAGGCTACTAGAGCATTGCCACTTACTCCGATCAAGAACAGTATCACATAAGCCACCGTGGCGATAATAACCACTGAACTGGGTAAACTTTGCGTGATATTTCCACACGAATATATGAAATCTTCATCAAGGTACTGAGATACGTTGCCTTGATAGTTTTCCATTTTGATTACTGTGGGAACACCTAAAATATAGATCGCTGTCAGTGGTTTTGTAAGGCAAATGTTGATCTGCTGAGGTAAAGGCGATCAATTATGAAAATAGGCATACTCCGCAATCATATCGAACGCGAATGTGTGGGATATTCCTTGAGGCATTGTTCTTTCCTTATTGTACAATTGTACTGTTTGATTTAAGCTGTTAATCATTAGTATAGTATAATGTCTGCATTGTATCAGATTGGATGGTCAATATATCCATAGGAATATCCTATTAATATCCAATGATGTAATTACTTGTACAGCACTCGAGAAATTACGTCAATTTTTCGAAATCACGTCAGAACTCTCTCACGCAAATGAAAAGACGTCTCGTAGGTAGAGAGCCATGTCACATCCTACATTATATCAGCTTCATTTATAAGTAAAACAGCTCTTGGATGTAAAACTATTGACTACCATTTGAGACCTTGCACATTGCACTGAAACTAGCTCTATGTTCTCCACGCCGGTTCACCACAATTTCCAATGCATGATGAACACTGACAGTCGAGTCACTTGTAACATAAAGCCACGCGCATGTGCGATATAAAGAGTAGGCGTGGTTTTACCTGTATGTAACCATGGCTAGGATTGCAGGATAGGGCAACTCCAGAGCATTGATATTGTGTTGCGTTAAGAGTATTAGTGTGAGGCAGTTGCGGATTTGACATATCATCCTGAATGGCTGCATAACATCACGCTGTAGATAGCTGTAAATCACTGGCGCTAATAACTGCACCAGGACTGACGGGTTAACTGCTGGTGATCGCTTAGGGTACCAACTGTATCAATGTGTGCTATAACAACATCCTAAGCCTTTTATAGACAATGTTATGGTAGAGAAATAGCTCGCCTGTGGGTTATAATAGCTATTCGGCTATCGTTCCAATCCACAAAAATGGAGATAAAACCAATCCAAAGAACTATCGGGGCATTTCATTGCTAAGTATATTTAGTAAAATTGTTCCTGGTATTTTAAATAAAAGGTTCACAACCTGGTGTAATGATAATAACATTATCCCTGAATGTCAAGCCGATTTCAGGAAGGGTTACTCTACAATCGATAATATATTTGTATTACACAGTACAGTCATCACAATAAGTAACTGACCAGGTAATAAACATGCTGATAGCTCTAAAAGTATAACTCCTACATAAACAAATTTAATTTTAAAGTTGTTGAGTAATTTCTCTTCTTAAATTTGGGATATTACACACTAAGAATGGTTGATTAATGAGGAAGTTATGATCCCAAACGTTAGGGCAAGTCTGATTTTCTTTTAACATTTTCTTTTCAACACGGGGAGAGTATGACAGGTAAAGCGTGTGTGCCGTATTGATCAACCGTAACAATGCCACCGGCGGACTATCCAACAACCGAGCCATCGACGGGTGAATTGGCACTACCACTACCAGTCTGAGTCCCCGTGTTGAAAATGAAAATGTGAAAATGAAAATCAGACTTGACAGTTCATTTGGGATTGTGACTTCCTTAATAATCAGCCATTCTTAGCGTGTTATATCTCAAATTCAAGAAGAGAAATTTCTCAACATGTTGATAATTTAATATGTTTATGTAGGAGTTATACTTTTAGGAGTAATCAGCACATTTATTACCTGGTCAGTTACTTATTGTGATGACTGTATAATTCAAAAAGTCTCACCAAAAAAGGTGCAAAATGTTATTGTCTGTTCCACGTGCTAAACTATTATTTAAATTAATGTCAATTGGCGTAAGTGGTAAAATGCTTAAAATCATAACAAGTATGTTCTCAGATGTTACGGCATGTATTAAAACAAATGGTATTTCTGAATTGTTTAAATGCCCCCACGGGGTTACACAAGGTTGCATGTTTAGTCCATTCCAATTCTCTGTATTTATGACTGCTAAAGCATACTATAAACCAGTTTGGCGTTAGAGGGTTCAATTGCATCCTGATAATGAGGAGGTTAAGATACAGAAGTATGCTGATGACATTATTCTTATTGCAGATACTCCGACTGGGTTAACACGTCATCAATGCACTTTCAGACTTTTGCACAAAAATGGATATGTCCGTTAATCTAAACAAGAATAAGGTCGTAGTTTTTTAGGAAAGGTGGACGACTCAAACATCATGAACGGTGGTATCTCGATGGAAAAGAAATTGAATGTGTTAATTCTTACAAATATCTCGGGATTACGTTTTCCTCTGCGAATACCTGGGGCAAAGCAACATCTACTTTGGCTCAACAAGGTTTAAAAACTATTGCTGGTATCCGTAGCATTTCTTATAAGGTTGGCAGTATGCCTTTTATTCCATATTTCAAATTAATTGATGCATGTCTCTCTCCAGTAATAATTTATTGTTCAGAAGTATGGGGCGGTTGTAATTCATACGAGTGCATTGAAAAGGTTAACATTAAAGCATGCAAACAATTCATGATGGTTTCAAGTAAAACTACCAATGCCGCCGTCCGAGGCGATTGTGGCAGATATCCATTGTTAGATTAATGTCGTATTGGTCTAAACATATTCAAATGTCAAGTGATCGCTATCCAAATAAATGTTATAAGATGCTTTACTATCTTGATAGTAACGGTCATTCTAACTGGGCTACTAATATTAAAAATATAATTTTTAAACTCGTGTTTGGTATTGTTTGGATTATGCAAGATATTGGTTCTGTAAATAACTTTTTACTACAGCTGTCAAATAGGATGTGTGACATTTCTTCACAAGAATGGCTCACTGAGATCAATGCTTTACCCAAACTACGTACTTATACAGAATTCAAGTCACTTCTTTGCCCTGAACAATATCTACTCGAGGTCACGATTCCATGTCACAGGAGAGCGTTGAGTAGATTAAGGTGATCCAATCATTTACTATTGATTGAATCGGGTCGTATAAATAACAATGAGTTACGTAATCGTGCCCTTTGTGTAATTCAGGTGAGATTGAAGACGAATACCACTTTGTCTTGATTTGTCCTTTCTATGTTGATCTACGAGTAAATCTATCAACTCGCTACACTGTTAATCCTAATGGCAATACATTCAATGCATTGATGCGTTCAAACTATCCGCGCGCAATCAAATTACTTGCTTTTTATGTTTATAATGCTTTTTCCCAGAGAGACAGATTTATGAATGGGTGATAAATCGTTGTTCATATACTAATCGTTATATTATCAATGTTACTGTATATTTATATTACATGTACGTTACTATAATTACTACGATTTTGTTGGCGCAGCGGTAGATACCCTCGTTTTGCACCAATGAATCCCAGGTTCGAAATCTGTGCTCGGTCGAGCTTTATGTGCATTTGGTTTATCACGATCCATACACGCTCTCGCAGGTTTTCTCCGGATCTCCGGTTTCCTCATGCTTTCAAAATCTGTGATTAGTTGTTTCGGTTATCAAAAACTTCCTTGACCCAATGGTATTTGGGGAGCTGCATTGAAAAATGGTGGATGTTACAATCTAAGTGCGGATAGGTTTGCGCTAGAAATTGGCAGCACCCTAGTTGATGCGACCTGATTCTGATGATTCACCAGCAGCGAAATTACAGCGCTTTGATCACTTTGGAAAGGCGCTATATAAATACTAATTATTATTATTATTATTATTATTAAATCATGCCAATTGTGGCAACATTTTGTGTATTTGGGCCGATGGCCTCATGTACTTGAAATAAAACTAAAAACTGTAAAACTGGCTGCTGCATTGATACGGTCTTGTCTCATACGGTCTTGATGCATAGGTTGCAGCGCTTTGAGGCCGGGTTGTATGGAGTCGCGTGTTGGATGATGGACCATTTGATGTGGAATGGATCTTTTTTTGCGTTTTAGATTCCAGATGAATTTGGATAGTTCCGATGCAAGAGACTTTGATTCATCCTTAAATGATTGTGTGTGGTTACCTAGTCTCTCCTTGAAGGGGGTGCTTGTGAGACCGATGTATTCCATTGATGGAGATGAAGTGGGTTGGACGGTGGTGGCTTTGTACACAATGTTCTTCACCAGACAATCTCCATCGAGAGGGCAGTTGGCCTTTGCACTTTTGGGGCAACTACAGCAGCGGTTGTTTGAATCCGTATCAGGTGTTTTCAAAAGTTTTTTTTTTATTGTGAGCGCTGATGATGGACTTGACATTCTCGGTGCATGAATAGCTAAGTTTCACCGTATTCCGATTAAAGATCTTGGCTAACGGTGAACCCTTTGGGCACTTTTGATACGGGCAGTGCATCATTTTGATAATTTATATATATATATATATATATATATAATTATTATTGACAACCATTTCTGGTTAGACTACGACATTTGAATAGAGTGCTCAATACCGTAAACGGTAGAGCGTATACAAATTCAGAGGTATAGACCTTCCTAATATATGAAAAAATTCAAAGTTTAGACCTTCCGAGGAAAGGAAGTCGTTGCTCTGAGTTTCATGCTTAACGCGATCTTCAGCCGACAAGGATACTGATTGTGTGACTGGTTAACTCAGGACTAGATTAGCTTGCATACGCAAGTTTACTTGCGTTTAGTGGTGGGCTAGCGTGAATGTCATTGCATACACATTTCTAAAACATTTACCCAGTGTTTAAACAACACATCCGTTGGAACTACCGATATATCATGAAATATATTTTCACGTTTACAATCCAAATTTGTATTAACGCTCTCAGGAAGACGGAACCAAATAGAATAAGTGATAAACTAAATCATTTCACATGCATGTTGTCGAGATATTTACCATTGTTTATAAAAGAAGTACTGAATAAGCCAAATTATTCCGTGTAAAAGAAAAAAAGCTCTACAGATATTGATGCTTGTCTGCATTATCGTACATATCCAATAACTGGGGAGCACATATTGGTTTTCTGGCTGGTACATGGATAACAGTGATGACAATATGCTCAAAACTTCGAACATTTTGAAAATTGTTCTCCCATATAAGAGAATGGTGCTCCCCGTCGCTTAAACGGAGCACCGACAAACGTTGCAGAAACGAAGATATAAGTATAAGATCTAATACCTACACTAAACGAGCATATTTCATATCCACACTATGAATACTCATTCAACATAGTTTTAAAGTCATGATACCTTTAAAGTGACCACGCCTAACGGGGAAAAAATTATTTGTTTGTTTTGGATGTAATTTGTATTGAACTCTATGTGCTATCGGGCATACGGATATATGGATGAATTGGTGAGCGGTCATTCATTTCATACAAATTGCGCAACGGCCTTCGGGAACTAAGATGGCCTCAATTGTGAGCCCGATTGGGAGTATCATTTATATTAAAAAGAGCAGACTATGGTTGAGACAACGTGTGTACACATATTAAGCGGAGGTATTAACACTTTCCACGCGGCAGGCGGCTGCAGACGACATTCCAAAATTTCACAAAATGTTTAAAAAATGTCAAAATTATTGCATTTCATTAACATATTTAGAATCACCATGAGAAATGCATTGACATAAGTACAAACATGCCTAGTATTGGGTCAGTAATCCTTGAGATAGGCTTTGAAAATTGTGAAAGGTTTCTGAAAAATTTGTTTTGTGTATGGTAAAAATAATAGCCGCGTGTAAAGTGTTAGGCGAAATCAAGTAGATTGCATTTGCAGCTGTGTCAAATATCGCATCTCGACTCGATTGATGAGTGTGTATGGTCACAGAATAGTCAAGATGCCATGTTGGCAATAACAAGCATGATCAGTGTTATGCTCTCTTTCTCTTTTACTTATTCTAATTTCCAACTAACGATTTAATTCAGAATATTCCAGCTGTAAAATAAGTGCAAACGATATAACCTCAATAATATGTTACTGTTTGTTTTTAAAGTGTGTAAGTACCTTTACATTCAGTAACAATCGAGAAACCGAGTTCACACCGGAAGTCTCATTACTCGACTGAGGCCGTACTGCCAATCTAGTACGCATGGCCCATACGTATAAGTGACACCTTGGGATTCAGAAATATGGACAGTGTTTTAACTTTTAGAACGCTTTTGCTCTTAAGAATTAATGCTATGATATAAAGATCTTTTTCACATTCCGGGTCGCGCTATATTCACACGGTATATAATGGTATTATTACTTAATTTATTTTGATCACGTTTTATTTTTAAACCACTGTCAAATACTTTGTGTATTTCAAGTGTTTTACTTTTGGTATGTCATACAGCAAACGCATCAGTATGTGAATAGTGCCCTTCAATAATTGCGTAATGTTTATCGACCACTTTCAATGTTTTATAACAAGCTACAAATACTTCGGGATACACTTTGTCTTGTAACACTTTGTCTTGCTCACAAAGAATTAGTGCTGGGCAAGCGTAACCACTTAACATGCACTGTGACATTCAAGGTGACCACCATCAGGCGTCCCCGACGCAGACAGCCATAATGTCTTTAAGCGTTTTCATATGATTTGTTGATGTATACAAACAACGGATTTACAGTCGTCAAAACTACTAGTAGTATAAACAGAACGTTTCATCGTCATCGATACGTCATCACACGTCTGCTACCCCTTCTCAATTTGAATACGAAATTAATACCCTGAAAGACGGAACTAATCATACTTAAGCCATTTTTATGTTATATTTGCAATGAATGTTATACTTGACTTACTTCTCGGTATACAATAAGAATACGTAGGGCTATCATGCATCCAGTGGGCTTACAACGAAGGCCGCTATGAAGCACCCAAATATAACAAGTCTAGTGTATACATTTAGGGCACACGCTGCGCATTGCTTAAACATGTTTTCACTACATTGGTATTTAAAAGTCCGACCCACCTGTAAACGAAATATACCAGTTTACTTGAATCCAAAACTGTCAGTTACCCTCTTACATCAATACATCAGTGTTACTGTTTATAGCAACGTTAAGCAACCTGCAATGTTCATTTTGCTTTCACGAATGGTCACGGATATCAATTCAAGTCCGCTACAGTCAGTTATAACATAAGAAAACTACTTTAACCTACGGCCAGATCCATACGTTTAAAACCATATTCATCTCTGGTAATTAAAACATAAAGCAATTCATAGTTCGCCAAAAGAAAAACCTATTAAGGTATTTTCTTTATATAGAAACCTTTTATAGGATAATAAATTGACGTTGACGCGAAGTACGAACGGTGCGTGGGTAGGATCACTGTCTTATGCGACCCATGATAATCTGTGATTCCGACTTAAAGTAATAAAACTTCAAATAATCGAGCGTTTGCTATTACATTGAGGAAATTGTAGGTTGACTGGGAAATAGTAGACTTTAGGCTCCGAAAATATATTATGTCGTTAAGGGAGTTGCACCGTCATGGTAGCATTTATTCTACCATGTTATTAACCACACACAAGCAACTTAATTAAATTATGCAAGCATTATACACATACTGTGGCGCATGTGTGGCGCAGTGGGTAGAGCACCGGACTATTGATCTAAAGGTTGTGGGTTCGAGTCTCGCTGTGGTCAACATGTTGTGCTCTTGAGTAAGGCACTTTACCGCAAACTTTACTCCTCTCTACCCAGGTGTTTTTAAATGGGTACCGGCATTCAGTGCTGGGAAGGTAATAGACTCGCGGTGGAGGAGGTGTAGCGAGCCCCACACATCATCATCATCATCCTTCGGCTGCGGAGCAGGCGACCACAAGTATTCTCCAAGCACGGCGATCTGTAGCAAGAGTGGCTATCTGACGTTCTTGAAACATGCCTTCATTGTCACCAAGTAAGCGTTGTATGTACTTCAAGCATGATGTGCTTGGACGACCAGGTCTTCTTCGGCCATGTGTTGGTATGTAAGTGGCATACATTCTAGCAGGCTCTTCATCAGGGAGACGGAGAATATGTCCAAGAAATCTCAGCTGGCGACTTTTTACTCGGTTGATAAGAGGCTCGGTCTTGGTCATGTCATAAATGGTGGTGTTCGGGACATGATCCATGCGTTTGATGTTAAGCATTATCCCGTAGCAAGAGGTAGCATAGGCATTTATTTTACACTCCATATCTTGAGATATCACCCAGGATCCCCACACAGCAATATTATAAAAAAGGAGTAAGTCTAGCCCTATCGCTTTGAAAGAGAGATGGGCACTCCGCTCCTGGAATTACAGGATCGACCGCCTTTACCTTTACCTTATACCCGTACACCCATATATTGTATGCAGCTGGCAATTGATGTCTTTAAATGAGTATGATAACATTCCATAGTTTGGGGCTCTTCTGTTGCACCTGTCAGATGCAGTAAACAATGAGCAATGCCTTCAGTAGAGATTATTAGATTTGAACACCTGCTGACAACGCGTAGATACAATGACTAACCTTTGTATCTGATCAGAATTCTGCACAGCGATCAATAATGTGTTACGGTAAATATGCGCATCTTGTAAACGGAATGGTAACAAAACATGCATTGTCTGGACAAATGCTGTGAAATATAATCGAATTGTACACCCTGCGCAGTATTATAATGATGACATGATACAATGGCTTACAGAGTGGCTCATCCAAATCCAGCATATTGATGATCGATACCGTAGTTGAAGCACTTAACAACAACTTAAAACATCCATTAGCCCTGTTTTACAAGTTGTTTCAGTCAGTAATAAATCGGTCGTACTTGCCCGATAGCTTTTTATTTTATTCACGATTCGAATATGCATCAACAATAATTTGTAAGTAGAGTATTGCCGCTAAAGTACGTCTATATCTTTAAGGAAAACATTGTATCGGTGTTCTATTTTGTTTGCAAGATAATCACTATTGTAATACAGTGACGATGAGAAGGATTTACAGTTCTTTCGGAAAGTGGTAAAACGACACTAAAAATGCCCTATTTAGTCAAATAGATTAATCACTGTCTGATATACACACTCGGAATGTACATTATGTCGGATTGATTGCTTGAGTAAAAAGGCAATTTGAGTCACCTGATGCTGCGTTAATAAATATATTTATAAATGAATCCGGGAAATGGCGAGACGACGCTAAATACGAGATATTTATACATACAAGTAGGTCAGCTTTACATGTAATATTAAATCAACGATTGAACGATGCGCAGCACCTCAAATATCGACAGGAAATTTGGAACAATTCTATAACACCTGACGATACGTGTCTACTTTAATATGGTTTATAAAAATATAGACATATTCGGCCCGTGGTGTTGTTACTCCATTTAAAAATAAACCACTGGCCGATATCATGTCATGTCACACTAAATCATTTGGGTGTGGTCTAAAAACGTATTGTCTAATTGTTAGATCTGAACACCAGTATACAACATGACATACAATGAGTTAACCCTAGTAGCAGATCCATATTATACTCATTGATCGATAATTTGTTTTGGCGATAGTTATACATACTGCAAAAAATAAAAACAAAACGTGAGTTTTATGATTATTTAATTATGCAAACTGCACATTTATTGTTAAACGATCCATAATTTGAAACGGTAATTCTGAATGCGTTCCGCAAACAAAATAGAACAAAGCATGGGTTTCAAGATTATTGAATTACGCAACTGCACATATTATGTAATACGATGGATTGCTTAGCAGCTTATCAATACACAGCACACTGAGCAATGTTAACATTGCCGCGCTAAAAGTCTAAGAGCTTAATAGCGTCCCCTTAACTGACATGTTAAGTTGTTGATTCAGTCGGTATTTTCTCTGGCGAACTTAATGTTTTGAGCTAATATATACATGTGCATGTATAATACTACTTACACAAAAAACAAAGGGGTATAAAATGTTCGAAATGTAAATTCAGAATTACTTATAACAAATGAGTCTTTTAAGATTTTCTTAGCAAATCTATCAAGTTTCAAATGTGATATATGCTTAATGTTAACCCTCGAGGAAATTGGTTACCACCCCCTAAGAATTGTTTACGGAAAAAAATTGAGGATAACACTATACCTGGGGGTAGGGTAAGCTGTCAAAGTCCGATGGTAGGGGGGTGTGGTTGCCACCTTACAATTTTTAAATATCGCCATTTTGAAAAAATTCTTAATTGTATCATGGTCCTGAATAGAATTCCGATATTTTTAACATTTTGACCATCATTTCAATTCTGGCCTATATTTCACTGTACAGACGAATACCACAGGATTTTGAGATTGGCCATGTTTCGTGTCGTCATTGTAATGTCATATGTGGGATGTTTTTGTACTTGTTTTGGTATGTATGGAAAGAGGAGACCCCTAGCTATACCATAATCATATTCTGCATCTCGGTTTGATTTTCGGGGGGGGGGGGGGGAGGAGTGGGGGTGAGGGTGATAACCTCATTAGTGTTACAAACACGTCTCAGGAGGACGAGGGTTAAGCTTACAAAAAAGAAATAGTTTGTCCAACTTTATCCTGGTTTCGTGATAGTAGGTCTGACATTTAGGAATTGTATGCGTAGGTCCAATTCATTTTAGATTACATTACTTAGGTTACGTTGGGGAAAAGGTTATCGACAAGAATTTGTGAAGTGGAAAATAACTTGTAAAGTGATTGAATGGCGATTTTATATACATCATCGCACTTACTGACTCAGGAGATAGCGTCATGTAATGATCCTCCTCCATACACGTTAATTGTATGCCATTGACCTTTATTATAACGTGTTTTAAAACATGCTATTGGGGTTCTACTTTCTGCTCAATGTTTTATTCAAAGCAGGGAGTATAGACATCTTGCCGAAATGTATATACTTTTGTTACTGATTGATGGCCAAGGGCAAGATCCGTCGTTAATTAACTTAAGCAATATCTGAATAGGGTTACAGATTTTGTTTATTTTCATTAATTTCTTCATATCATATGGTCAATTTTCGTTAACTTTTAAATCATTAGGTCTCTGTGATTTTCAACTTGAGTTATCGATACATGAATCAAAATTGACCTGTGATCATTCAACAAATTGGACTGCATCAGACCGAACTGCCAAATTAGGACATATACGTAAGTGACTTGTACGTAAGACTTGGACGTATAAGTCACTGTACGTAAGACTTATATGATAGTCACATTACGTACAAGTCACCAAAGCAATATTTGGAACTAAACCAACGAAAATATTTGCATAATACTATAGAAATATTTGCATTGATCTCAGTTCAATAAGGTTGTCTGTACGTATGAACCATACGTACTTATTTTGTAGTGCGGTCGTAATATTGATTTCAAAATGTGTTATAGCTCATCTCCTTTTACAATGTTACGTGAACCTTACAGAAGCCCACCGATATTACACGATCTTTTGCAGGTGTCTATATTCAATAAGGTATGAAACGCATTTACACAATAGCACGTGATGATTTCCAAAGTACGATTAACTGGTGGTATCACATACAGAGCACTGTTAGAAACATTAACAACTCTATGCCAATGCTGCATTAATGACTCGCATCATAACGATATCTATGGATGCACATGTTTGCAGTTAGAAAGAATCAATTTGTAATCCATGTCATATTTTCATATCGGAATGTTCATCGAGACATAAAAAACCACAACTTGTTGATGTTGCGTACAGTTCATCAGTGACTGCCGGTCACTCCTGGCCCTTGTCGAAAACATGTTTATTTTAGTCAGCGATGACTTGCCAAAAGTCTTGAAATGTTGCTACAGTCGCTTGGTCACAAACCACCTGAATCACTACATCAGTTGAATTATATCCAATTGATGAGCGACTAGTCGTTTGATTTGTCAACTATCTTAGTCCAGACGACCGACTTTAATATCACAACGGCGAAGGACGGGCAAACTAATATGACTCCATTACAACTTCATTAAATAAACACTGAATTTACAATACAGTTTGTGGTAGCTGGTAAACAAAGAATTTGGTTATAACTTTATCGCGATTTTCATATTTATTTGCAAGAGCAGGGAGGGGGTGACCTTCAAGATAGTCTGAAATTGAAGTGTTTCTGAGATAAAATAGCATAATTCTGTATTATATTTGTGGCACCTCTTTGGTTTTTTCTCTTTTATCTTCTCATATCTCTCATTTGAGATTTAAACAGTACGTCGTACATTTAAGCTCGCTCTAGGTATCGCACTGGATTGCTGTTTGATAAATGCATGTACTGATAGGCTAAAAGTAAGCACGGCAGATTCAATTTCAGCTTTACTATTTTGACGATCAATAATGTCTAATTATGGAGTTATGTTAAATCCAGCCGCAGAAGAAAACCAACAAATATAAATATGAACAATATCCGTTAAATATCCCACGTGTTAGTGTTGCAATGATCGACAACGTTATCAAATCAGGTAGCTCTAGGGCCAACACCCATTTAACTAAGATGAATTCAATAACTTTGCCCTGAGTAGAAAAGGAGACACAACCACAGCTGTTCTGAATGAATGTCATTTACAATCACTAACGTGATGGCCGGTGGCGAGATTGCTGCATCGATTCGTTGTTTTTTTGTCGCATCATTCGTCATTGTCTGCATTGTGACGTATCGGGTTCCAGTCTTCATTCAAATATGTTTATATTTGTCCGTATGGTTTGTATGTATGCAGGTGTAATGTCAATGAATGAATTGAGATATTTCGAGTTCGGTTTGGAATGAGGAAGGTGTGTCTCTTCTTAATACTTTGTACAGGGTGTCCCAAAAGTCTATGCATGTTTTTGAAGAGTCATATCTCATAAAATATAAATCATATGGTATAAATTTAACCATATTTTGATAGACGAGATTTGGAAAATTAATTTGATACCAAACACAACCCTATTGGTGAACCCACAACATTATAAAACTGGTTGAAAGTCATTGGCCGTGTGCCAGACCAACCCATACCAAGTAACACACATTGTTGCTATTAGGTGCGCATAAATTAACGGTATGAAAGCAACGTTGCGCATTAGTCACAGTTCACTGCTTACTTTGCAACATTAATGTTATTTAATACCAAACTCGGTCACTCACAACATAAAAAAGCGTAGTAGACAACATTGCACAGCAAAATAGATGGTTTACAGCATAGATAAGCGAATACAAATTGTATGGTTCTACGCTGAAACACATTCAGTTCAACTTACTCAGCAAAAGTTCAGAAAACATTTCAAAGTGAAACGCGCACCAGGAAGAATATCCATTCTGAAGTTGTTGGATACATTTTTGAACACAAGAACATATTCTGAATGGGTAAAACAACCTTCGATGAGGCCTTCAAGCAGCATTAAAATAATCCGCTAAGTTTAAATGTTAACATGTTTGACAGCTGTGTGATGTGTGTGTTCACTTTTCTGTTACGTTATTCAATTGTTTAGGTCTGTGTTTTTGCATTAGCACACGTCTCTGTATACATGGAAAACATTTAAATTAGATTTCACTATAGAAACGAAAATTATGTGTGATATAGTTTGTTATTATGATGTAATGTAAAATTTTAAATATTACAATTGACGGATCACTTTCCGTGTAACCAACTCTACCCGTATTTTTGTTAATCTCAATAGGTATGGATTTATGAACTTTATTCCTCCGAAGTATAAAATTACATTTTTGCAGTAATACATATGTTACTTATAGGGTGGCATTACAAACAGATGTTACTCCAATGTTTGGTATCAAAATTATTTCCCACATCTCCTCTTTCTAAATATGTATTCATATTTTCAATACGACTTATATTTTGTGAAATACAAAGCTTCAAAGTCGTGCATAGACTTTTGGGACACCCTGTATTTGCTTCGACTCTGCTGATTAAATAACATGAAACACAGCGTGTTGTTTAGCTTCTGTGTAATATGACATTTAAATTGTATTTTAAAGCAAATATAACAGCAGGTTGAGTATCATTGACATTATTCAAGTCAGCTTAAAGGCATGCTCCCACTCTGGATTGCTAACCACTTCCGGTCCTCTTGGGAATTTGAAAAGTTTACAATTCCTACAAGTTAACTCCATGTTGTACAATCTGTCACCAAGTGATCGGGTGTATTACGAGTTCGTCTATTGCGAACCCTTCTAGTAGGTTTGTATTGGAAAAATGCTTCTCTTGCCCGGTTCATTTCAAATAATCTTATTTTATTTGCGACCTAAGGACCTGGACATAGGAGGAATTAGTCCATGTCTTTAATAATAACTTTCACTAGTGTCCAAAATGAAATGAAGGTTTCATCAGTAATTTGCGTCTTAGAATCAGTCAGACACACCTGACTGTCTCAATCACTAAATATACAAACAATATACAAGTCACAATTATAGGGCAATTCATGCAAGGCTACCGACAAATAACCCACGGCGACATTTTCAGTAATTGCCCTGTTATAGACAGTGGTCAGGCATAAAGTAAGGTGATACAATATTGCGTTTCAGTTTCAGTTAATTATACGATTTGGCCGTCATGGATTGTGGTCGGGCATACAGTGATGTGCTAATCATATTGCTCACTAGTTTAATGATACTATTCTGGACTCTCACTGATTGCTCTTCACAAGCTCATGGCATTTCTGGAGGATTGATGATATTACCGATGTCACGTTCTCGACGGAGCCTTCAAGGGGTATTAAGAGATCCTCTGAGACCGGGAGTGGTTTTTTTTTCCAGAAGTCAATTTTTTAATAAATGCTTGCACCTATCACTAATGTGACAGGCTATTAACACTCAATATTTATATCCATAGATTACACGTTGATCGTCTTAAAATGGGTACATTTAGTCATAAAATCCATAAAATTTCGGTTTTATAATATTTTCATATTCCATTTTGTATTCGTAGGTAACTTATATATTAGTTAATGAGCATGGTACAATTCCTGTATTAAGATTCATGATTTAAAAGCATTTCAATTCATGATTTTATCGAGCAAGTCAGATTTCCTATGTAAAATCGCCGTAGTAAATCACCTCATGAATATTAATTAGCTCATTATCGGCAGTGATATGAAATCAAAAAAGTTTGGAATATTTTTTCAATCACAATTTGTTCAAATATCTCGGTCATTTAGTGTAATATATCATTTAAAAGTTGATGTGTGTCTCTTTTCGATGATATCCAATTTGAAGCAATCCCTTATTCCAGTGCTCAACCATATGCTTGAGAACAATCTGAAAGTGCCAAAATTATCACTATTTTGGGCTTAAAAATCAATAGATCATCACACTACACTGTAGTGGTCAATGTAACACTTCATTGTCAATTTTTTTTCTCCCTAAATATGTTTTCATTTTGTTACTGCAAATAATTGTAAGAAGATACAAAGCTTTAAAAAGGTATCGACACTTTTGGGACACCATGTACTTTTGATGAGTAACCATACCACCGGTAGTTTTAATAAGTGTAATCGGTTGTAGGATACCCCTCAAGTTATTTGACGATTTTGCGGATATTTGGAGGAAATTAGGCCACACAAAAGTTGTTGGGTTGCCCTTGCCCGACCGACCGTTCTTTTTCTTTTCAAAAAGATTTTTTTTTGACAATTACAAATTTTTCACCTAAACAACCTCAATTGACCCCTATATGACCCCACTATATTTATTTCCATGCCACCAGACTTTGTATTTTTAATATCAACATTTAGTAAAATTATAAACATCAGTGTATTCCAGTGTGATTTGGTCATTCTTTGGAATCAAAAAAAAAAGTCACACAAATTGACCTACCAACTCAACAAAAATGTAATGGTAGTCCAACTTATTTTTTAGGCTTTATATTACACTAGGGTTTAATAAACTCATACAACCTGACACGCAAAATGGAAAGTAAACCTATGGAATCGGTCTCTCCGCAACCAAGACTTTTTTAAAGCTCCACAAGCTCTATCATTTGATTTCGCTCTTGAAAGTATAGCTCATTGATTACGGCAAATAAAGAAATATACTGAATGGAAATCGTTGTCTAGGCAACCAAGATCGTTTATAACCGCCAACCTCTATAATGAATTTTCTCTCTTGAAAGTATGGCTCGTTGATTGAGACATATCAAGAAATACACTGAATGGAAATTCTCTCCGCGATCAATACTTTTTTTTAGCTCCATATGATCTATTCTCTCTTAAAAGAATAGCGATATGTTTACCAGTACCATGACAAGAGGGAGTAATGGACACTTTTTTCAAAATGGTTTTTTCTATACTAAATGATAGAAATAATATTGATACACAATTCTACCACAGCAGGAACCCTCAAAAATTCTTAATTAATGAGTAATTAGCATATCAAAAAGGAAGCATGTTCACTTTTTACCAAATAAACCACGACAAAAGGAAGTAATGGACAACAGGAGATACAAGATACAATGCAAATCATGTTTTTTTGTAAGAGCCTTGAAAAGTGATAAGTGATGTTCTGCTAATGTTATATCAGTTTAATGTCACATTTAATGAATTATGAATATTTTGCAGAATTTTTTTACAAACACATGTTTTGCCTTATAACTCAAAACGTTACTGTTGTCCATTACTTCCTTTTGTCATAGGTATAATAATGATTCAACTGCCTACGTGCATGTAGGAAGATTTATAACGCAATAGTAGCCAATTGATAAATATCAATAAGTCTACCGCCTACCTCATAACTTTGATAATGTAAATCCAGCACCATGAGAATGTGTCATGATTGCGGCTCTGAATCTTAGCTGCACAGTTATGGAGTTCTTATTATTTGCGAAATAACGTATCTGTGAGAAATTAGAGTGTTTACAGTGTTTAATTCATGTACATGCGATAAATATATTTCTGACAAAGAATATAAGTGCTCTCTAAATGTAAAAGGGTGAAATTCTACTCTAATGGAGTGAATATTCACTCTTCAAAGGATTGCCTACAGTGATCACTCTAATAGAGTGAAAGTCACTCCTTGAAAGAGTGGAACCATTTTCACTCCAAAAAAAGAGTGAATTTTGTTCACTCCAGGAACGAGTGAATTTTCACTCTTCGAAGAGTGCCTACAGTGATCTTTCCATTGGAGTGAAAAAGGGAAGAGTGCCTAAAGTGATCACTCCATTGGAGTGAAAAAAAGGAAGAGTGCCTACAGTGATCACTCCATTGGAGTGATCACTTATCACTTATCATTTATAAATTTATGCACATGGAGTTTTCCATCACCGATTGATCTCAGTTGTAAATTCCCATAGCGTTACACTGCCGATAGTGAGCTAATTGATATTCATGAGGTGATTTACTACAGCGATCTTGCACTGGAAGTTTGACTTCTAAATGCTTTTAAATCATGAATCTGAATAGGAAACATGAATTTATTGGTATATAATGTACAATGAACACAATGAAATGGTAATTGGGTCTGGTGGTGTAATACTTTGTCGACAACACAGTGAGAACGTGCAAGCTTCCAGGGGGAGAAATACTTTTGCGCGGCAGTGTATATTACTTAAGTTGCCGAAGTAGAGGTAGAACTTTTTGAATGAGCCCTGAGACGAGTGACACTCCAACTCATATGTATGCGCAGATGCTGTAAGATTAACATTCCATCGCTAATTCATTTGTCAGAGACGACATCATGAAGATATCACACCTTGGTATAAGCTATTGAAATAATTTGTTTCTGTACAATCAAGGCATTTTGTTTTGCCATTTCACTTTTTTGAATAAGCCTAGTGACGATGACGATTGACGCTCCAACTCATGTGTATGAGCAGATGCTGCAAGAATAAAATTACATTGCTTATTCTTTGGTCACACCTTGGTATAAGCTATTGGCAGAATTTTTTTTGGTAACATCAAAGAACTAAACAGTGTATATGTGAATTTCATTTGCCAATTGACATTGCCATAAAATAGATTGCAGGCAAACTATGCATATCTAGTCTGGCGATCATTTGACACGTCTACGTTGACATTTAACTACTTCGATATATACAGGGTGAGTCAAAAAAAAAGTGTACTCAACTTCAGCAAATTCGTTTGTTTTCAAAACAATATACTACGGTATAAAGACAAATCAATTAGCTTTAATATGAATTTTATCTGGTTTAGATTGGTTGAGGGAAACTTATTTTACACTGTTTTGAATAAAAGTGACCAATTTAACGTCCGAACACGCTTTCCAGATCTTGACCATTATATTTCATAAGATACGACCAATAAAAAATTACAATACCGACAGCGAAAGGATCAATTCCTTTGTTATGAAATGATTAAAGTGTGGTAATTGTGTCATAAATAGGCCTTAAAGCTGTCTATTGTTTTAATCTATTAGGAGACAATTTTGAACAAGTCTACTTAATTCTTTTAATAAACAAGATGTGTAATGCTTTACATCATAATCCTAGTAAACATTATTAAGCTCGTTAAGCTTGAAATTAAAAACCGTGTTTTAGGTGGAAAAACAGCTCCTGTACAGAAATAGTCATATTTACTTAACGGTATCATCAAATAGCGTGATTTTTTTTCCAGATGGTAGCAAAGAAATGGCGCAATCATTTAAAGTTTTGTTTGCCTTGATTTTGTGGTCAAAAATATTATTTTTGATTTTTTCAATTAGGGTACACTTTTTTTTGACTCACCCTGTAGGTTTTATGGTTTGTCTCGCAGTGATGAAATCAGGCAAACTAATATGAATTTTATTGTACAATATCGTATGAACAAAAGCACCATGCAGCATCACTGCACTCACTGCCTCAATAGCAATAGGTTTTATGGTTTGTCTCGTAGTGATGAAATCAGGCAAACTAATATGAATTTTATTGTACAATATCTAATGAACAAAAGCACCATGCAGCATTACTGCACTCACTGCCTCAATAGCACATTGTGTGGACACTCGCTGCTTCAACAACGTGTTGTGTGTAAACTCGCTGCCTCAAAACAACAACGTGTTGTGTGGATACTCGTACCCGCAATAGCATATCTCTGCATCAACTGCGTTTTGTGTGGAAACTCACTGCCGCAACTGCGTTTTGTGTGGAGACGCGCTGCCTCAATATCATATTGTGTGAACACTCGCTGCTTCAACAACGTGTTGTGTGTAAACTCGCTGCCTCAAAAGCGTATTGTGTGTAAAATTGCTGCCTCAATAGCGTATTATGTGGACAATCGCTGCCTCAATAGCATATTGTGTGGAAACTTGCTGCCTCAACTGCATTTTGTGTGGATACTCGCTGCCGCAACAACGTGTTGTGTGGATACTGGCTCTCTCAATAGTGTACTGTGTTGACACAGCCTCTAAAGCGTGGTGTGTGGACACTCGCTGACTCAACTGCATTTCGTGTGCACTGAGTGGACACTCGATGCTTCAAAAGTGTGGAATCACTTCCTCAACAGCGTACATAGTGAGTGGACACTCATTTCGTCAACAACCACCCATAGCCTGTCATCAGTTATTTAATTCCTGAAACTGCTGCACTTACACACGATTAAAACATTTTCAAAACCGTGCCCTGAAATGAAAGACGTAATTTTCATAATCCACTGAAACCAACTGATAATAAGGAAAACCTAGCCGCAGTAGCCCAGGGCCACTTTTGCCTAAGAATATTCTCACATGGGATTATCACTGATTATATAATATGATAATGTAAAGTGTGTTTAAAGACATAATATGATAAAGCTTTTATAAGGACATCATCAATAATCATGGCCGATAATATGCTCAATTTAATTTTACTATTGGCTGTTTCTCTCAACATTTTGGCACTGAACAGAGCAATAGCTATAGGCCAACTATTTGTTAAGCCTCTGTGGGATATTACTGACAACGAAACTCAACCATGCCGTATTGAAGAACAAATTACCAGTCTAGAAGCGATTGTCTTACAGGGAAGTGCACATCACACCTGCAGTATACAAGTCAATGTCTCACAAGGATATCACACGCATGTAGAAATACCAGAATTTGACGGGGAATATGATTTCCTTTATATCGAAAGACAATGTGAATTGAGTGACTATCAAAATAAGTATATAGTTTTAAGTGAAGAGTGCATTGCGGATTTTCATCTGGAGAGTCTCCAACTTAATCTGCAAGGTAATGTCAGTATCTTAGTCAGTGGGGTATTAACATCAGAATCAATGCCAGTGTGTCACGAATCTATTGATAAAATCTTGCCAAGCTCAGCAGTTAATCGGACACCAGTTTGCAGTAATGTGAAGGGATATAATAAGAAACTCGTATGTGATCTAGATAGGGACAACTGTAAATTAGAATTCCCATCATATTGTAATGCCACACTTGGCAAGAGAGAAATAGAATTTCAATGTATTGATGGTGATAGGTTTGTAAAACAATACACCCTTATCATATACACAACTAACTTGATTGCTTTGGATCTAAGTAGCAATAATGTAGTTCACATTGAAGATAACTCCTTTGAAATGCTGAATAACTTACAGATTCTGCACTTGGAGAAAAACTACCTGTCCACCCTCAATAGAGGTGTATTTATTAAATTACGTTTACTTACTATACTGCTACTTTACAATAACCATTTGGTGGAACTTCAGGCAGATTTATTTCAAGATTTACGAATTCTAAGACGCATATATCTGGATGATAACTATTTGAAAATATTGCCGACAGGATTGTGTAGGGGATTGAGACATTTACATACACTATACATGAACGGCAATAATTTGATAACACTACCAAATGGATTGTTTTGGGGATTAGACAATTTGAACAAATTGTACCTGCATAGAAACCAATTGACCACCTTAAACGAAAGTACCTTTCAAGGATTATCTAAGCTGACATATCTGTATTTGAGTGACAATAACTTGATAACACTACCAGGTATGTTGTTTTGGGGATTAAACAATTTGAACAAATTGTACCTTTCTAGAAACCAATTGACCACCTTGAACGAAAGTACCTTTCAGGGATTATCTAAGCTAACAACTCTCAATTTGGCTGTATAGTAACCGATTTATCACTTTGAACAAAAGTACATTTCAGGGATTATCTGAGCTGACATATCTCTTTATGAATGTAAACAATTTGATAACACTACCAGGTGGGTTGTTTTTGGGATTAGACAATTTGAATACATTGGACCTGTATAGTAACCAATTGACCACCTTGAACGAAAGTACCTTTCATGGATTATCTGAGCTGAAATATCTCCAAATGTATGAAAACAATTTGATAACACTACCAGGTGCATTATTTTTGGGATTAGACAATTTGAATCAATTGAGACTGGGCAACAACCAATTGATCACTTTAAATGATAGTTTGTTTCGGGGATTGAATACGTTAATCGCTCTTGCTTTAGCAAATAATAACTTGGCAACGTTACCAGATGGATTATTTTGGGAATTAAACAACTTAAGAACCCTCTACTTAAACAGTAATCAACTGCTCACACTGAAGACTCTCCAGTTCAATAATCTGACTAATCTACAAATCCTTGAAATTTATGACAATAAGTTGACACAAATATCAGATGGTATTTTTAATGGGTTAGTTAATCTAAAATATCTATCATTGTATGATAACCAATTAGAATCGGTAGGTGAAAACAATATGTTAAAAGGGTTATATAGTTTGCGTGGTCTGTTTCTGCAAAATAACAAGCTAACAAAACTTAATTTTGACACATTCAAAGACACAGAAAATATTTTTGTGATTGTTTTATCGCAAAATTATTTAAAACAATGTCCAATTATCAAACACTTGAATCATCTAAACATCCTTAATGTGATGAACAATACATTAACAGAGATAACCTATGACACATTTTCTGCTCTTTCTAGAAATTCAAAGTTGTTCGTAAGTCAACATGAGATTTGTGAATGTTATGTGCCTGATGGTGTCATATGTAGCGCCGCAAATGATAGGTCCCCATACCTCACATGTGATAGGCTTTTATCAGATACGACATTGGTTGCCATGATGTGGATTATTGGTATTAATGCACTCTGTGGAAATATATTTGTTTTGATTTGGAGAAAGATAAATACTAAAAATTATAAAGTACAGGATTTATTACTAAGCAATCTGGCTATGTCTGATTCACTGATGGGTTTATACATGCTAATAATTGCATGTGCTGATATATACTATGGGGAATATTTCCCAATGCAATCTGAAACATGGAGATCTGGCATTACCTGCAGAATATCTGGATTCTTATCAATAGCATCAAGCGAGGGCTCTGTCTTCTTTGTCACATTAATTAGCATTGATCGGTTTATTAATATTAGGTTTCCATATTCTGTTAACAAATTAGGTAAACAATCAACAATTGTGTCTGCTATACTGATATGGATTTGTTCGTTTGCATTGGGTATTGTCCCATCCGTCTTAAGTGGAAGAAACTTCAAGTTTTATGATAATTCACATGTGTGTGTTGGTCTACCATTATCTTTAACACAAATATTCTCAAATGAAAAAAATGTAACTGAAAGTCGTCCCCCGAATGATGATGGTTTTTATTACATCCAGGATACCTATACTACATTACCCTTAGGTTCGGTTAATGGCCTGTATTATTCAATAGCCATTTTTCTTGGTCTCAATTGCTTTTGTTTCCTCCTAATCCTTTTGTGTTATATAGAGATTATACGAGCTGTTATAACATCATCAAAACAATCCGGACGCAGTCCTGATATGGACAAACAAATCAGACTCACAATCAAAGTAGCCGCAATAGTGGGCACTGACTTTGCTTGTTGGAGTCCATTAGTTATACTTGGAATATTAGTTCAAACAAGGGTAATTACACTTCCCCCGTCAGTCTTTGCATGGTTAGTGACTTTTGTGCTACCACTGAATTCCGCATTAAATCCATATTTGTATACTATTGCAGAAATCATTTCAAATCATCGAAAGAAAAGAGCAGATGAGGAAATCCTCCCAAAGTTGACTCAGTAAACGTCAACAATGTGACAACATTAACATGTTTAACTAACAATGAGGATTTTTGCTTCACCATATTTAGATGTTGGTCGGTAGAAGTATTGAATATTATTCCAAGCAATAATGTATTTTGCATGATCATTTCGAGTAAATAAAGAAATACATAGTAATGAGAATCATGTTCCAAACACAAAGGAACAGAGTCTCAATTACTAATAGTTAAAGGTTGTATCCTCATCTGTTAGCCAATAGACTCTTTTAGTTTTAAAGATGGCGCAGTTGTTGATATACAGATCACTTTGGGGCCCACTCAACCTTTAAAAGAAATTGGGAGTAGCAATGAGAGATATGTTAGCTACAGTGGATTGGTCCTCAGATTACAACTTCAGTATATTTTATCATAAACCTTCTTCAAATTCAGTAATTGCTCAGGTTTTGTTATCTAGGGCTTCAAAATCGCATATTGATTAGACCCTAGGAAGACGAAGTATAATTAAAGATTCTGCAAAGGTACTACTTGTCTGCAGTATAATCTTGATATACGAGTCTTCCGGAGGGAGAATTAATATACTCCCTCTATGATACCGATGGGCTGACAATATTGACCCGTACGTCCCATTGATTCTCCTTCCATAAAACACGTAGCTCTGGACAAAGATTTTATTTTATAAATTTGTTTGTCGATACAAACAAAGCATACAACTCAGATAGGAAGATTATGAACCAGACAATTCATCAGTATTTCAAGTCTTTCTGTAAAATGAATAAGTGTTTACATGAAACAGATAATGATGTTCTGGTTAAAAACCACATTTAGAATGTACTTGCTAATGATCATGATCCATCTGACTCGGCTGAATCAGATAAGATATTGTCTGACTTTAATAACATAAATATTAATATTGATGATGTTATTGAGGCATTAGACCAAGCTTAACTGAACAAGTCGACCGGAATAGATAACATCACAAACGAGCTCCTCAAGAATGGTGGGGATGATCTCAACAGATCAATCCATCAACTTTTCTAGAGACATGTTCAGCTTGTAAGTACAAGAGTGGAACAAAGGTATTATACCCATCCATAAAAGGGTAATAAGAGAAATCTTAATAACTACAGGGGCATCGCATTAAATTCATGTAGTTTTAAAGTGTTTAATCGTATACAAGTGATCTCTAAATCAATTTCGTGTTTTGTTGAAGACCACAATTTCTTTCGGAAATACAGGGAGGCTTTAGGAAGAATTACAGATGCGAGGATTATATGTTTCCCCTGAAAAGCATAGCAGCCACACGATTTGCTGAGAACAAATCCACATATTTAGCTTTCCTGGATTTCATTCATGTCATTAAAGCCTTTGATACTGTCTGGCGGGACGTGTTGTTATATAATTTGCATGGTAGTTAGGTATTCGGGGCAGTATGTGGACAATTAGTATTTATCTATATGAATGTTTAATCTAATGTTAAGTTTAGTGATCTTATTACAGACTTTTTCGAAGTGGAAGAAGGTGTGAAACAGGTATGTGTACTTTTACTAATTTTATTCTGCATTCACATAAATTAATTAGCTAGGCTCATAAGGAAAGAAGTGGTGGGTTCGTACATTTTTTTTCTCTTTTAACCTCATAGAGGTAGTGTAGTCTCTATTTTTATCTCAACAAGTGTTAACTTATAATATCACGTTGAATAATAATACACATTATGTTAATATATCGTACATTATGAGACATTCTTTTATAATATTATTAGTACAATGTGATAACATGCTTGTGAAGAAAACTCGGTGGGGTTCGTTCATGAAATGTGCATACAGGATGTCTTTTTCGGGCTGATGATGCAGTTTTCATAACAGATAACGCAGTTGAATTGCAAAGGATGCTAGAAATTGCATCAATTTTCTCACGAACCTGGAAATATTGATAACATTAAGATGTTGTTGGTTAGCAAACGTACTGATAAAACTAAACTTTGGGAATGAGGTAATTTATTGATTTCAGAGTTCGATCACTATAAATACTTAGGGGTCCACTTAACAAGAAATCTGTCTGATCACACTCATGTCAATGAAGTTGTTAAGGGCGATAGGTCGATAGCGTATATTAAATCGATCGTTGATAGTCACAATAATTTCAATTGGATTTACTGTGGTAACATTCTTTGGAAATCCTTAGCGCTTCCCTCTATGAATTATACATGCTGCTCAGTATGGACATGTGGTAGCAAGGCTGATATCAACAAAGTAGAGAACTTGCAGCTACACGTGGCAATAATCTTGAAGGCACCCCGCAACACTCAGGGCGTAGCCCTCGATGGCGATTTGGGGTGGAACCATATCGCCTTCCTTCGAGATGTTCATAGAATTAAGTAATTTGACCAACTCTCTAATCTAGAGATGCACCGTTGGCCAAAACTTATGTTTAACTCTCTAATGAATCTTAACTGCGACAATGACCATATCAGGTACAAACGGTTGTCGTCGATTAGAGATATGCTTGAAAGGTGCGACATGGAATACAGTATTAATGATGCCCCCGCAGGTCTACGCTGGGTTAACACATTTTAGCGCATTAATAAAATTGTCCGTCATATTGTATGGAAATGTTAGGAAAAGTTGTCTCTTAAAGACTACTGTTAAAGTGGAAATGTTCGCGCTTTGTTTATTTTCGCGCTAAGATCAGCAAGCACGAAAATAAAAATGCGCAAATATATTCCTTGTGTATGTCGTTGTATATAAGGAAGCTCAAAATCGCGAAAATAAAAACAAGCAAATCTGTTCAAAATTGTGCACAGCGCAAGTATTTGCAGTTTAAAAAACCTGTTCAATTAAAAGACTATATTTTAGACAAATCTGATTTCTTTGGTTGTATATAGTCTAACATTCAAAGCGCTATCAAACACGCCTCCATTGGAACATAGAATACGCAAATGGTCTTCAAATGATGAGGATGGTAAATGTATACTTTGTAATGATGATTCAGTGGAAGACTTTTAAGTCTTCCACTGAATCATCATTTACATGTAGATCACAGAATGAGATAAGGGCAGAGGAATATCTCAAACTCGAAAATAACCTGTGCAACAATGGTTTAAGTGATGTTTGCTGGAATTTATTATCAGTAATCTGGATTCAAAATTGTATATAATGCTCGGTTGTTAATATCAATACGCCCGTTCTGCAAATCATTCCTTAAACGTGCGTGGGCTGTTAGATGTAAGATCATGAACTCAAAGTGAGTCTATTTTATCCATTTGTACGTGACTATTGGTATTATAATATATAATATTTTTAATGTTCGTTCGTCTTGCTGATTATTGTATATATATTAAACGCATCGTCGGGTAAAGAGTGCCACTGTTGTAAAATGTTCAAATAAATAAATATCAGTACATTATTAGTTCGTCTCCCATGGTAGTTTTAAAAATACTATTTGGCCTAAATATGGTCTGTGTTACACAAAAGCTGAAATTGGTAAACTAAACATTTGAGTTAAATGTTCTGGCTGGGAAGAATTACTGTAACGGAACTGTATTTTTGATTAATATGTATCAACGCAATAATGCTTACTGGTTTGTTTACCATTTTGTGACTGTCAAAAGTCCCATACCTCTAAAAATACCTTATTGACGATCGCTGCATTGGCTGTCAAATGCCATCCAACATTGATACAAGTAGTCATACAGGTGTGAAAATGCTACCACTATACTTGCTTCACATACACTCATATTTACATGTAATATTGCTTGCATTAAATTAAAACTGTTGTGATTTCCCTTTCGTGTCAACAAACATAATAACACTATCGACAGCCCGTGACTGGGGTCATTCATGGATTGAGGTCATGGCAAAATTAAACTGTTTCGCATTGATGATGGAGACCGCCTTGTTAATGTAAACAAAGATGTAGTATATCAACAGTTCGCCCTGGAATAATATTCATCATATTATTGGCCATGGCTAAAGTGTTTAAGCTGAATATAAATGGATTAGTTAATTAAACTAATTGGATAGACTCGTTTGTGTACGGGATATGCTACACGTACGTGAAAGCCCGTTGATTCTACGCTGATACGAGGAGACTGTGGCACGAAAAGGAACGATGTTTCTCGTGTGACTTGTTGTGAAGTTGGAAAAGATTGCGTGAGACACTATGACGTCTCAAGAATGTTTATGGCTTTCTTCGGCGATAATATAGGAATATGGACAAGATCTGTGATATTCTGATGTAGTGTTCAGAATAATATATATGACGATTGACGAGAGACAAGTGGATGTTCTAAAGGCATCGTTATTGGTGTGTGGTTCAGGTTGAGATTAATACAGTGATTGTGACAATGCTGATGGGAATGGGATGTATCATGTAGGTCGTGATTGATAGTGATCAGATTACTACCTAAACGTTATGGATCAATATGGACACGATCTAGAGCATAGGATGATGCTTTCCTACGCCAAATAGGATGGAAGTGTAAGCAAGCATGTAGTGTAAAGTAGCAAATGAAAGGCCTGAGAGAATACACACTGGTGAAGCAAAGGTGCACCATTGTAAAACTTTAACGCTAGTGATGGAGTCGTATTTGGAAACACACACCCCCACACCCCCACAATGGATGTAAACAATGTTGTCCTCACTGAGTTGCATTGAAACTTTCATTTAATAAGCCTTTGCAACAAGATGAACTACCATATGTGGGCGTTGTAAAGTGTGTATGATGCGGGGTACCGCGTAGATGTCCCTTCAAGATATGAACTTGAACTATAATAGCCTATGCATCAGGAGGATTTGACGTCATAATGCGCGCGCATAACTATTGAATAATGTTCTATGAATGTGTCCCATACATTGTGTTCTATTATTGATAATGATGTTGTTTCTGTCCAGTTGAAAGTGCAGAGCGTGTCGTGACTGTGAGTAGGGTTAAATTATTACACAGACACTGATGCTGCGTGACTTTTGAGGTTTGCACCGTTTTATTATACACTCTCAAGTACTCACAAGAACGCAATTGGCACCATGATACGTACGGACAAAAGAATTATTGCATGTAATTTATGATGTTTTATAAGTATAAGGGTTATTTAATCAGTACCGATATAGGGTACAGGGTAAATGTTTATTCAACACGGTAACTTTTCAGGGCTCGTGTTGAATGCAAGGTTCATGTTTTAACGAGTCATTTTTTAAGTGTCAACATTAATGATAAAATCATGAATTGAAATTACTGGGTACCGTACTAAGTATTTAGTGCCGTGCTGAGTATGAGCAAGTGCGGAAATAAAGGACTGTACTTCCGTACGGAGTGTAAATTTAGTAAGTACTAGTAGAGTCATTTCCATGAGATCCGTGACCAGTTTTAGGATACCCTGTTTTCTTGTTGGATTTGTCAAGATGTACTAATTTTAAGAAAAATTAGCTCCTATACCTCCCAGAAGTGCGGGCAATTGTTTTTATAGCGCAAAATCAAAAATGGCCGCCATACAGGGGCGTTAAAATTCAAATGGCTTCAATTAAGCTAAAAAGCATACCAACTTGTTCGGCTGACCACTTCAGATATGATAGTTTTTACCACCTAGAGTGTCTGTTGTACCTTACAAAGGGGTCAAAAGGTCAGGTTCCGTACGGGTAGTATACCTTGACCTTTTGACCCACACAAAATATTTCCTGTGGCCAAAAAAAATACCATTTATGGAATCCTTGTGATTATACGAACAATATGAGATATTGTTTTTCAAGATCGGAGCAAGTTTAAATGTTGACCCCGTATGTAAAGGTCAACGACCTTTTCACGTTTTACCCGATAACTCGTTAACCAAACATCGGAGGTAGAGCAAACTATACTTTTTCGGAATCCTTGTGGTCAGCTGAACAATTTGGTATGCTTTTTAGCTTAATTGAAGCCATTTGAATTTTAACGCCCCTGTATGGCGGCCATTTTGGAGTTTGCGCTATAAAAACGATTGCCCGCACTTCTGGGAGGTATATAGGAGCTAATTTTTCTTTAAATTAGTCCATCTTGACAAATCCATTAAGAAAACAGGGTATCCTAAAACTGGTCACGGATCTCATGGAAATGACTCTACTATACCTCCGTACCAAGTAAAGAGTAAAAGTAAGTCAGTACTTCTCATGCCAAGTTTAACGTCAGAAACCGAAAGTACTCCCACGTTACCAAGTATTGATTAAAGTTAAGTAAGTAAGTAAGCGCTACCAGGACTAAGTGAGCCAGGCAAGTAAGTAAGTGTTGGGTAAAATGTACTGCATGTGTACCAATTTGGGTACAGATTCAGGTACGAAGTAATTATAGGGATTTAACCAGTTGGGGAAATTGGGTTGTTGATTGTACCTTATAGACCATGATTGTAGTGTGAGCTTATTATTATGTATGTAACGAAAAGAATGTTGTGCTAAAGCCCATAGCTTTGTAGCCGCAGGTGCTCAAGTGGTACCTGTTAATTTAAGGTTAATATCTGTTGATTTGGCCAATTGTTATTCTAAATAAACATTCCTGATGGTACTGTTGTTGTCATAAAGTTGTGTTGCCACGTGTCGAATTTAACTATTTAAGGATCCCAGGGACGGACAAGGTGGCAAACGGAAATCCGTTACATTACATTGGGTCACCTGGATTTAACAATCAAATTCTTTAACATTCACATTCTTGACTTATTCAACTTGAAACAATTAATCAAGACTTCTACTCGTGTAACTGATACCAGTAGTACCCTGATTGATCACATTATTTGCAATAATGAAAATAAGATCTATCAGTCAGGAACAGGGTGTATTGGTTTGAGTGATCATCTTCTCATTTACTGTTCACGTAATGTATTAAAAAGCTAAAGTGGTCGTAGTCATAATGTTATCAAAATCAGGTCACTAAAGAATTACAGTGTTGAGACTCTGTTGGCAGCATTTTCATCTGCTGATTGGTCTGGTGTGTAATGTAGCAATATAAAACAAGCTTGGAGTAATTTTAGGTCAATCTTCCTGCAGGTCCTTGATATTATAGCACCCATTAAGCTGATTAGACTGAAAAACAGGTCAGAACCATGGATAAACAATGAGATCCTTGAAAATATCAGGTACAGAGACCACTTATTGTACAAATGCAAAAAAGACCGAACAAAAACTGATCTGTACAAGGAATATTGTCAAATGAGAAATAACATTCAGAGGGATGTAAGATCTGCAAAAGTAGAGCACTTTAGTAGTAAAATTGAAGAACACAAAAATGACTCAAAAAACCTTTGGCATCAGTTGAAACTCTTGGGTATAGTAACACAACAAAGGTGAGACCAAAGTGGTTCTTGACATTCATGGTGAAACTTGCTTTGATTCCAACAAAGTTGCAAATTATATCAATCGATTTTATACTTCTGTTGCTTCAATATTGGTTAACAAATTGCCACCTGCCAGTAATAGTTTTGACACTGAGTCTGATGCATTTAAAAACTACTACAAAGTAAAAATGTCTCCCCAAAGGGTTTTAAGCTATCGCCTGTTACCATTGACTTTGTGTACAAAGAGCTACTGAAGTTGAAGCCCAATAAAAGTACCGGCCTAGATCGTATATACCAGCGAAATTCTTAAAAGACGGAGCAGCGGTAATTAAAGATCACATGGCTTTCATCGCTAACTTGTCTATCACCAACAACACCGTTCCCACTGATATGAAATTTGCTAGAGTAAGGCCTTTATTCAAGAAGAACAGTAGATCCGATGTTGGCAATTATAGACCGGTTAATAGCATATTGTCCATTGTCTCAAAAATTCTTGAAAAAGCAGTGTATAACCAACTTGAAATGTACCTCTCTGATAATAATTTGATTTATAGCCTGCAATCTGGTTTCAGAGGCTCATACTCTACTGATACATGCCTTATTTACCTCACCGATTATATTAGATCCCAGATGGCTGCTGGTAAATACACAGGTATGGTGCTCTTATATTTACAGAAGGCATTCGATACAGTAGACCATGACATACTTTGTAACAAATTGCAAGCTATGGGTATTCACAGTGACTCTGTTAAATGGTTCAAATCATACTTATCTGACAGAAAACAGATTGTTAATGTCAATCAAGTTGAATCCAAACCCATGAATATATCATGTGGCGTTCCACAGGGTAGTATTTTAGGGCCGCTGCCCTGCTTGTTTTATGTTAACGATAATGTCATCAAGAGTTAACTGTAATCTTGTGTTATATATGCTGACGATAGTGCCCTTTTCACATCAGATAAAGACCCAAAAGTAATTTCTGACAGTGTAAGTAGAGAACTTGAGTCGTGTAGACAATGGCTGATCGACAACAAATTGTCCTTACACCTTGGCAAAACAGAGTCTATTCTTTTTGGATCTAAACCTAGACTGAACAGGGTGGACAAGCTTGAAGTTTCTTGTGACGGAAAAATTATAAATCCTACCTACTCTGTCAAATACCTTGGGATTACTCTCGATGAAAATCTCAGTGGTGAAACTGTTGCAAAATCAGTTGTCAAAAAATCTTGTGGTAGATTAAGTTTCTTATACAGACAAGGTCATTTTTTGAATGAAATATCTCGTAAGACCCTTTGCACTGCCCTTATACAATGTCATTTTGATTATTGTTGCTCTTCATGGTTTTCTTCATTTTCTACAAAGTTAAAAATAAGCTGCAAGTTGTGCAAAATAAGTTGATTCGCTTTTTTTTTTGAAGCTGGAGCCCGGGTCCCACATTGGAGATGTAGAATTTAAGAAGCTGGGAATGTTGAAAGATGAAGACAGAGTTAAACAACTTAAACTCAATCATTTTTTAAAAATCTATAATGAAATAGCACCTGAGTACCTGGATTCTCATTTCACCAAATTGTTCAACACCCACAGATACAATACCAGGGGAGTGCAACAAATGTTCTGGTTCCCAAAGCTAAAGGTCAGCAGTGCAATACATTTTTCTTTACTTGTATTCGGGAATGGAACTTGCTACCAACTCAGGTTAAAACATCCAAAACCCACGGGCAGTTCAAAAAGGCAGTAAAGAGTCACTTTCTATCTTGATTTTTCATCCATTTTTTTATATGCAGTTGTTTCATAAAAAGTGCAATATAATATTTGAAGGACCCCAATGGAAATAAGCCCTTTTAGAGCTTTCTTGGGCTATCCTTGGCATTATATGTTTTCTTTTATTAATATATTGTGTTAATTGTTGTAATTTTTAAAGATTTGTATATTTGATCTGATGTATTGTATCTCTGTGTCTTGATATGCCAAATAAAACTAAACTAAACTAAACTTCTACTTTATGGTTTAATGTGTCTTCGTTTACACTTTATTTCAGGTATGACACTGATATTAATATTAGTATAAGGATTTGTATTATTATAAGGATTTATATAGTGCATTTACAAACAGACCAATGCGCTGTACAATATATACATCAATATGAAAATATTATTAGTTATCCCCTTTTTGTTCATGCAATACGAAAAGATCGAACCCAAATCATTAATATTATTCGTATATTGCATGAGAACAAACAGGGGATGACGAATTTATCATTCAGTAGGCATGAATTTAGGTAAACAATTGTTAGAGTGCATGATGAAAAATTAAAATTTTACTTGGACAACGAAAATCAAAACCCTGTTTTATACGGGCAAAAGACCTCTCAGGTACATTAGGATCAATCAGTCAGGCGTATTATTGTTGCTGTTTTTCAACAACAACAAAAATTGTGAATTTTCAATATATTTTTTTTAAATTCAAAGAATAATAATTAAAAAAAATTGTCCAAAAATGCTCACAATATTTTTTTTCTAAAACGTTCAATTTTTCTTCTCCAAAATGTTGAAGAAAATAAATCCTCAAAATTGTCCAACAAATTTCCATATTTTTTTCTAGAACTTTCATTTTTTTCCTCCAATAATTTGAAGAAACAAAAAAATCCTCAAAAATATCCCACAATTTTAACAACTTTGTTGTTGATTTTGTTAGAAAATCAACAAATAATGGGTCATTTGGGCCTTACCAATTTGTTGGCATCTTTGTTTTCAGAGGTTCAATGTTAAACAATGCAATCATCATTAAGCGTGACAAATCGCTCTGGTACAGAGCTGTATGATACGACTTTTTCTTATCATATAGCAATGCATTCGTATAATACAGAGAGCTTCACATCATTAAGTGATCGGTATGATACGGAAATATCCTCTGACCGATGAAATAACAGTGTTCATGTATACCATTTGATAAGTTGATACACCCAATATTTTTGTAATTCTTGGATTTTCAATGTATATTTTAAGCATACTTGTAATTGTAATATTGTGCCAATTCAGCCGATTGGCTTCAAACATTGATGAGGAACACAACAATCTAAATATCATTTACTTTAAGTTCTCGCCATCTCTGAACCACCTCCATCAACACGGTCCCTGCGTACGGACACAAAGACGATTTATTGTGCAGTCCAGCATGTTTAGCCCCACTGTTGCTAATTGGGCTCCCCCCCCCCCCCCAACACAAATAGTGTAACACATGTGATGAAGTTAATGAACAGCTGTACAGGCCGTCTGACCTAAAATACATGTTCTAGATGGGTATAACCTACGAAAAGAAGTTTAATTCCTCCTAAAACATCCATATGACTGTTATTCGGAAAATGAAGGTCTTTAAAAGCAATGGTCCACTTGGACCAGTTCAACAAGGTGAACTATCTTACACCAGTTCATTTGGTGACCGATGAAATAGAGTTAAGATGGAAAAATCTCAACCTTACGTGATCTTTTTTCCAATTTGTACACATAATTATTTCTCTCTCTTATAATGAAGTTTGACATATCACTTTATATTAGGAATTTTTTCATGTACTCCTAAATCGATCCTGAATGTGTTTTCTGTGAAAACCATCACGAAACTTTACTAGATCATAATGGAAATCTATCTAACGATTTATGATAACAAATGCAAATCTGTAAGAAAATCTGCTTTCAAAGTAAGCATCAAGGACAAAGGGCGTCACTTGGAAAATATCGCATAATATGACTTAAACAATCAGTTGGTATAAGTTTTCGAATGTAAACAAAGGTCAAACTTACGCTATGTTTATACTGTCAGTTACTCCATGGTCGACATCTACACAGAGCTGGCTAACTCCTGCTAAATAGAAGGAGTAAGTCGACCGGATTTAGGCGGCGTAACTTACTACTATACAGTTTTTGATTGAAGGAAAGTGAAAGTAAGGCAAACCTCGTTCCCGGTGGATTGACCAAATAAGATATATTACTGGACACCCTCTCCGTGATTGTTACTCCTTTGCTGAAAATTGTTATCTTTGGTACAGTAACTGTAAGGCCAGGAGCTGTCAGATCGACACTCCCTTCGGACACAACTCAAACATCTCTATAGCCATTGACGGATTTAACAAAGTGCCTGAACCACCTCCATATACAGTCCCAGCGGACACAACTCAAACAACTCTCTAGCCATTGACGGGTATAACAAAGTGTCTGACCCACCCCCGTCGACAGTCACTTCGGACAAAGCGTAAACTTCTCTCTAGCCATTGATGGGTATAACAAAGTGTCTGACCCACCCCCATCGACAGTCCCTGCTTACAGAACCCAAATATCTAGATTAACTTACAGTGTTTGCTGTTGTGTATTTTTCTCGTTCCCATCTCCTTATAAAGAATATTTTGGTGAAAACGGATTAAATTTAGAGTGTGTGGACAAAATTCATACAATATGCAGTGTCATACATGATATGATTCCAAAATAGGTAAAAAAAGCTATCACATTCAGGTATAAAGATAGAGTGCTCACTAACAATACAGGGTGTCTCAAAAAAATAAACAACGCACCATTAGGCGATCATAACTTCCTAATTAAGTATATGAATTTTACAATTCAAACGGTAAAAAAAAAAATCTTTAAAATTTCTTTTCAATCATTCACACCTTTTGCATAGCATGATCACAATACAATACATATATTCATAAATACAGATATTAATCCATGTTTGCATCACATGACCAAATTATACGCTATAACAAATAGATTGTTTTAAAGATTAGTACATTCAAAACATCTATAAATTTAATAATCTCTTATTTTGTAACACTTTTCATAAACTGAATCATTTGATAGTTTTAAACTCTTTTTAAATAAATATATCAAAATATAATGTTTGAAAGCCTAAAATTTGTACTTGGTACTTGTGTATGTCGCACCTTATTATTATTATTATTTTCTTTTTTAAAACAAGTATTCTCCAAAATAACCATATCATTCAGAATTTTGCTTTTCTATATAAATAATCCTCTCAAAATAGTGATATTTCAAATCTTGTCCAAAAACAAAAACAAACTTAGTATTTCTTTAAAAACATATCATGTTATGGCATATTATGTATACTTAATTTGCTTCAAAATTGTCAAAAATCACTTTAAACATTTCTTTATGTTCTACTACATTTCATAATCTAACCATTCGACACCACACTATTGCAAGCCTTTATAACTTCAACCATTTTCTTATATTCAATTCTTTTTCAAATAAAAATATCAAATTTGGGTGTTTCCCATATTTGTATTTACTTATGCAAAGCTTTGCGATTACAATTAGTCTATTTATATACTTGTTTTCTTTATCGTTTCCTTTACAAAACCCAAACATGGCATCAGTAAGAGATATATTAATGGTTTTTCCTGTTTCCCTAGTAACCATTTTGTTTATTTCTGACCATATCTTTCTAATTATTTTGCAGTTAAAAAAAGAAGTGTTCTAAATAATCTTTCTCGTTGCATTTTTCACACATATTGCTCCTTGCTATTCCCATTTTTTTTCTAAAAGAATATTTGTAGGATATATATTACTTAAGATTTTCCAGTTTAAAGTTATAAGCCTTGCTTCATTGGCGTGGTACGGTACGTTTTTCCAAATGGTCTCCCATACACGGGTATAATTTGGAAATTTTCTTTCCCAGAAAATTTGGCAAATTGGTTTGACAGAAATGTCAGTAATCAATCTACAACGAACAATTTCAGATGTACATTGTTCTAATGTCCCTTTAGTACTATGATAAAAAAGTTCAATTTGTGATCTAAGAATACTAAATAATCGATCATAACACTCATAACACCCAGAAAACCAAAAACAATACAACTTATTGTAAGGAGAGATATATGACCATACTCTTTTAATGTAAACAAAACATTTATTTTGTTTTCAATTGCGATACTATATAATAATTTGACCATCATGCGCAAAATTGGCGATAATTTTATAATATACATGATTTCAGCCTTCAAGTTGAAAATGTGAAGACTAGAAGCTTGATAAGTTGTATGCGCGATGTTATTAGTTCTTGAACTTGGTTTAATAACGACAATGTTCATATTTACTAAAATTACTATAGTTTTGTCTCCAATTGTTATAAAAAGATTGAACTTATCGTACACATTTTAAATTTTACTGTTCTTAAGTATAAAATGTGATGAAAATAATCTAGACAACTTTTATTTTATATTTTGTGTTAAACTTTGGTCTCATCTGGCATATTATTTGGTGTAAAATAAAATCTAGAACCACAAAAACACGTTAATCCATTTGTAGAGAAGTATTGATTTCATGTATGTGCTGTTTGAATCACTCAATATGAGCAAACTTGGATGGAAGTGTTCCCAGACTAATGTTACGCAATTGCTCATTTCTTTGGAATTACTAAACCGAATCACATCCAGTTTTCTTTCAAGTATAGCAAACTATTCTGCCTTTATTTTGTCGTTTGAGTTGTTCTATTTTGACACTTATTCAGAAAGTTACAATCCTCTAAAGGTACGTTGTAATTTTTTTGAGACACCCTGTAGAACATAACCCTGATCACAACAGTATGTTTTGTGTCTTGTAATCTTCAGGTGACTGAGGCCTATTACCAAACGCACATTAATTATATTTTCTTAGCACGGCTTGGTGGTCTGTTGCCATGCCTACCAGCGTCCGAATTAAGGAAAAAAATCTGGTTGCCCGCCGGGCAACCAAGCAGGAAATTATGGTTGCCCGGCAGATTTTTTGGTTGCCCGTTCTGTAAAATATTTAAATGCATGTGTTAAGTGTTTCACTTCTTGTAAAAAAATTGGTTGCCCACCGGGCAACCAAATAAGTACATGTTGGTTGCCCGGTGCTAATTTTGGGTGTCCCGGGCAACCGGACAACCACTTAACGCGAACGCTGATGCCTACACTTACTTATTAGCTCACTTCTCCTTTTCAGCAGGTCCTTATGATAATTATGATTCCACAGAGTTGGAATTGTACTAACCAAAAATGCTGACAATATTTTTTCCAAAGACTTTTTTGCTTGCTAGCAGGCTGTCTGTTGTGTAATTTAGCAGAAAGCAAGGTTGGTTTGGCGTATTTGATTGCTTTACAATGCTTACTCCGTGTTCTGTAACCATGGTAACGTCGTGTTTAATTAGATTATAACAGTGGACATTTTAAAAAGAGTTGATTATTGTGTCTTAAAATACTCGAAAATATTGTCTCGTTCTATAATGTTTTATTGTTAACCTAAAGATTCATAAAGTCTCCTCGTTTTATATATTTGTTTTCCTTTAAAATTTATTTTCAATCAGTCACACGTTTTGCATAGCATCATCACAATACAATACAAACATGTATATTCAGAATACAGATATTAATCCATGTTTGCATCACACAATGACCAAATCATACAGTATAACAAATAGATTTTTTAAAGATTAGTACATTCAAAACATCTATACATTTAATAATCTCTTTTTTCATAAACTGAATCATTTGATAGTACTATACGGAATTTAATAAGGAAAATAAACAAGTTTTCCAATTTGTGCATGACATATGACTATCATAAATAAAAAATAATCAATTTTGATCAACAATCATACACTCTGAGTAGTTTCGAACCAATCTGAAAGAAGTAAGTTTAAATATGCGGAGTGTATTGAAAGTGTCTAATTGCACTCCGTGTGCGCGCCGAGGTACAGCACGCGTGTCACACGTTTTGTTTGGATTCGTTGTTAATTAGGTCAATACATGCGGATGCATATTTGTTTCTCGAAAAATTGAAAAATCAATGCACTTGCGTAAATGTTGATATGTTCACAAAAGCACTTGCATTGTTATGCCATTAACATCAACATCAGCGCGCGTGTATTGATTTCTTTAATTTTCCCCGAAACAAAACACACATGCATTTCTTTACTTATAATTGAATAATTTATGATTAACACCCTCGACACACGTGGCAAGAGCTTTCGATACAATCTTAATCAACATTAAGAAAAACTAGCCTAATTCAATCTTCCTCCTCATTCTCAATTATACATGTAGTTATCACAGCATCTTTGGGAAGATGATAACTAACTAGCCTGTGCTTAAACCTTCAACCTTAACCAGAAGTCAACCAAGCTTTACCAATAATTGTATGAACCATCACTCATTTTTGAAAGACTATACGATTACCAGCGCTTTTAAAGCCATTTTTCACAATACATTTTTCATTCAGCAACATAGAGTTTATCCTCACAATTAGCTTTTTCAATTTTTATGGAGAACATGAATTGGTCTACTCCCCTCATTCGAAGCCAATTTGTTTTCATTTTCCCCGCACAACTAAACCAATATATATAAATTGCAAAATTGGGCTCATTGCGCAGGGTTATGCTTCAAAAGTGACTCCACATACTTACGCATACAGGTATGCGACACGGGATCTGTTTTCCTTCTTGGCCCAATGTCTTCCATATTGATTGCCTTTTCAACTGAAAATTGATTTCAATAGTTGTCTAGTTTGGACATTTGAGAGAGGTACTTATAGGTTTGTAGTTAGACCCCCGTCAACTAAAATACTAAGACCATAATCTTTTATGCGACAAAATCAATTTTATGGCAATTTAAGACCCTAATTATGTTGATGCCAGGATCAGAATTGAGAGATCAGAGAAGGGTTTCAGAGTAAGAACAGACAAAATCAGCAATTCCTGACCACGCTAGGACAAACCATGTAATTTTACACCTCGTTCATAAAAATGAAATGGATCTTTTTAAAGTTACAATTTAAGTTACCACACCTAATGAAAGAAATATATTTTAGCAAATTCCTTTTTCTATGGGATGTCATTGAGTTGTATGCAGGGTTATAACTAGGCTGTAGATCGATTGTCGGCTAATTTTATTGACGGCGAACAAAGTAAGTGTAGCGAACGAAGTGCAATGGATTGGTTTTTTAATGTACTTTGAGGGTCCTAGGTGTAAGACATATAAGTTAGACTAGTATAAAGACCCAATTACGGAATATAGCTGTATAATAATCCTTAATCTGTCAATAGAGGTTTTTGTGGAAGGCTAATTCCGTTCTGTCTTGCACCCAGGATGACCCCGACTAAACGTAGTGGCGTTTGCCATATACGAGGGTCATTCAATAAGTTCTACCTCCTACGTCATAACTTTGATATTATACAAGCCAGTCATATGAAATACTCCACAATTAAAGCTTTGAATCTCAGCTACAAAATCATAGTAAATTGAATACACATTGTGCTTTTCTGGATATGCAGTAAAAACCAAACTTCCATTTAGTGCGACGGAAACGGGTACAAAACAGCCAAAATGTCTCCTAAGTGCTATTCATTTGGCCAATTCTAAGAGACAAAATGCACCTATTGGTCAATTACAATCGTTCTAAGTTACAAATATCTCTTGAACAGGCTTTAAACAATACTGATTTGTTGGCGGAAAATGCCCTCTAATTAGCCGGAAACTGGCGGAAAATGCCCTCTAATTAGCCAGAACCAGACCAGGACAGCCATCAATTTTAACCCTACCCTAGAGAATCGCTGAAAAAGCCATAATTTGCTTTTCGTAGTATCTAAGAGATCTTCATTATACAGGACTGAATGGATATATTTTAAGTCTCTCGAAGATATATTTTTCTATCACTGACTACCTGATTTACTATTCTAAATGTTGCATATAAGGTCAACTGATAAAGTTACTATCATGTTAAGATTTAACATTCGAGGCATCACTGTGGCTTGACTTGTAACAACGAACATTTTATTGAATATCAGTATTCCATGCTAAAGGCATGTCAATACATTCGAGTTGATATTATACTACTTGTAGGCTACAAAGGTTAATATTGCCTATACTCTGATTTATACATGATAGTAGTATAGCATTATATTGAGAAATTATTTCTTCATTTTCTGATTTCAGTATTTAAATCGGGCAGTTAACCTAATCATGCAATACAGAGAGAAAACGAAAAAAACATATATTTATCTTTGGGGTACTTTTTCCGTGTCCGTTGTCCAAAATCTCTCTCTGGCTTTGATTGCATCATGGCAAAAGTGAAATAGGTATCAATTAGCATTTAGTATACATGTGTAGCTATGATTCAGAGCTATAATCATGACAAATGTTATGAGGTTGACATTCATATTAGCGATGTTATGAGTGAGGAGGTAGAACTTATTGAATGACCCTCGTATGATAAAATCTTGTAGCAATACCTTCGCTGAAAATAAAACATATATTAGTGAGGTATGACTCCTAATCACAGCGTTCAGGTCAGACCAATGCATCGTTGTATATATGAAGAGCTGTGTGTTGCAAAAGGGCCTACATCCACTTCTACCTGTTACTCATTTTGCATTATTGATGGATGGCTATTCATTATGTGGAATGTGGCTTGTATTGTTGATGCCTCAATTGGCGTGCATGGATGCACTAATCCAAGGCATAAAGTAACAGATGAACACAGCCATACAATAATTTGATTAATTCCACGGATTTGTCAATGCAAATTCAATGATGCAAAATGAGTAACATGTTGGAGTGGTCTGGTGGCCCTTTTGCAACAAAGCTCTTCATATACAAAGACAATGTAAATTGCCATTGTCGACACCGTTGTTCTCTGTCTATAACCCCCCATTTTATTCTATACGGTCCTACTACTTTTGCGACTTATAGGCGACTAAACTATCTGTTTATATATGTATTTGCGTATGCAATTAAATAATCTAATCAGTGACCTTGATCACTATTCTATTTAGTACTTGCGCTGTTCGTAAAATTTATCAATATCAATTTAAATCCAACTTAATCGATAGCTAAGCGCAATACACATCGCAGGCATTGCAACTAAAGCTGTACAGAAGCTTGGCGCTCTACGCAAAGTTGCAAATATACTGGAAACTAGAGGCAGATATACTGTCTACAAGTCGCAAGTCCGTAGCATTATGGAGTATGCTTCACTAAGCTGGGCGAATGTTTCACCAACCATCCTAAGCCAGCTCGACAACATCCAAAGAAGGCACTTAGAATCATTAGAGTTAATGAAGCTACTGCTCGGACACAGCTCAAAATTGACAGCCTGTTTCACAGGCGACAGGTAGCAGCAGCTGTCTTGTACAAGATGCGCGCACATACTACAAACTGCCCGAAAGATCTAGCAGAGTTACTCTAGCAGAAATGTCGCCTGGTATTGTATTTGTGGGTGCTGGACAATTTGGTAAAATGAGAATTCGGGTACTCAGGTGCTATTTCATTATAGATTTTAAACACATGTTCAAGTTCAAGTTTTATTTCACAATACAATTAGGCCATTGGCCCATAATATAACAACATATTAATGATACATATTTTACATATCATATCGCATATCAGATACATAGGAAAAATATAGACGTTATTTTTTTTTTTTTTTAAATAATAATTACATAACATTTGACGAATATAATCATGTTCTAACCACTGAATTTCTAAGCTTAAGTGCGTGGTACACAAATGCTGCTAATCCTGCTAAAATGGTCGAGTCAGAGGTGTTTAACAGTGAATAAAATTTCTGATGAGTTGGATTAACGTAAACCCAAAGCGGCAAGTATTTAGTACGTAAGGTGGTGAAAAAATTACAAATGAGAACGAAATGAAATTCGTCCTAAATATCGTTATCATCACAAATAATACAAAGACGATTTTCTCGATCAATATTCTGCCACCTACCCGCTTCAATCATTAATGAATGACTCGAACATCTCAGCCGGCTTAGAGCTTTTCTGTGAGATGTTATTTCCACAGTTAATAAATATCTTTCAGGGTTGAGAAGAGTTTTAAATTCTCTGTAGGTACCCAATTTATCGAGTGTACATACTTCAGCAAACCATTCTTGACCAGCAACGTCTTTTAGTCTTGTGGAGAAAGAAATCAGAACATTTTCTTGAGATCCAATATGATCTTGATTGATCCAAACAATACCAAAACCAAATTTAAAAAGTAAATTTGATTGAGTTTAAGTTGTTTAACTCTGTCTTCAACTTTCAGTATTCCCAGCTTCTTAAATTCTACATCACCAATGTGGGACCTGGGCTCAAGCTTCAAAATGAAGCGAATCAACTTATTTTGCACAACTTGCAGCTTATTTTTCCACTATGAAGAAAGTGAAGAAAACCATGAAAAACAACCACAAATACAATGACATTGTATAAGGGCAGTGCAATAGGTTTTACGAGATCTTTCATTTAAAAAATTACCTTGTCTGTATAAAAAACTTAATCTACCACAAGATTTTTTGACAACTGATTTAGCAACAGTTTCACCACTGAGATTTTCATCGAGAGTAATCCCAAGGTATTTGACAGAGCTGGTAGGATTTATAATTTTTCCGTCACAAGAAACTTCAAACTTGTCCACCCTTCTCAGTCTAGGTTTAGATTTAAAAAGAATAGACTCTGTTTTGCCAAGGTCTAAGGACAATTTGTTGTCGATCAGCCATTGTCTACACGACTCAAGTTCTCTACTTAAAGTGTCAGAAATTACTTTCGACACGGCACGGCATGACATGACATGACATGACATGACATGACATGACATGACATGACATGACATGACATGACATGAAATGAAATGAAACGACACGACACGCCATGACATGACATGACACGACACGACACGACACGACACGACACGACATGACATGACATGACACGGCACGGCATGGCATGGTACGGCATAGCATGACATGAAATGACATGACATGACATAACATGACATGAAATGACATGAAATGACATGAAATGAAACGACACGACACGACACGACACGACACGACACGACACGACACGACACGACACGACATGACATGACGTGACAATAAGATATTGAGTGATAAAAAGCTTTAGTTTATGAATAATATGAAGCTGACTTTAATGGGGCCAATGTACTTCAGTTCAAAGACACGTGCAGCAAGAATACGAGAGTAGGCTAGACTCATGCTAATTAACTTCACGTAAGTAACGGCCAATTATTGAAAAGTAGTATTCCATTGTGTTTGACGTAATCACATTAGAAGCTTTTCGACGCTTTTAACAAATACCCGTTCTACCCAGATATAATACTTTGCCAGTAAGAGACTAGCAGCTCAATCAATCTATTCTGAATGGGTAGTAGTTCAATATCAAATAATTCTTACAGCTCATGGTACTTGCAAAGGGAATATGCATTTAAACATTCGGTCCGATATTTACGCATTATATTACCAATCTGAGTAGCCATAATTTTGCAAATGAGAACCATTGAAATCCAAGAAGACACTCCTAAAGGCTAGCTCACACTATGACGGAGATGGGTCAACGGCAAGCTACGGTAAGCTGCGGATTGCAATTTTGGCCGGAGGGTGACGGGTGATGACTGTTGATGGCGGGTCGTTTGCGAGTACCTGCGGCATTGCAACGGTGATCTGCGATGGGTTACGATTTTGTAACGATGGTCCACGATTTTAAACTTTTAATTAGTAGATTCTTCTCCAGCCCAAGCACAGCGTATGTCTGAGTGGATGACCAGAACGTTGTGAAGAGTGGGAACGCCAAACTCGACTATTTATACGACCCGCCCAAACAAATCGTCATCGTCGCCGCAACCCACCGTCAGCATCCGTTCCTTGCCGCCAGCCAATCCGCTGCCAGCCGTCTTACCTCGTTCCTTGTTGCCGGGCTCCGTCGAAACATCGTCACTCGCCGCCCAGACATCGTCCGATTTTTGTCGCTAGACTGCGTTCTCTGCCGTAGCCATTCGTCCCTTGCCGTCGTGTTGTCGCTGAAGGTAGTTCCCACCCGTCAGCGAATCTTGCTTTTCCCCTTTTACCGTCGTTTTGCCGCCAATATTTTGTGTTTTTCACGTCCGTCGCCCTCCGTTGGTTATCTACCGCTAATATGTGAGCCAGCCTGTGTGAAAACTAGGATATCGTTTCTGTTATTGGTCAATATTATATATATATACGTAAACTATATGGGATCAGGGACAATCGAATGAAGGGACAAGAAACTATTGTACTATTACATAAGTATGCGTGCTGCGGGGGTGCAAACATCTTCAGTTGAGCAAGCATATACAATACATTTATGAATGGGCACTGGTACCAATCTCAGCAATCATACTGCACGACTCGCTGTGTGCCTTGTTCGATACGGATGGACTCTTAGTCGGGTGAAAGCTCGACATGACGTGAAGTAGGGTACAAATGTGATTTTATTGCTGAAAATCATGGATGAGTAAGTCTAGATTCAGACCACCGGGTGCCAAAATGGCACTATTGGGCAACTTTTTTTATTGTTAAGCCACACCCCCTTCATCGATTATGTTATAATGCAGTGGCGACCACCTCACCCCAATAGTGACTGTCGTGTCGGTTGAGATTGGCACTGTCGGTTCATTTGACAAGAGGAATCATGGAATAATGATGGTCAAAAGTACACAGATGGCAATATTTTGCCCGCGTCCCCATATGCAACGAGCTTAATTAGAGCAAAAATAAGTGTTAAGTCGAAAATTTTCGCACGCTACGCGCACAATTCTTTACTAGACAATCTTGTCGGTTAACATTCATTTCATGCCCCCCCCCCCCCCCCTTATGAAAAAATTAGCTACGCCACTGTTATAATGACAAATATATTTGGGCAACACAAACATATCGTGTTTGGTATAAAATTAAAGCACAGCCTATATATTCAAATTTAGGCAGATGAGTAATGACGCAATTGTTTTTATCTGAGTATTTTTACTGTCTAAGCTGTTCTCAATGTTGTTAATTTCAAAATATAAGTCTTTGCTTGTTTGTTTCAAAATAAATGTAGGCCTAATGTAGATTTACATGCATGTACGCAACTATTCACAAGTCCTTAAGAAAATCAGTGGAGAAGCAATATAATGAGAATACTGGTAACTGCAGTATAGGGGTTTCTTATGTTCTGAGGGTGGAATACTGGAATTGTTATGTTTGATAAAGTTATATACTGTAGCCCTTCAACAAGGCACGGTTTTAATTAATCAAAATAATCACAAATAATGAAGACCATAGTCTCAATCTACTTGTATTAAATATTTGAACATTTTCAAAACAAATAATTATCAGTTTGCTGATGCCTCTAACTCCAAATCTATTACTAACAAACAGTTGACAGTTTTATTTGTACCATGGATGAAGTATCACATGTTCAAATTGACAGGCAGGATATGGCGTTGTATAGTACGTGACATAAAATTACAGGTGACATAAAATTACTATCATTTTATGTATTTATTATATGTATTCTAGGAGTCAACAGCATTAATTTGATACCAAACATGATATTATGTTTATAAGACAAACTATATTTGTCATAATTATAACATTATCGAAAAGGACGTGGCTTTGACGTCAATAAAACAAAATCTGAATCTAGACATCCTGCCTCATGTATCCTTTTCAGCAATAAAATTGCATTTATACCCTACTTCACGGTCATTTCATAATTGTGAAGATATCCACTTGACTACATACCTGTGCAATTCCTACTGAACTACTATACTCTAGAAATGCAAATATATATCATCAAAGAACATCATTTTCCGATTAATTTGGATATTGGAATCAATAGGAACAAAATGTCTATAGTTTAAACTTCCCAGGAAAAATATTAATTACTTTGTTCTAGCACGTTTTCACATTTTTTATAAATCTAAAATTATCACATTTTTCTCAAATGTACCGATTATTATTAACACTAGCACGTTATTTTTTGAACAAATCACGTATAAATTGTATTCAGTTTGACCTAGGCCTAAGTTTTATGGAAAAATATATTTTGATCATTTTTCGAAAGATTATAGGGCAACCTTTGAGTTCCTTGAATAAAAACACACCCGCAACTCGCATGTTTTGCAATTGAATACGATGATGTAACGATACAATAGGCCGTTTCTTGTCCCTTCATTCGATTGTCCCTGATGGGATGTCGGTGTAATGTACAATTTCTGTAAGGAGGATACTTTTATATATAAGATGGCGTAAGTTAAAATCCTATAAGAAAAACCAATCCTTAACCGCAAGTCCACGTATTAATCATATGATGTGGTTGTATTTAAAACAACCACATCATATTGAAATGGAAACAAAATTGGAGGTAAATCACTGCAGTTTGGCCCATGAAATTTAAAAGGAACATTATATTGCGCCTAAGATTTTACGATCATAAAAATAAATGAGAACACTATGGATTTTGTTATGATATGGAAGGTTCATTATACTGATCCAGTGTAAGTACTTACGTGTCGTTTCAGATACGACTGTATCCTTTATCAACACTTCTGTTTGTGATGATCATGACGCTTTTTGCAGTCTTGGAGTTGCCAGTTGATTTATCATCTGGGGATTTTTTGTGCGAGATGATAAGAGATCATCGAAAACAAACGTGAGTGAGGTGGTATTGCCCCTCGTCTCGGTTCATCGTTGAGGTCCCCTTCTTTCTGACTTCTATTGCCTCTCGAATCCATATTTTATATCTGTCTTGCTCCGTGCCAATAACCTGTGCCTCGTCCAATTCGATAACATGATTAGAGTCCACAACATGGTCTGTTATTGCCGATTTGTTGACCTGAGTAAGCGACGCCTTTCCCCCTGCTCTGGTTGTTGATGTTTTGTTAGCCTTTTCTGCCTCTTTCTTGTGTTCTCCGAGTCTTGTGCCGAACTGTCTCCCGGTTTCACCTATGTTCTTACATGGACTATCGTGAATCGCGTCCGAAATACCGTTAGGATCTCGTTTGTCTGTGGTACCACTATATTCTGAATTGTGCAGTGTGGTTTCATAGCCGTGCCGATTCGGTAGGATTTCATTGTTCGTGAGACTCGTTCTGAGACACCTTTGACATATGGCAAGACAACAAACCCATGGCTCCTAGTGTCCTCATCTTTCTTGATGTTTTCCTTTTTCTTTGTTTTGAGAGAAGCCATCTGGGTTTTTTTACTTTGTCAAATGACCAAGGTGGATAGCTGCCTTCATTGTGCCTTCATCCTTTCTGACGATTAGGGTGTCTCGAAAGGCTTATCTTATCATCTGGCAACAAATCCCAGATGATAAAAATCCCCAGATGATAAATCAACTGGCAATCCAAGTCCAACTGGCAATCCGATGAGTCGTCAAGATCATCACTACTAAAAGCGTTGACAAACAAAGAATACAGTCGTATCTAAAACGTACACGTGAGTAGGAGTTCCTTTAGTATACCCTACCACTGCATGTCTTCAATGGGGTCTCTTTTAAAGAACGACCCATACACTTACATAGTGAGGAATACAAATGGTAGTAGGCCGGGAGCCCAGAAGGTTTAATCAGCTGAGAAGGTACAAAAGGTTTGATGATCTGAATACGGGTACAGGCTACGACACGGCAGCAATATAAAATAATAATAATTATAATAATAAACCATGCTTATTAAGCGCACTCCGTCGCAAGACCCCAGTGCGCTGAACAAAAAATAAAAATAAAAATAAAAATAAAAAAATAAAAAAAGAAAGAAGAAAAAAAAAGAAAAAAGGAAAAAGAAAAGTACAAAATATGAACAAAGATACAAAACATTATAAAGTCATTTGCTGAAAGAGGTGAGTCTTGAGCGAGCTCTTGAATTGCTGCAGTGATGTGGCATTTCTAACATGAGATGGGAGCCGGTTCCAAAGTTCAGGAGATGCATGAGAGAATGATCTTTGGCCATAGGTGACAGTGTTAGTTTTCCTCCGTTGTAAGATGACAGATGCATTTGACCTAAGAGTGCGTGTGGGTTCCTTGATGGAAATAAGGTCGCATAAGTACTTTGGAGCCTGGTTATTTAGTGCTTTGTATGTCAAAAGCATAAGTTTAAAAACAATACGGCTCTCCACAGACAACCAGTGAAGATCTTTTAACACTGGGCGTATATGTACACGCTTCTTTGTCAAGGTTACCAACCGGGCAGCGGCATTTTGGATGCGCTGTAATTTGCTTAATTGAGAAGCTGGAAGTCCATATAATATACTGTTATTTGAGTCCAGACGAGAAGAGACAAATGCATGAACGAGTTTCTCAGTGCTATTACAGTCCAGATATCTGCGGATACGGCCAATTTTTCTGATAGCGTGTGAAGCGAGACGGCTGATGTTATTTACATGAGGGACTAAAGTGAGATGCTGATCAATGATGACACCAAGATCTTTTGCTTTAGTGACAGTATCAACGACAGAGTCACCAACGTTTATGGAGGGGGTGGGAACATTTTCAGAGTAGCGGGATGATAAATGAACAACCTCTGTTTTACTATCATTCAAGGCAAGCTTGTTCTTCAGTGTCCAGTTTTTAATCTCTTTGATGCAGTTCTCGAGTTCAGTTAGAGAAGGAGAGGTATCATCATTTGGATTCACACTGATGTACAATTGGGAATCATCAGCGTAGTACATACCACTAACTCCAGGGAAGCGTTTCACAATGTCTTCAATTGGTGACGAATATAGGGTAAAAATCTGCGGACCGCAACTGAACCCTGAGGGACACCGCTGAGTAATTGATGAGGATCTGATTTAGAGTCAGCAATCTTAATCACTTGTTGTCGACCGCGAATGTACGAATCGAACCACCCGAGTGCATTGCCTGTTAAACCATATCTAATCTTCAGCCGCTGGATGAGGATGTCGTGGTCGATGGTATCAAAAGCGGCACTTAAGTCCAGGAGGACAAGTATCGCATCCTTTTTAAATATTGACTCTTAGCACCCAACTAAACGTATCAGACCATCAAACCTTTTGTACCTTCTCAGCTGATTAAACCTTCTGGGCTCCCGGCCTATAGGGTATTCTAAAGCTTACCCCGTGAGTACTTACACTGGCTAATGAGCCTTCCATATCATAATATAATCAACGATTCTTAGGGGAGGCCCGTAAAATAATTGGATAGGCTTGGTGGATATCTGATTCCCATATCGACATGGCTTAGGCGACAGGAAAGAGATAATCGATTTTGAAGTCCACTTTTAAAATGCTTCTTGATTCAACTAGTAATAACTATTCGACTGACTAACTAATCGTCTTCCTTCTCAAACAGTTTCCTTTCAAGTCAAATATTGATTATCAAGTGCTACTTATAAGACTACAATAGGAGGGTACTCAGCGCGTGACGCTAGCGATATTAAATCGTCTTAAAGTTTATCCGCATTATTGATTGAGGGGCATCGTAATTGGTGTTTACTGATGATCGCTATATTCACTGAAACGCTTACTGGTACAAGCTAATTAATTAATTGATGGAAAAAGTGTACTTTAGGTCCCAGATTCTGGACTGTACTAGTATCGTCCGATACTGGAACACCCAGTATCGCCCGATACTGGTAAAAAGTAAGTGTTCTAGTATTGGCCGATACTGGTCAATATGTTTTATTGGAAATTGTTTGTATATCGTGCAGTGAGTGAGTTAAAAATGAATAAAAAGGCAATGCAGACGGTAATTTACTTTTCATGCTAAAAAAAAAACTTTTAAAAATAACAAAAGCATACAGGAATACAGATACAACAAGGCTTTTGAATGCACATGCATATGAAACTGCATATTTATTTACAGTAGGCCTATTCAGACTCCAACATATTTATAGCGTTATATTGGCCTACATGTAGGCTACATGTAACATGTAATGATACGTAATTATTATGATAATGATAATAATAATAATACAGGACTCATAGAGCGCAGTACGCAAAGCTTCAATGCGCTTTACATGAATGAAATGGCCAAAAATAGTCACCATCATTACATACATACAAATTACAAAGATAGAAACGATGATATACTACAATATGAATATGATGAAGAAAAGCAGATAAAAACAAAAAAATTATAGTCAAAAATGTCTAGCATACCAAGAATATGGTTATGAGACCTGCACATGACAATTGCACTGCAAAATGCAAAAATATTAAGTTGATGATGATGCGACCGGCACAATAAGAAAAAAATGGTGATACACGGAGAAACAATTGGACTGACGGGAGACGTCGCCAGCACTTTACACCCTCAGCCAGTAACACGAAAATCACAAACAGAAACCTTTTTGGTACTATGGACTTTCTTTTGATATGTTGATGTGAAGAAAAAAAGAGGTATAAACTGATCGGAACATATATTTTTAAAGGCATACTCCTAAACTAAATGTCAATCATCACTTATCAATATTGTTTCTATGATACATGAATGATAAGTCAATCCTAAGGCTATAGGCATTTTCATGAACACATAATTTTCGCGCAGCATGGACTAAATCTATGCTGCATTCTTCAGTTCCGACGATGATATTATGTTATTCTACGTTTATATATCATAATAACCATCTTCTATTAAAGATGATCCAAGCATACATCGTTAACAATAAATTCCACCAGATGATAATGGGAAACGTAAATGGACAAATTCTGTCTGTTGTTTTTAACGTACTATTTAAAATTATCAACAGAGCTATAGCTAAGGCGACGACATCACAAGTCATTCCCGACATGCGATACTACGAGTTTTACCATTTGAATCTACATACATGTAGGTACGCATACTTTTGTAACAAAACAATCCGGTTGGCCTTGAGACTAAAACGTCACCCACGCAAATGAAAAAAATCGTGTTCAGAAGATTGTTAAAGGTTGATCTTGATGTATGAATTCGGTTTTCTATGACGCAGTAGACAACATTTCAATCCAATTCATTTATATGTTACCAGGAAATGAACGTTGACAAATTGAACCCTTTTTATATGTGACGACAACAACACGAGTTCGGTGAACCAACCCTACAAGTCAACATGAAACATCGAAAGCCTTTCAACACGTAATCCTACGAGCATTCCAATTTTAAATCCCATGCTACACCATCAATCCCTTTTTTTGACAACATTTCCGCCGAGGCCTCATCAAACCCTAGATACTCTGTCGCTAGATTACTGTTTGTATCTATATTTGATGGTTGGAAATAAAAAAAAATCTACATACGATATCCGTAAATAATAAAAAGACGCTGCATTGTTCAGTGATTTGTAAAAAAGAAATATCTGTAAAAACAGGAGTGCTACCCATCAAGAATGAAAGAGAGGAAGATGTTTATCGGTCTTCCAGAGATTTGCTCAAGAGAGAATAACTATTATCAATATTTCTTAGCATAAAATCCGGGACCTAAGGGCAATCTGCTTCTCAAACATATAAATTAAAGGCATGCGCCTCAACTAAACTTCAACAATCACTTAATAATATTGTCTATGATAATCTAGGTTTATAGATCATGACCGTTTTCTTTTCAAGATGATACAAGAACGCATCGTTGACACTTATATTAAAAACCAATATTAATTGTGACGGTTTATAAATTATGCATTCAATCCATAATCCGATCAATCTAAACGAATCGAGGGGTTTAAAAGAATTTGCTATCAACCCAAGCGTTGCCCGGATTCTGGTTTGAGCGTGTGATTTTCCAAACTAGTGTCGGATAAGTCATTTTGTGTATAGGTGTGAGTGTCCCTCAAAAGAGTCGGGTCATTGTGACATACTGCTTTTAATGAGAATTTTTACGTAAGATGCATTTCCCTATAGTTTCAACCAATCACATCAAAGGTTATTTTGTCGGCAGTAGGCATTTTCAAATAGTGAGGAAGTACAACCTGAATACAACCCGTAACAGGTGAAACGAAATATGAAACTAACGTTGTACATACAATTCTGAATGTATTTACAAAAGGCATCAAGTAATGTATCATTGTAAACGTCAATGTTGTAAGTCTTATCGTATTATCATCTAACATGAACTACGATTCATTCAAGGTCTATCGATGTGTCAACCTTTGAATGTATGAGATTTTTAATCAAATGGCAGTTATACTTGCGATATCATAGCTGTTGCCAATGCTATGCCGTACTTTAAAGGTATACTATAGTTCGATCAGTTTCAAATTGGCGAAGCCTCCTCAGAGCAGTGAATAACGCGCATGCACATGAAGGCCACAAGCCCACTTTGCATGATATGCGTGACGTGTGCGTGTGTACGTGTAGCCATAATTGCGCGAGAACGCTCGGATTACTTTTGCGCGTGCGGAGAGATAAAAACTGAATATTTTTGTGGTAATATTTGAAACCTAGTATATACGGCGTACGTATTGCAATATGCAAATAGCATAATACATTGAAATTAAATACAAAAGACAATTTTGACAAAATCGAATTGGTATCATGACAAAAGCATAAAAGATAATGATATAGAATCCTTGGATAAGTTGAAATTGTCGAGCACCGCCATTTCTACCTTGATACATTTACTAGTAACGTGTCTACATTTAGTTCACTTCAGTTACTCAAATGTGCCACTTTGGCTTTAGATAGATATACTGCACACCTGTTAGATACGCAACAATGTTAGGGGACATTTCATGATATAACTACAAGTGTTGTTTGCTCAGGAAAGAATAGGTAATGACTGTATCAAATTTGCCACCGGTGATCTTATGTGCCGTACTGCAGTACCACGATATAATTCATTTTGCCTAAGAACCCAAACTAGTTTCACTTGAGATGATGTTACTTATGTTCTAGATACAACCATATTACATTACAAATACTGTGCATTTGATATGTATCATGTTGTGTAGTAGGTACCCTTTTAAATACATAGATAGCGGTGGTCGATCTATTGACTAAAGTATTTAGTTGGCAATTCTTTGAAACGGTACTGTGAGGTTAATAATCAAGGGCTATCGTTGAATTCTATTTCTCGTCTGTAGCGGTGCTGTGTTCCTACATTTCCGGTGCCAGTAACGATAATGATGCTTTATATTATAGTATAGGCTATTTACTACGTGTTTTCACCCATGCTTTCAAGCATGGGGTATTAGTTTGGTTTTCGCTCAGGGGGTGTTCTGATAAGAAAGATAAGGGCGTGTGAGTGTAGACATTATTTGTGTATGACAGAACACATCTTTTGTTGATTTCGGCAACTTAAGTGCAAAAAAGAAAAGAAAGTGCCAACGTTGGTTTAGTTTCATGTTTGAATGGAGGAATTCCATTCAATATTACCAAATATATGATTTTTACTGAAAAAATAACATATTCTCACTCTAATATAATATAATGTAACTTGCCTAGGGTAATAGACCACTACACATGTGGTATCTACATTGTGCCAAATAAGGCATCAGCTTTCAGGACAGGCTATTTACTCAGCAACATTGTCGGTAATATCTCTACATTTCTCTCAGGAAACAATTGGTAATAATATCATATTTTGTTTACTCCGTCATGTCTAATGTTCATCATGCATTACATTTCTGGCTGACACAGAACAATTCATGTATCTTGTCCAATATTTGACATGCATTTGATTCGTAAATAGTTTCATCACCATCGCATGTAAGTATATATTGTTTTTTAAAACAACATCATCATCATCATCATCAAAATATGTTGACGTCATCAAACATCATCCAGTTGACAATAATGTATCTACCAGTTTTCATGCAGAGCACATGACACATGCTTATGTTCATCGAGAAACGGCAAAATTAGAACATCCTATCAAAATATAGGGCCATAGCATCTACAAATAAAATTATATTTTACTTCTCATTGTTATAATACCCTTCCAGTATAAACATAGCATAATGAGACGCAGTACACGCAGAGCATCTAGTCCGTTAAGTTTGTTTTCATCCACTGCAAATAACTATGTCACATAATAATAAACCAATCAATATGATAGGCGTAACCGTAACACCCCCGGTAACACCTATCATAATAATCATGATTAAACTCTTAACTTGATTGTCATCATACCCACCAGTATCTATTATATAGATTATCAGCAACAGCAGGGTTGTTTATACCAATCTAGGTCGGGTTCATGGTTCTCTATCTCAAGTGTCAATAAGGTAATGGCAAAAACTGTGCATCGGATTGTACAATATCTCGTGAAAATGTACGTGAACATTTGGGTGAATTTGATAGTATTTGATAACAATTGAATTTGAATTTGCCAAACAAATTTAACATTTTGAAGAACATTTTCAAAAATGTCCACAAACAAATCGAATGTTTACAAGAACATTCAAACCTTTCCAAATGTTAATAAGATGCTAAATGATATAGTTTCGTTATTGCTGCCTTGTGGTATGTTGACTGTGTGATACTGAACTGAGTACTTTAGTAAGATATGTTCAAGTTAAACGAACATGTACATGTATACTAGGTTATCGTATTGATACCGTTGATTGGTTAACACTTACTTGGCTGAGGGTAGAACCCGATGGATAAATAATTTAGCTGTTGGACACATAAGATACGCTATGATTATAGAAGTGTTCTGTCACTGAACATAATATGATCCACTTAGTTTCACGAGGGCGTTACACCTTAATACCACTTAACGAGCTAACACTTGATACATGTTTTAAAGGGCATTCATTACTTCATGAATAATCGCGATAGCTGCGTACCAAGTGCGTTCCAATCAAATTAATCGTTAGATGAGAACGCGCACGATGAACGCGGGTTACTAATAATTTCCCGAAAGTACTGCGCCAAAGTGTTCCATTGTTTTGCTCACTGACCGACCAATCAAATTAACGCCTCACGCCCCTAAACTGAATATTCAATGAGTTATGAGGAAACACGATTAAAGCTTAATTCTGATTGGTTGAATGATAAAAATGTTAATGAGGGGATGACCCGACTTGGACTGTTTCAAAAACTAAGAAGGGGTGGACAAAATAAACAGAAAACTAATTAATTATTAGCAAGATTATATCGGTACAAATCAACGATTTGGATAAAATATGCATCTTTTTCAGTAATGAATGAGAATAATGACTGCTTAACAACTGTTTTCGTGAATTCCTCAGACCAGAACAAAAACCTATGATTTTAAAACAAATTCACGAAAACAGTTGTTACGCAGTCATTATTCTCTAAGTAAAGAGGATCACAATTGTAACAGTATACCTTTTGCTTAAGAACATAAACAGCTATGCCTATGAGTTCTCACCTAGTATACTGTTTCATTGAGTATAAAGGCACTCTAATTAGCTCAATGCCTATTCAAAATGCTATCACAAATTATGATTTGTCCTGACTAAGTGGTGTGTTGCCGACAAGGATACACTTTGCTACTGTATACATGTTGCTAAAGTGCTGCGGAACATTGAAGTGTATCGCTATATTTTGATGTAAAGGTGCGATTATTGAATATCCATACACTCTTAGTAGTGTCAAACTAATCAAACAGCAACAAACTAAAATACGCGGAGTGCATTGAAAGTGTCTAATGCACTACGCATGTGCGCCGTTCAATGCGTGCAACACGCGCTTTTGTTTTGATTCGCTCACCAATTTTAACTGCGGATGTTAGCAAACTTGTTAACATGTTTTATTCGTAATTACATAGATCAAAATTAAGATGAAATTGTGAATTTTGATTTCTATATTGTCGTGTATGATTTATATCAATACATGCGTATGTTTTGTTTCGCTAACAAAAATAGAAAAAAATGCACTAGCGCAAATGCTGATGCGTACAATAGCACTCCCACTGTGGGCGGGTCGTGCCATTATTCACACATCAACATCAGTGCGCGTGCATTGATTTTTCTGATGTATCTTGAAACAACACATACGCATGAATTGACCTATAATTAATGTAAGTTGTATCTGCTCCAATACCTTTTGGTGTTTTCGGTGGATCATATTTCCTTTCAAATATAAAACACTGAGTTTAAATATTGATAAAATAGTCTACAAACGTCGTTACAATGACCATACCAACTTTTGAAAAGAGAGTTATTCAGTACATTCACAGCTTTTACTGTGTTTGAATGTCGACATGGGTCGTGTGCCTTGAGTTGGGACCCCTTTGTGTGACATATGCTAAAAATGGAAAAATCACATGGATTTTGCTGAAAACATTTTTAGCATTAAAACTATACATAGGAGTACATTCCCTGAAAGCATACAAATTTCCAAATCTCACAAAGACAATATCAAGGTCATTATACAGGGTGGGTAGATAATATATAGGGTACAAACATCAAGAAATGCACTAAAAATACAAAAATTTCACTGGTCATTTACATACCTTGAAGATAAAATTATAATTTATTAAGCTGTATAATTTAAACGTATACACTAGTATTACAAAGAAAACATTTGCCACCTTTGTCTTTAGTTATAAAGGATACCTTATACAGGGTGGTCAAAATTTGTAACAATATAAGTATGTGAAAACGTATTTCTGAAATAAAGTTAACTGTTATCCTAATTTAGTGTCATAATCAATTTTAAATTGACGTTTTGTAATAATATTGCACCAAACACAAACATATGACCAATAATTTCCATATTATACAGGGTGTCACAAGCGAAATGCAAATGTATGATCGAGTCCTCAATCCACGCGTTTCTTCACTTTTTGATTTTATTTTGATAAAAGCAATGATAATGAAATGAAATAAAAGACACATGAAATGATCATGTTACAATTAAAAATGTTGCCTTTTTTGATATACATACTAAATTTAATATGGCCAATAACATCATACACAGGGTATTGCAAAATAAAGCACATGCGATCTAACGGTGCGCTTATTTTTGAAAACAATCTATTTTCTTCATTTTACTGACATATAAAATGTTTGAGCATGAGTAAAATCAATTAGTATTCGGTATCGGTAATTGTGCAAGATGCAATGTAAGTACTTTTGTCCGACAATGATCAACAGACTATTAACAATGACACCGATGGACTTAAGCCCCCACCCCTTCCCACATCTCACTACGCGCCGTAAATCTGTCAAAATTGATAAAGATGTCACAAATTCTAGACAAATTTCAAGATTGCGCGCATGCACACGCGGGCTTTTTGAACTCACTCGGCATGCATGCAGTAGAGCGTGCATGCATACCTTGTAATTTGTATGCTGTCATTTGTCTGGTGGTTATAGCAAAGTAAACATACCACACGTACGTGGTATCACAATATTTATACTGTTTCACTCCATGAAGTGGTTACTTTATTTTAAGATTATGCACTAGTGTAAATTTTATCAGTATAAATAAATCAATCGGTATACTACTAATCTGTACACAACAGCCAACCTCGCTGACATATCTAGCATGTATCGTCAATGAGTGATGTGAATCAGGGACAATCGAATGAAGGGACAAGAAACGGCCTATTGTATCGTTACATCATCGTATTCAATTGCAAAACATGCGAGTTGCGGGTGTGTTTTTATTCAAGGAACTCAAAGGTTGCCCTATAATCTTTCGAAAAATGATCAAAATATATTTTTCCATAAAACTTAGGCCTAGGTCAAACTGAATACAATTTATACGTGATTTGTTCAAAAAATAACGTGCTAGTGTTAATAATAATCGGTACATTTGAGAAAAATGTGATAATTTTAGATTTATAAAAAATGTGAAAACGTGCTAGAACAAAGTAATTAATATTTTTCCTGGGAAGTTTAAACTATAGACATTTTGTTCCTATTGATTCCAATATCCAAATTAATCGGAAAATGATGTTCTTTGATGATATATATTTGCATTTCTAGAGTATAGTAGTTCAGTAGGAATTGCACAGGTATGTAGTCAAGTGGATATCTTCACAATTATGAAATGACCGTGAAGTAGGGTATAAATGCAATTTTATTGCTGAAAAGGATACATGAGGCAGGATGTCTAGATTCAGATTTTGTTTTATTGACGTCAAAGCCACGTCCTTTTCGATAATGTTATAATTATGACAAATATAGTTTGTCTTATAAACATAATATCATGTTTGGTATCAAATTAATGCTGTTGACTCCTAGAATACATATAATAAATACATAAAATGATAGTAATTTTATGTCACCTGTAATTTTATGTCACGTACTATACAACGCCATATCCTGCCTGTCAATTTGAACATGTGATACTTCATCCATGGTACAAATAAAACTGTCAACTGTTTGTTAGTAATAGATTTGGAGTTAGAGGCATCAGCAAACTGATAATTATTTGTTTTGAAAATGTTCAAATATTTAATACAAGTAGATTGAGACTATGGTCTTCATTATTTGTGATTATTTTGATTAATTAAAACCGTGCCTTGTTGAAGGGCTACAGTATATAACTTTATCAAACATAACAATTCCAGTATTCCACCCTCAGAACATAAGAAACCCCTATACTGCAGTTACCAGTATTCTCATTATATTGCTTCTCCACTGATTTTCTTAAGGACTTGTGAATAGTTGCGTACATGCATGTAAATCTACATTAGGCCTACATTTATTTTGAAACAAACAAGCAAAGACTTATATTTTGAAATTAACAACATTGAGAACAGCTTAGACAGTAAAAATACTCAGATAAAAACAATTGCGTCATTACTCATCTGCCTAAATTTGAATATATAGGCTGTGCTTTAATTTTATACCAAACACGATATGTTTGTGTTGCCCAAATATATTTGTCATTATAACAGTGGCGTAGCTAATTTTTTCATAAGGGGGGGGGGGGGGGGGGGGCATGAAATGAATGTTAACCGACAAGATTGTCTAGTAAAGAATTGTGCGCGTAGCGTGCGAAAATTTTCGACTTAACACTTATTTTTGCTCTAATTAAGCTCGTTGCATATGGGGACGCGGGCAAAATATTGCCATCTGTGTACTTTTGACCATCATTATTCCATGATTCCTCTTGTCAAATGAACCGACAGTGCCAATCTCAACCGACACGACAGTCACTATTGGGGTGAGGTGGTCGCCACTGCATTATAACATAATCGATGAAGGGGGTGTGGCTTAACAATAAAAAAAGTTGCCCAATAGTGCCATTTTGGCACCCGGTGGTCTGAATCTAGACTTACTCATCCATGATTTTCAGCAATAAAATCACATTTGTACCCTACTTCACGTCATGTCGAGCTTTCACCCGACTAAGAGTCCATCCGTATCGAACAAGGCACACAGCGAGTCGTGCAGTATGATTGCTGAGATTGGTACCAGTGCCCATTCATAAATGTATTGTATATGCTTGCTCAACTGAAGATGTTTGCACCCCCGCAGCACGCATACTTATGTAATAGTACAATAGTTTCTTGTCCCTTCATTCGATTGTCCCTGTGTGAATGTAGTATTTCATTGCGTGTCTGTGAGATTAGCTTATCATCTTCTGCGATTCCTCCTCCTTCCAACACTCTGTTTAATACTCCTCACAGCCCAATCTCTCTGACAGTCCACATAGCATGTAGGCCTATTATTGATAATCAATAAGTGAAGTGAATGAAGTATTTCATAGAGCTTGTCTAGAGATTAGCGCTGTGTGTGTGTATGGGAATGGCTCCTCAATTCTCTTCCTCCGGTTCCTCCCCCTCCTCCCCAAGCACCCGTTGACTTATTATTTGCTCCCAATTAAAACTGAAATAATTAAGACATTATTTTGTGGATGGTATGGAAAGAATATTTATTGTGCTTTGTAATGACACCAAATTGGTTATTTTATGACGAGAAATATAGAAACGGTGATAATATAAACATCATTAACAGTGTAAAAATGTCACACCTCCTCAAAATACGGGGTTCCAATTCGTGGCACACGACCCATACGCTTCGTAGATTATAACATACATGTAGTCACAAAGCGATAACGTGAGCTTAGATCTGAATGGAATTCAAATCATAACAATTAATATATCGATTTCCAAATAGGATCCGTGAGCCGGGTAATGGTTTCATCATTATATTGGAAGTAGTTTGTCCAGATTCAGTGATCATGACTTGTATGTAAAATGTAAATAATTGGTTAACATTATAGTATCAAACTAAGATAACATAAATTACTTCGAATAAGATCTTTGATCTTTGAACGACATAGTCTAGTAATTATGTTACAAGCTGAACTATTAATGGATTAAATGACCTATAAGCATGATAAGTACGACACTTGTTTCGGAATAGGTATCCCGGAAAAAAGTGTACCTCGGGTCTCATATCATGCGCATTGGAAGTTAGTGCTGAATATTTTCGAGAGATATTTTCCTTAAGTTTTTAATTAGTTCGCTGTGAAAATTATTTCCTTTTGTTTGCAAATAGATAAAACCTATGCAAAATGTCAAGCTGATGTCTACGCTGAATAAGAGTTTATACCCTAGAAAATGAAAGGAAACAATCACATTTTCAAATCAGAACAGCCAATGCACATGGGCGGATCGGATTAATAATAAGCATGATTACCCGGGTCACGTTCTTAGGTCCCATAACAGAGGTTGCCGGGCAAATGTGACCGTAATTTTAACTTTAATCTCACTTTATTCCGCGATAACCTTTGTTGAGTGAGTGGGCTTTATTAACATTTCAATTTCTTACACTCAAGAGATAGTTGTTGATAATTTGGTTTCAAGGACAAAAGAAATTCTGTTTATTTCCACCGTGAGTTTAGGTTCCGTTTCGATATTTCAATTGCAATACTTTCATTTCAATAGTGGGTCAGCCTTAAGGGATATACATTATACAGCGTGTCCCAAAAACTGGGTTCAACAGTTTGCGAGCTTATAACGAAATAAGTAGGAAACATGGACAGTTTATATTTAAGGATACCGTATCAAACAAAATATACCTGACCTTAATTGGGTTAATTCTGAGACTTATTATCCAATGTAAACTTTTTGAAATACAGAGATTTGAATAGAGCGTTGTCAGAACCCATATGTCCCGATTTAAGGAATAAACATCCGTGCGTTGCATAAAACTGTGCGCTATGTGCAGTATTCCCGACATGGGGTTTATTCTCCGAAAAGAACTTAACAATAACTCGGACTATAACAAAGAACATTTTGTTTTAATGTTTATGTAAATAATGAACTTGTATTTAATTGCAATATGACCAAGATAATTTTGTTTACTGCCCAAGTCTTTGAAAAGAATGAATGCAAAGGCAAAACTTTGATTAAGTCGCAACAATGCGCAAGTGCAACACATCGGGAGGTTCCTTGAAAAGTGGGACAAATGGGTTTTTGACCACGCTCTATTAAAATCTTTGTATTTCAAAACGTTTATATTACATTAATCACAGAGTTTAACCAATTAAGGTCAGGTATATTTTGTTTGATATCCCTAAATATGAACTATGTTTCCTACTTTTTTAGTTATAAACTCGCAAACTTTTGAACCCATTTTTTGGGGACACGCTGTAGTGCGCTACTTGACGATTTGAAAAAAAAGACCGACCCATTTTGTTGGTTTCAAACTTTTGAAATTGTTTCGAAGGTTGTTTAAAACTACGAACATTTTAAAAATTGTTCTCCCATAAAACAGGATTTCTTTTCCCCGTCGCTTATACAACGGAGCACCGACGAACGTTGCAGAAACGATAGCCACACCTCAAAAACATCTAACACAAAAAGTTCTTACCAGGTGATTTTATGTTAGGTAATTTAAGATCAGTAACTAGTTTAAACAATCTAAGACATACACTAAACGAGCATATTACATCTCCACACTATGACACCTTATTCAAAATAGTTTTAAAGTCATGATACCTTTAAAGTGACCACGCCTAACGGGGGAAAGGTTATTTGTTTGCCATGTATGGGGATGTCATTTGTGTTGAACACTATGTGCTATCGGGCATGTACGGATATATGGATGAATTGGTGAGCGGTCATTCATTTCATACAAATTGCGCAACGGCCTTCGGGAACTAAGATGGCCTCAATTGGGAGCCAGATTGGGAGTATCATTTAAATTAAAAAGAGCACACTATGGTTGAGACAACGTGTGTACACATATTAAGCGGAGGTATTAAGGCGAAATCAAGTAGATTGCATTTGCAGCTGTGTTAAATATCGCATCACGACTCGATTAATGAGTGTGTATGGTCACAGAATAGTCAAGATGCCATGTTGGCAATAACAAGCATGATCAGTGTTATGTTCTCTTTCTCTTTTACTCATTCTAATTTCCAACTAACGAATTAATTCAGAATATTCCAGTTGTAAAATAAATGCAAACGATATAACCTCAATAATATGTTACTGTTTTGTTTTTAAAGTGTGTAAGTCCCCTTACATTCAGTAACAATCGGGAAACAGAGTTCACACCGGAAGTCTCATTACTCGACTGAGGGCGTACCGCAAGTCTAGTACGCATGGCTCATACGAATAAGTGACACCTTAGGATTCAGAAATATGGACAGTTTTTTTATGTTGGTGTAACGTAACTTTCAGAACACTTTTGCTCTAAGAATTATTGCTATGATATTAAAAAAATGTTTTCTTCAAATTCCAAGTCGCGCTATATTCACACGGTATATAATGGTAATATTACAATTTATTTTGATCACGTTTTATTCTTAAACCACTGTCAAATACTTTGTGTATTTCAAGTGTTTTCCTTTTGGTATGTCATGCAGCAAACGCATCAGTGTGTGAATAGTGCCCTTCAATAATTGCGTAATGTTTATCGACCACTTTCAATGTTTTATAACAAGCTACAAATACTTCGGGATACACTTTGTCTTGTAACACTTTGTCTTGCTCACAAAGCATTAGTGCTGGGCAAGCGTAAACACTTAACAGGCACTGTGACATTCAAAGTGACCACCGCGTCAGGCGTCCCCGACGCAAACAGCCACAATGTCTTTAAGCGTTTTCATATGATTTATTGATGTATATAAACAACGGATTTACAGTCGTCTAAACTATATACTAGTAGTATAAACAGAAAGTTTCATCGTCATCGATACGTCATCACACGTCTGCTACCGGTACCCCTTACTCAATTTGAATACGAAATTAATACCCTGAAAGATGGAACTAATCATACTTAAGCCATATTAATGTTATACTTTGCATGAATGTTATACTTGACATACTTCTCTCCTGCAGTATACGATAAGAATACGTAGGGCAATCATGCATCCAGTGGGCTTACAACGAAGGCCGCTATGAAGCATCCAAATATAACAAGTCTAATGTATACATTTAGGCCACACGCTGCGCATTGCTTTATTATGTTTTCACAACATTGGTATTTAAAAGTCCGACCACCTGTAAACGAAATATACCAGTTTACTTGAATCCAAAACTGTCAGTTACCCTCTTACATTATATACATCAGTGTTACTGTTTATAGCAACGTTTAGCAACATGCAATGTTCATTTTGCTTTCACGAATGGTCTCGGATATCAATTCAAATCGTCTGCTACAGTCACTTATAACATAATAAAACTACTTTACGGCCACATCCATACGTTTAAAACCATATTCATCTCTTATCTGGTAATAAAACATAAAGCAATTCACAGTTCACCAAAAGAAAAACCTATTAAGGTATTTTGTTAATATAGAAACCTTTTATAGGATAATAAATTGACGTTGACGCGAAGTACGAACGGTGCTGGATTGGACCACTGTCTTATGCGACCCATGATAATCTGTGATTCAGCCTTAAAGTAATAAAGCTTTAAATAATCGAGCGTTTGTCATTACATTGTGGAAATTGTAGGTTTACTGGGAAATAGTAGACTTTAGGTTCCGAAAATATATTATGTCGTTGAGGGAGTTACATCGTCATGGTAACATTCATTCTACCATGTTATTAACGGGATACTTAATTTAAATTATGCAAGCATTATACCCATACACCCATATATTGTATGCAGCTGGCAATTGATGTCTTTAAATGAGTATGATTACATTCCATAGCTTGGGACTGTTCCGTTGTACCTGTCAGATGCAGTCAACAATGAGCAATGCCTTCAGTAGAGATTATTAGATTTGAACACCTGCTGACAACGCGTAGATACAATGACTAACCTTTGTATCTGATCAGAATTCTGCACAGCGATCAATAATGTGTTACGGTAAATATGCGCATCTTGTAAACGGAACGGTAACAAAACATGCATTGTCTGGACAAATGCTGTGAAATATAATAGAATTGTACACCCTGCGCAGTATTACAATGATGACATGATACAATTGCTTACATCCAAATACAGCATATTGATGATCGATACCGTAGTTGAAGCACTTAATAACAACTTAAAAACATCCATTAGCCCTGAACAAGTTGTTGTTGTTGTTTCAGTCAGTTATAAATCGGTCATACTTGCCCGATAGCTTTTTATTGTATTCACGATTCGAATATGCATCCACAAGTAATTTGTAAGTAGAGTATTGCCTCTATAGTACGTGTATATTTGTAAGGAAAACCTTGTATTGGTTTTCTATTTTGTTTGCAAGGTAATCACTATTGTAATACAGTGACGATGAGAATGATTTACAGTTCTTTCGGAAAGCGGTAAAACAACACTAAAAATGCCCTATTTAGTCAAATAGATTAACCACTGTCTGATATACACACTTCGGAATGTACATTATGTCGGATTGATTGCTTGAGTAAAAAGGCAATTTCAGTCACCTGATGCTGCGTTAATAAATATATTATGAATGAATCCGGGAAATAGCGAGACGACGCTAAATACGAGATATTTATACATACAAGTAGGTCAGCTTTACATGTAACATTAAATCAACGATTAAACGATGCGCAGCACCTCAAATATCGACAGGAAATTTGGAACAATTCTATAACACCTGACGATACGTGTCTACTTTAATATGGTTTATAAAAATATAGACATATTCGGCCCGTGGTGTTGTTACGCCATTTAAAATAAACCACTGGTCGATATCATGTCATGTCACACTAAATCATTTGGGTGTGGTCTAAAAACGTATTGTCTAATTGTTAGATCTGAACACCAGTACATACAATGAGTTACCCTAGTAGCAGATCCATATTATACTCAGTGATCGATAATTTGTTTTGGCGATAGTTATACATACTGCAAAAAATAAAAACAAAACGTGAGTTTTATGATTATTTAATTATGCAAACTTCACATTTTTTGTAATACGATCCATAATTTGAAACGGTAATTCTGAATGCGTTCCGCAAACAAAATAGAACAAAGCATGGGTTTCAAGATTATTGAATTACGCAACTGCACATAGTATGTAAGAGCTTAATAGCGTCCCCTTAACTGACATGTTAAGTTGTTGATTCAGACGGTATTTTCTCTGGCGAACTTAATGTTTTGAGCTAATATATACATGTGCATGTATAATACTACTTACACAAAAAACAAAGGGTATAAAATGTTCGAAATGTAAATTCAGACTTACTTATAACAAATGAGTCTTCTAAGATTTTCTTAGCAAATCTATCAAGTTTCAAATGTGATATATGCTTAATGTTAACCCTCGATCTCCTAAGGGGGTGGAGGAAATTGGTTACCACCCCCTAAGAATTGTTTACGAAAACAAATTGAGGATAGCACTATACCTGGGGGTAGGGTAAGCTGTCAAAGTCCGATGGTAGGGGTGTGTGGTTGCCACCTTACAATTTTTAAACATCGCCATTTTGAAATACATCTTAATTGTATCATGGTCCTGAATATTATAGTATACGTCTCTTAAAACGTCATTTCCCTCACTTATAATCACAAAAACGGATAGAATTCCGATATTTTAAACATTTTGACCATCATTTCAATTCTGGCCTATATTTCACTGTACAGACGAATACAACAGGATTTTGAGATTGGCCATGTTTAGTGTCGCCATTGTAACGTCATATGTGGGATGTTTTGTACTTGTTTTGGTATGTATAGAAAGAGGAGACCCCTAGCTATACCATAATCATATTCTGCATCTCGGTTTGATTTTAGGGGGGGGGGGGGGGAGTGGGGGTGAGGGTGATAACCCCATTAGTGTTACAAACACGTCTCAGGAGGACGAGGGTTTAGCTTACAAAAAAACAAATAGTTTGTCCAACTTTATCCTGGTTTCGTGATAGTAGGTCTGACATTTAGGAATTGTCTGCGTAGGTCCAATTCATTTTAGATTACAATACTTAGGTTACGTTGGGGAAAAGGTTATCGACATGAATTTGTGTAGTGGGAAATAACTTGTAAAGTGATTGAATGGCGATTTTATGTAAATTTACTAGATAAGTGGGGGCGTACATCATCGCACTTACTGACCCATCCTCATCCATACACGTTAATTGTATGCCATTAACCTTTATTATATATAACTTGTTTTTTAAAACATGCTATTGGGGTTCTACTTTCAGTTCAATGTGTTATTCAATGCAGGGATTATAGACAACTTGCCGAAATTTATATACTTATGTTACTGATTGATGGCCAAGGGCTAGATCTGTCGTTAATTAACTTAAGTCTTAGGATGGAAGCAATATCTGAATGTAACAATGGACTCTGGTCACATTTATGCTGAAGAATAGCTCAAGAGAGGGGATATTTGAAAGGTTACAGATTTTGTTTATTTTCATTAATTTTTTTATATCATACGGTCAATTTTCGTTAACTTTTAAATTATTAGATCTCTGTGATTTTCAACTTAAATTGTCTATACCTGAATCAAAATTGACCTGTGATCATTCAACAAGCTGGACTGCATCAGACCGAACTGCCAAAATAGGACGTATACGTAAGTGACTTGTACGTAAGACTTGAACGTATAAGTAAGTGACTTATACGTAAGACTTATGATAGTCACAATACGAACAAGTCACCAAAGCAATATTTGGAACTAAACCAATGAAAATATCTGCATAATACTATAGAAATATTTGCATTGATCTCAGTTCAATAAGGTTGTCTGTAGTGCGGTCGTAATATTTATTTCAAAATGTGTTATAGCTCGTCTCCTTTTACAATGTTACGTGAACCTTACAGAAGGCCACCGATATTACACGATCTTTTGCAGGTGTCCATATCCAATAAGGTATGAAACGTATTACACAATAGCACGTGACGATTTCCAAAGTATCACATACAGTGCACTGATAGGGTGGATGAAAAAAGTAAACAACTCTATGCCAATACTCTACTCATGACTCGCATCATAACGATATCTATGTATGCACATGTTTGCAGTTACTTAGAAAGAATCAATTAATAATGCATATCTCATATCGGAATGTTCATCGGGACATAACAAAAGAAAAACTTGTTGATGTTGCGTACAGTAACATCAGTGACTGCCGGTCACTCCTGGTCCTTGTCGAAAACATGTTTATTTTAGTCAGCGATGACTTGCCAACAGTCTTGAAATGTTGCTACAGTCGCTTGGTCACAAACCACCTGGATCACTACTTCAGTTGAATTCTATCCAACTGATGAACGACTAATCGTTCGATTTGTCAAGTATCTTAGTCCAGACGACCGATTTAATATCACAACAGCGAAGGATGGGCAAACTAATAGGACTCCATTACAACTTTATTAAATAAACACTGAAGTTACCATAGGCGTAGCCAGGATTATTTTATCCGGGGGGCACTCAGGCTCGGATCCAGAAAATTTAATGGGAGGTCCCAAAAATTGAATTTGATAAGGTACCATCCAAGCAGTGCGCAGAAGTAGACAAATTTCAATTTTGGAACTCATTTAGTGCGATCTGGTGTACACCTTTGACCAACATTTTATCGGAAAGCCACCTCTTCATTTCCAATAAATATTTTGTTTTTTATCAAAGCACGAAAGAAGTTGAGCATTATACTGATATTTACAATACAGTTTGTGTTAGCTGTTAAACGAACGAAGAATCTGGTTATAACTTTGTCGCGATTTTCATATGTATTTGCAAGAGCAGGGGGAGGGGGTGACCTTCAAGATAGTCATTGCTGAAATTGAAGTGTTTCTGAGATAAAATAGCATAATTCTGTACTATATTTGTGGCACCTCTTTGTTTTTTTCTCTGTTATCTTCTCATATCTCTCATTTGAGATTTAAACAGTACGTCGTACATTTAAGCTCGCTCTAGGTATCGCACTGGATTGCTGTTTGATAAATGCATGTACTGATAGGCTAAAAGTAAGCACGGCAGATTCAATTTCAGCTTTACTATTTTGACGATCAATAATGTCTAATAATGGAGTTATATTAAATCCAGCCGCAGAAGAAAACCAACAAATATAAATATGAACAATATCCGTTAAATATCCCACGTGTTAGTGTTGCAATGATCGACAACGTTATCAGGTAGCTCTAGGGCCAACACCCATTTAACTAAGATGAATTCAATAACTTTGCCCTGAGTAGAAAAGGAGACGCAACCACAGCTGTTCTGAATGACTGCCATTTACAATCAATAACGTGATGGCCGGTGGGGAGATTGCTGCATCGATTCGTTTTTTTTTTTGTCGCATCATTCGTCATTGTCTGCATTGTGACGTATCGTGTTCTAGTATTCATTCAAATATGTTGATATTTGTCCGTATGGTTTGTATGTATGCAGGTGTAATGTCAATGAATGAATTGAGATATTTCGAGTTCGGTTTGGAATGAGGAAGGTGGTGTACCCACCCATTCATCCGGTTTTTGTGTGTCTCTTCTTAATACTTTGTATTTGCTTCGACTCTGCTGATAAAATAACATGAAACACAGCGTGTTGTTTAGCTTCTGTGTAATATGACATTTAAATTGTATTTTAAAGCAAATATAACAGCAGGTTGAGTATCATTGACATTATTCAAGTCAGCTTAAAGACATGCTCCCACTCTGGATTGCTAACCACTTCCGGTCCTCTTGGGAATTTGAAAAGTTTACAATTCCTCCAAGTTAACTCCATGTTGTACAATCTGTCACCAAGTGATCGGGTGTATTACGAGTTCGTCTATTGCGAACCCTTCTAGTAGGTTTGTATTGGAAAAATGCTTCTCTTGCCCGGTTCATTTCAAATAATCTTATTTTATTTGCGACCTAAGGACCTGGACATAGGAGGAATTAGTCCATGTCTTTAATAATAACTTTCACTAGTGTCCAAAATGAAATGAAGGTTTCATAAGTAATTTGCGTCTTAGAATCAGTCAGACACCTGACTGTCTCCATCTCTAAATGTACAAACAATATACTAGTCACAATTATAAGGCAATTCATGCAAGGCTACCGACAAATAACTCACGGCGACATTTTCAGTAATTGCCCCGTTATAGATAGTGGTCAGGCATAAAGTAAGGTGATACAATATTGCGTTTCAGTTAATTATACGATTTGGCCGTCATGGATTGTGGTCGGGCATACAGTGAGGTGCTAATTTTATTGCTCACTAGTTTAATGATACTATTCTGGACTCTCGATGATTGCTCTTCACAAGCTCATGGCATTTCTGATGGATTGATGATATTACAGATGTCACGTTCTCGACGGAGCCTTAAAGGGGTATTAAGAGATCCTCTGAGACCGGGAGTGTTATTTTTTCCAGAAGTTAGATTTTTGTAAATGCTTGCACCTATCACTAATGTGACAGGCTTTTAACACTCAATAAAGCGTGTGGCGACAAACGCACAATCGACTCTTAAATCATGCATTTAGACACTATCAACGTGACAAATATTGTACGTGACAAGGCGTTCGTCTAGAATATTGAACCATATGATTCGATATATTTAGAACACTTTATAATTTGAGCGAAACGCCTCATTTGTCACAGTCGGTAATAGAGGGTAATATGAAGCATGCACCAAAACAGACGCACACACACTGTGTAAACAGAATAAGAACTCTGTCTTGTTTCTTTTCACATTTTGTGACACACAGGCAGAGAAAAAAATAAACCACATGATTCGATATATATGGGGACCACTCATATGCCGTGCCAAATATAACGCCGCATACATTGCAGTAGGTCCATACAGACAAGATGAGACATTCACGTATATCTAAAGATTTCACCTCCTAAATTCTACTTGCACACACTGTGTAAGCAGCCGGAATTATGAGTTAGAAGGTAATGGCAGTAAAATTGTCACAAAAAAGTCTGTCTCTGATACATTTGGGAAAATAGCTATGCGATATGGGTTTTGTTATTGTTTATTTATCGTATTTTTGGCATACCTTTTATTTGCCTTTTTTTACGCGGGGTATGTGAGACAGATCTTTTGTTTTTGTCTTGGCCTTATTGCAAACAGATCGGGCGTTTCTTGATGTGGACTGGCAATTAACAACGGCAAAGTGCTCGTCAATAGAACATTGCATTGAAAACATCGGCAGGGCATCTTGTCAGTTGCACATTCGTGCTCAATAAAATATAATCACTCATCTTCTTTTCTGAGAGTCATAAATGATTATTAATAATCGCTTCATCCTTAACTGCCACTGGTATAGTTCATTATCATTACCATTGTCCGTTTAATTGCCTCAGGGTATGGTGACGTTAGGGCGGCCATTTCATTCTGTCTAATCTCACAAAACCAAGTGGTGTGTGACAATGCTTCATTAAAACAAGACAATTTTGAATGTCATCCTGAAATGAGAGAATTATTAATTGTCGTGAAGATTAATGGCACGTGAAACCGAATCAGATGTCAAGAAACTATTAATGTTTATATCCTTCATCAATATATTCCTGTTCATTAATTGGTTGAAAGTGTGTCACATGATCAAAAATAGTCTCACCATTAGGCAAGAAGACCAAAAATGCTATTGACGAGGGAGAGAGGTACTATTTGGAGAATGAAATAGTCTACTATTACCCTATGACCTCGATTTACGTGTCAAAGTTCTCTTTATGTTAATATTATGACAGTTGACTTTAGGATTGACAAGCCTTAAAACGTAAACAGACAACAACAGTTTCAACAATGGCGGCTGCTGGTGTAACTCCTCGGTTTCGGCGTGTAAATGAGGGTCAATTGTGACAATTTATTGACAGCGCAGACAGCGAGAACACTAAAAAACAAATAAAAAATGGAGTGTCAGTTTTTCGCGAATTTTGCAAGGAAACCAACGCTGATTATACTTTAAAGGAAAACGCCGTAGGCCAACTCGACATATTGCCGGTGCCCGTAACCGAATGAAATTTGAATTGAACAGTTCGTGAGTTGGAACTTTTTGAACCTTTGGAACAGTTAGCTTTTGACTTTGAAACATATTGCAGCTGCTTTACAAGTGCCAGGTGGTGAGTAAAATTCGTTTTTTATATTTCTCGTTCCCTAGGCCCTAGGCCTAGGCTAAAATGTACACAGCTTAGTCTTAGCCTAAGGCCTAGGCTAAGCTCAGTCTTGAGAGTCTACTTTTAACAAATTAATGAACAAGAAATATAAAATTATAACGAGGGTAAAACCATCCAATGGAAGAGTGCTCAACCCTAAAAGGGAGCCTTAGAAAAACAAAAATGTAAGATTTGATTTTACATTGCTTTACAGTACTGTTTCGTGGGGGCCTGAGAACAGACCCTCACTCCTCAGAAGCTAGATGTTTAATGGTAGTGTCACACAATGGTACATATTACAATACATGTTCACAGAAAGTGATTAATATATGTCAAAGATTATGTCAAACAAGTCAAGTGGAGAAAGTCATGGTAATGTCAAAAGTCAAGTGAAGAATAAATCCATTGTTGTGTTAAAAAGTCAATTGCAGACTATATCCATGGTTACGTGTATGTCAAATGTCAAGTGATATCATTGGGCATAACCCTTTTATTCAATGCATCATTGGGCATAACCCTTTTATTCAATGCTCGGAAAGGCAGCAACATAAATCAATTAATCCAGCTCGCACTGACTGGATGACATTAAACTGACTAATTGGCGAAAACCAGTCGGAAACATATATTGATGAAGGATATAAAACAAATATTTTCTGCTCTTTATTCGGGATCTGGTGGAATATATTGGGCCCCTCGGTGAACTGGAGACCGTGGGGTACTATTTTCCCTCGACCAGATCCTTCAAGAGCAGTAAATATTTGTATAATATTGCATTATTAAATAAAATTCGTAAATCATCGTCTAAACTTATTTAAAAACAATCCAGACTATCTCTATCGATTTCTGTTTACTCCTAAAATAATTTAATAATATTTTGGTAAAGCCATCCTAAATAGCATCTATATCACTTTTGAAAACTTAATAATCGATTTACGAATGGAAGATGCAGACCACTTGAATACTTTAATTTAACCTATACTTGTAAGAGTGTAGTTAAATTGACGAATTTTCATCCCTGATACAAAACAACAACAAAAATGGAAAGAAAATAAGAAAAGAAAAACATCACAAGGGGTCAGAGCATAGAGTAATTCGGCCAAATGCACCGATTACTTACCACACCAATATCTATTTTATTACTAAGAGTACTAAATGTCTGGCAAGGTATTCAAGATGATTCAAAATAAGGAGTTCATTTGCACTAAAGGCCAACGTCATCCATCATCCCCATACTTCAATTGAGCCAGAAGTGCCGTGATGCATAATGTATCCGATTGAAGTTTGATCAGAAAGTTGTATTAACAGTGACACAGTATTGCTGATGATACATTTACATGTCGCGCCTTAGTGTAATCCTTTACTTATCATATTTCCATTGACTATGCAATAGGATGATACTGGGAAAGAGAAAGGGAATTTCCCAAAATCATTTGCTGTACGTAGTGTGTGTGATAAAAGTAAGCAAAAATAGTTACACTCACATTATGTTTGGCAACCTCACTGATGGATTCCTTTTAACAAATCCAGTGTCGGATATTGTACATTATTGTTATAAATATTTAAAATAATTTCATGGATAAAAGGATAATAACACTAAATAGGTAGTGCTCTCTCTCTTATTTGGCTATTTCTTCAGGCTTAATACTAATTCTCTTTTTTCATTTTTCATCTTTTTATGGCGGTCGTGGTACAACGTATTAAAGGTCATATCCAACGGGCAACAACGTGGCTTTTCGACTCATCAAAGAAATCGGCATTTTAATTGGCCTCCATTTCATTGTATCAGTTGTATTTCAAATGTAGATACACCAAGGAAATAGCTCATTCTTGCAAATATTTATGAAACATGACAAATACAAAACCCCACGTATTGTTTCTATTTATAGATCAGGCGCGTTACGTGTAAAACGCATACGCGTAAAGGACTTTCAAGAAAAGGGTACTTTTTTAAATTCCTGTCGATTTTTTGAATAAACATTCGATCAAAATATCGGATGTGTTTGTTTTACACCGAAACTTTTCTTTAAAATGTTTTGGTGCGTTAGATTTAGGGTTTAAATTGAAGAGATAAATACGTACAAAATACCAAATACGCGTGTGTCTGGGAAATCTTCGAATTTCACCCAGTTTCCTCTTTTAAATAAATACTTATATGTTTCCTATTTCAAAAAACCACGAATTCTATAGTATTACAAGCCTTGCAAATTGTCCTTGACACAATGTCTCGGTTAAAAATAGAAGCACAATCTAAAAAACAGACTGTCATCAATAAAAGAAATCAATAAAGAAATAGCCAAATTATCTGTATTACGTTTTCTACAACTCATGTCCACTTGATTTCCGCCCGGACATTCGAAGCGTGTAAAGTTTGACTTAATTGCTTCTTCGCCCGGGGAAGTGGGTACTTACGTATGAAGTATGCCGCTGTAATGGGTCGCTCTTTTTAAAACAAATCCCATAATATTGGGTATGATTAATACTTGAAAATTGCAAAAGATTCCCCTGTCAAATCAACCACTTTTGCGATCAAAACCTCCCTAACAGTGGTTCAGAATTGTACATCTCAATCGACACGTCCCGTCAAAATAATTAGAGACCTCGAGCTTCTTGGCTTCATCCTGAATCTAGCCTGAATCTAGGCACGGTTCCTGCGAGGCGTGAAACCTAATCGCAGCGTTCAGATCTGACCAATAAGTCGTTGTCTCTAATTATATAAAGTCATTGACAATTACCATTGTCGATTACCGTTCTCCGTCTATGGCTTCATCTCTACAGTGTTAACGCTTTTAAGCGACTAAACATCGTTAGATCCTTGGTGTAAGACATTCATATGTTAGACTAGTGTAGAGACTCAATTACGGAATATAGCTTAATCCTTAATTAAGTCAATAGACCCAAGGAACAAGGATAACCCCGAATAAACTGCCTGTTTTATAGGTTAAGTAGTGGCGTTTGCCATTATATGATCCAATCTTGTAGTAATAATTGTGTTTGATAATAATCTATGTATGGATGTTCAAGTTCGACGGATATGCCAACCAGTGTATTATAATTTGAGGAATGTGAATAGTATAAGGAAAATGTTAACATTTGAAACCGCAGCTACTATCGTCCATGCTCTTATAACTTCTCGTATTGACTATGGCATCACTGATCACTTACTTGACAAACTACAACTTCCTTAAAATGCAGCTGCTCGCATTCTCACAAAGACAAGGACATTTGATCATATAACTCCAATATTGAAATATCTCCACTGGCTCCCTGTTCGCGAAAGGATTCATTTTAAACTTCTTCTTTTAACTTGGAAAGCTTTGCATGGCACTTCACGAATTTCTAATCTTCTAGTTCCATATCATCCAAAACGTACTCTCCGGTCATCAGATAAACTTTTACTTGTTGTTCCACAGACTACTTCTTCATTTGCAGATCGCACTTTTTCAGTTGCTGCACCAACTCTCTGGAACTCACTACCTTATAATTTAAGATGCTGTGATTCACTTGACTCTTTTAGGAACTTGTTAAAAACAAAATTATTTGACTCAGTTTATAATTGATTTCTTCGTATATTTATGCATATCATCCTTGTTTATGTATTTTTCTTGTTAATTTGTATTTTTTTATATTGTTTGCGTCTCCACCTAGATTGACGGCGCATTATAAATGCCATTATTATTATTATTATTGTTAATATAATATCTACACTCATTAAAAATACCATTTGGCGAAAGTATTTTCAATTTAAATCCAACTTAATCGATAGCAAGCGCAATACAACATAAAGTGGGAAATGGTATTACTGCATTACATTCCAGTTGCCTGTAAGGTTTGAGCCCAAGTTTGATCCATCCAAAAACATTGACCGCATGCTGGGGGACCTTGAATGTGGCAGCGGTGGAACTAGAAACAAGCCGGAGGGGCTGAAGTATTGCCACATGACTTTCCACACGTGGTGATTTTCCGGCTAGTTTTAACACTAAAATCTGCTCTTTAGATAATATAATGTGATTTTTTTTTCGAAATTTTAACATTTGTTTTTATAAAATATGATATAGCACTAGTTTTTATGACAGATTGAAATTAAAAGTTGGAATTTGTTATCACAAGAACATTTTCAAAAGTAGTTAGGGCTTCTAGTTACACCAACACTAAAGAGCCTTGAGCTATGCTTAGGATAACGGTGGAAATGGTAGCACACATGCTGGCAAGACACAGCTGGTGTAAAATAAATCAGATAAATGGTGTAGGAGGGGATAATGTATTACCCTGGATATGTCATCAAAGACGTGGTCAAGAAAGTTGGATTTTATACAGGGCACGGAACCGTAATGTGTAAACGGTGCAATGGCGGAATGCGATGATTCAGTATAATTGTACCAAAATACGCACACTAATTGTAGTCACTTGAAAGTCTCGTGTTTATGATAGCCTGAAGAATATCTTTCTTCATACCCCTCCCCCTTCCTCACCAATCAATGTTGCGATGCAATGTGCTGATGGTGAAAAAAATTGTGGTATTCAACATTGATCCGGGGGAGAAGCGGGAACACTTTACATTACACTTTAAAAAAGTGTTCGAACAATTTATCATAATATTATATAAACGTAAATGTTAACATACCATAGCAAAGAAATCCTCACATTTTGAAGGGAAACCTGCGGGTGGCACTCAAGTAGAAATTGATATCGGTGTAATGCACATATCAGTTGTATGACGCACTATACGACCTCCGGGTGTGGTGCGTCACTCTACCGACGTGCGTCACTTTTTCATGTACCATGACGCACCCCTGTGTCACTAATGTGACGGACCTTTGCCATACAATGACGGTATCCTTAGTCAATGTTGTGACGCACTATTGATTGTTACTGACGGACCATTACTGTTTCAAATGACACACCCCACCGTCAATGTTGCCATATTTCTTAAATCAAAGCATCGCTCTTCTATACCCAGCTCCACCACTACGGGGTGTGTCGTTAGAGGTTTGAAGTTCCAACCAACGTTAGTGTTTAACCTTTAAACAAATTGTGGATTTGACGATTCTCGCGATTTGGGACACACAATTGTTTACTTCAAGAGCGGCACATACCAGTCCTATAATACTCGTGAGTACCATCCCCGTGTTATTTCCGGCATGGGTATTCAAAAGGTCATAATAGCGATCGGGTGATTTTACGCATGTGAGAGTATCGGAATAGTGATTTTTACCTTTTGGGAGTTGCATTGCATTGCCTTTCGGGAGTTGCATTGCAAAATAAATGGTCCTATTGTTGATATTTGAGCTACAATATTAAGGTATCCTGAGTATGGTTTTCCGGCACTGTTTTTTTATCTGTGACTTGTTTCGTTTATTGTATTACTTGTAATACGTATGAAATGTCGCTTTTTCTGATGTATAGAATTCGATATTCTGTTTTCTCATTATTGAAATAACATTGGCCCCTCAATAAAAAAAAAATCAATTTCCTTCCAAAAATAAAATCTCAAATAAGGATTCGGGATTCATCCGAGTTTTCAAATAGATTATTAATTGATACTTCACCATTTGTTGGAATTATAATGTGCCACGTTTAATGACATCAGAGGATTACCGGTTTCTTACATTATTTAAGAAGGTGTTATTTTAAGTTTATAAAATACAATAATATTTACTGTGACGGCTAAACGGACAGTACATACGCTGTTACATGTTTGTGCAATGCAAACAGTACGATATTATTATTTTTCGTTCGTGAATGCAGTAGATCAGGCTTTCTCAACTAGATTTACTGATGCGCCACATTTTAGTAACCCACTTGTTGAAGCTCCACTTGGTCATATTTTGTAGAATTTACAATGGCAAAATTCCCTTTATAACTGTCAGGATAGTATAATATATTATATGTATTCCCTCCCTTTCCCTTTTATGAGGAAGTTTTGCATCGCGGGAACGCAGTGATCATTCAAATCTTTGTCTATATGGTGTGTGAGTATGTAAGTGGTGTATGTATGCATGGTTGAATGTATTGTGGGAATAGTGATTCCAGCGTTCTCTATCGCATTACCAGGTTGACTAGCTAACGAACGTTGTGGAGAACGGACGTATGTACAGATCGCGTTGTGATCTTTAATTTAATTATTAATCTACATGGAGAATAGATAGCTTAGCTTTACCAATGTTTGTAAGAGTTCATCTACAGGTAGCTTCTAATGCAAAATGCAACTATACATGTTTATAGCAGTGTTTCTTCAATAGGCTACAAAACGGTGAATTTGCAATTGGTGACGTGTTTTATGCACACAGCAAGACTATGCTTTTGTGACGGTGGCCAAAGATTAAATACTTGGTGTTACAGACTCTCCAGAGCTAGCCGGTGAATTTGCACAATAAATCGTAAGTTCTATTTATTGTATAATTTAAAACCTGTGTATCAATCCTATAACTTGCACGAGCATACAGTTGAATAAGGATTTGAATCATGTGTGTATCAATCAAGCAATGTGGTTTTACATGGTATTGATTATTGAGTGATAATCAATGCAGTCACCATTTATAATCCTCATGGGTGACATTTAGTGTTTATATAAATGTGAGTGGTAAATGAAATGACATCACACATTGTGTATTGAACGTTGAGACTGGTGCCCAGTCTATTGTGTAATTGTGATGTATTTTCATGAGTCACTTATTAGACTTGATCAAAATACAGGTTATACCATGTTTCTTGTGTGATAAGATATAACATTTTGATCAGCGTTAGAGAAACGTCACGAGCGTAGTGACGGTGTCAAATATTATACAATATTAATGTGTGATATAATTATGTGGTTACGCGAGCGTATAATTTGACGGTGTTAAATATTATACAATACTATTGTATGATATTGGTGGTTAAATTAATCAACAATATTAATTTACTTCAGAATTCTAGTTTGTGTCCAGAATCATTTCAACAAACAAAAGAATTACTATATCGTGTGTATATAAAAGAGTCATGGTCAAGTTTACTTTTACTCTTCTATTTGGGATATAATCTTATTTATTATATACAGCCGAACATGGGTGTCGGGTGCAAATACCAGACTATGGTACGGCCTACTTGAGGACCAGACAAGTCGTCTCGTCGGGGGCTCAGTTATTACAACTACCATATACAGTCTACGAGCAGATGATCTACGGGTCAGTCTACGGGTCATAATCAGAGGATCTACGGGTCATAATCAGAGGATCTACGGATCAACTCTACGGGTCATAATCTACGGATCAACTCTACGGGTCATAATCTACGGATCAACTCTACGGGTCATATTCTACAGGTCAGCTGTCAACTAAGCGTGGGAACTGTTGAACCAACGTAGGAACTGTTTAACCAACGTAGGAACTGTTGAACCAGCGTAGGAACCAAATTAGTAAAGTGGTTGTGCACAAACCAATTTGAAGTGTTAAATTGACTCAAAACAATATTATGATGTGTGTATTTATTGTTTATGTATTGTTATCATGTATGTTATATTCACCAAAAAACGTGAACCAATCAATCATTAATAAATGTAGTGTCAAATCTAAAACAATTCTATGACCTTTTCATTCCTATGTGACATTTTTGGGGACTCTCCGCGAATTGAAAAGACATTGATTTAGGTGTGAACGAAATCATTTATGCTAGTGCAGATTTGCAGAATTTATGTATTTTAAATGCTTTTCTCGAGTAGCACTGGAGAGTATAACAACAATTATGGCGTGTTCTTTGGTAAGTGTGGTCTTTACATAGTATTGCATTTAACCATAATATTTTGTAGCCTCTTGGTAGTACTGTTCGCATTATCTTTGCGAAACATAGGTAAGCTTGCGTATGCAGTGTTGATTTTGCATTCTGCAATTGTGTGTTTGATCTTCGCCATGGACTTGGTAAAGCTAGCTGCGCTTGGCGAAACGTTGGGACACACCGGTGAGTCGTTACAAAAGTTTATTACAGAACAGCAGATGATAGCGCGTGATCTTAGAGCGCAAGATAGAGAACGCTTGGATAGAGAACGTGAGTTAGTTGAAATACAATATAAAATTGCATTGATGAAAGTTGAGAGTGGTGTGAGTGCGGAAAAACATAAAAGTTATGGTAGATCTCCTAAACTCCCTGCTTTTCAAGAAGGAAAAGATGACATGGATGCTTTTCTCCAAAGGTTTGAAAGGTATGCTAGTGCTCAGGGTTGGAAAAGGGAAACTGATTGGGCTATTAACTTAGGTGCTCTTCTTTCAGGTAAAGGTCTACATGAGTATTCTACTATGAACGCACCAGATGCCAACAACTATGACAAGTTGAAGGAGGCCGTGTTGAAAGCGTACCAGTTAACTGAAGATGGATTTCGCACCAAGTTGAGGACAGCAAAACCAACTTCAGGTGAAACAGGTACACAATTTGTAACACGATTATGTAACTATAGAGATAGATGGATTGAATTATCCAACATTGACAAATCATATGAAGGTGTATGTGATCTTTTAGTTCGTGAACAATTTCTTAATAGTAGTGGCAAAGACTTGACATTATTTATAAAGGAAAGGAAGCCTGATAACATACATGATATGGCATCATTAGCAGATAGGTATGTTGAAGCCAGAAGTGGATGGCAGCCGGTACCACCTGTTAAGCCCCAAAACATGAAAGGTAAAAGTAATGTTAATCAGCAGAGTAATTCAAGTCAAAGTACCAACAAGTCTTATTTTCATCATGGTAAACAGGACAATCAAGCTGGTAAGCAAGGATCAGGTTTGGGTCCATGTTTTGTATGTGATAAGCGTGGTCACTTAGCACGTGATTGTACACAGAGACCTGCTGTTCTAAAAGCAGCAAGTCTTCAGACTATAGAGGTTAGTTCTACGTCTAAGAAGAATAAACGCAAGGAGTGGTGGAATAAACATAAGCAAGGTAAACAGAATACAAATGAGTCATCTTCGTGTGAAACTTGTACATGTACATGTGATAATCATGAACAGCATGATCAACCAGACTCTAGTACTCAGGGTAAGTCTTCTATTACAGGTTGTATGGTGGTGAAGTTAGACAAACATGTGAACGAGACCAGTTCAAAAGACGGGTTTGTGAAATTGTCATGTGGGTGTAAAGTTCCTGTAATGAGCGCTGCATGTAGTGCTAAAGAGGTAAGACAAATGCCTGTAGTATGTGGATTGGTTGATAACCAATCAGTACTTGCACTTAGAGATAGTGGTTGTAGCGGTGTTGTAGTCCGTAAAGACTTAGTATCAGATGCTCAGATGACTGGTCATACAAAGACGTGTATTCTTATCGATGGAACGATACGTAAGGTACCTGTAGCTAATATTTATATTGATACTCCTTACTTTACAGGTCAAGTTGAGGCTATGTGCATGAATAATCCAGTGTACGATCTTATTGTAGGAAACGTTGAAGGAGTTCGTGGTCCCACAGATCCAGATCCGGATTGGTGCTGTTCACCTCCCAAGAAACAGACAGTTTCTTCGGATAATGATGTAAGTGAATGTAATCAAGATGAATTAGGTTTAGCTGTGGAAACGAGAAGTCAACTTAAGGCTAAGGGAAAACCCTTTAAAGAACTTAATGTATCTGAGCCATTTTCAGAGATCGTGACACCAGACCTTCTACGAGAAGCACAGAAGGCAGACGTGACGTTACGTAAGGTAAAAGAATTAGTAGAGTCGGGTGAAGTTAAACATGGTAAGAAGGGTAGTACTTCAAAATTTATCATGCCTTCAGATGGTATATTATACCGTGAGTTTCAATCCCCTGTGATAGAGTTTGGTGAATCTTTTCATCAAGTGATAGTGCCTACTCGTTATCGTAATCAGGTATTGAAACTTGCTCATGAGAGTATTTTAGGTGGACATCAAGGTTCCAAGAAGACCAGTGATAAGGTATTGGCAAACTTTTATTGGCCAGGAGTACAAGCTGATGTAACTAGATTCTGTCAGTCATGCGACGTATGCCAGAGAACGTTACCCAAAGGTAGAGTAACCAAAGTTCCTCTAGGTACTATGCCAATTATAGAAGTTCCTTTTCAGCGGGTAGCCATTGATCTTATTGGACCGATAGTTCCCTGTACAGAGAGAGGTAATCGTTACATTTTAACTATTGTAGACTATGCAACCAGGTATCCAGAAGCTGTGCCTCTCCCCAGTATTGAAGCTGAGCGTGTTGCCGAGGCATTAGTGAATGTCTTCACAAGAGTTGGGATCCCTGCTGAGATTTTAAGTGATCAAGGTAGTCAGTTCACTTCAGGTGTAATGCAAGAGGTTAGTAGATTGCTCTCAATCAGACAAATGACAAGTACACCTTATCATCCCATATGCAATGGTCTTGTAGAGAGATTCAATGGTACTCTGAAACAGATGCTAAAACGGATGTGTGATGAGAAGCCAAGTGACTGGGATAGGTATGTTAACCCTTTGTTGTTTGCTTATAGAGAAACACCGCAGGCGAGTATGGGATTCTCACCATTTGAGCTTCTTTATGGTAGAACAGTCAGAGGACCATTAGCCATTCTGAAGGAACTGTGGACTGGTGAAATAGATGAACCAGAGACAAAGACAACGTATCACTATGTTTTGGACCTGCAAGATAGACTCCAGCAGACCTGTGATCTAGCTAGAACAGAGTTGCAGAAATCCCAAACAAGGTACAAATCTTATTATGACAGACGTGCGAGACCTAGAAAGTTCATTGTTGGAGATGAGGTGTTATTGTTGCTCCCTACTGACAACAATAAATTACTGATGAACTGGAAAGGTCCCTTTCCTGTTATTGCTAAGATAGGTAGTATGGATTACACGATTAATCTTGGGCATAGAGTTAAGACATTTCATGCTAACCTATTGAGAAAGTATTATCGCCGACCAGAGACAAAACAAACTGAAGTGGCATCAGCTGTTGATCTTACAGGTGGACTGCTGGAGGTTGCAAGTACTGCTGTGATAGAGAGTGAGTCAGACTCTGACGAACTGTTAGCTGAGAATGGTAAGGTTATGTCTAGTAATCAGTTACTAGAAATTCCAGCTTTCACTCCACAGGAATCCTTGGCAGATGTCCATGTAAGTAATCAGTTAGATGACCAGCAACGTGCACAAGTGTTAAGAGTAATTACAAACTACAAGTCTACACTTACAGATGTACCTGGTAGAACTACGTTGGGAAGCCATGATATCAAGGTAACTGATAATACTCCAATTCGTAGTAGACCATATCCCATTCCATTTGCTATGCGTGAAGTAGTTAGGAAGGAGGTGCAGACTATGTTAGACTTGGGTGTAGCTGAACCGTCGGATAGTCCATATGCTCATCCGTTGGTAGTGGTAAGTAAAGGTGACGGAAGTTATCGAACGTGCTGTGACATGCGCAAATTGAACCTTGTCACTGTGTTTGATGCAGAACCTATTCCTTTGCAGGATGATATTTTTGCCAGGTTGTCCAAAGCCCACTACTTTTCAAAATTGGATTTGAGTAAGGGTTATTGGCAAGTTCCTTTATCGGAAGCTGCCAAGCCATTATCAGCTTTCATAACTCACGATGGGCTTTATCAATTTCGAATGATGCCGTTTGGTTTGGTCAATGCTCCGGCAACCTTTTCCAGGATCATGAGAAAGCTCCTGAGTGGCTTAGAGAATGTAGAAAATTATATCGATGATATTTTGATATACACCACTTCATGGGACGAGCACATAACTAAGGTAGGAGAACTTTTGCGGAGATTACGACATGCCAATTTGACTGCGAAGCCGTCAAAGTGTTTTATAGGGTATGAGCAGGTCGACTTTCTTGGACACAAGATTGGACATGGGTTGATGCAGCCTTTGCCGGGTAAGTTAGAGTCAGTTCAGAATGCTCCGAGGCCAGTGACGAAGACTCAGTTGCGTTCGTTCCTGGGCTTGGCGAACTACTACCGTAAGTTCATTCCGAACTTTGCCGCAATTGCTGTACCCCTTACAGACAAGACAACAAAAGGTGAGCCTAATAAGATAACCTGGGGTGAAAGTCAAGAGTTAGCTTTTAGAGCCTTGAAAGGTAAGCTAGGTAATTCCCCGATCTTACATCTCCCCGATTTGTCTAGGAGAATGATTCTCAGGACTGATGCATCAGATTTAGCCATTGGAGCAGTGCTTCTACAGGAGTATGATGGTGAGAAGTTTCCTGTAGCTTACATCAGTAAGAAGTTAAATGGTGCTCAGAAGAATTATTCTGTCATAGAGCGTGAATGCCTCGCTGTTATTTGGGCAGTGAACAAGTTTGAGGCTTATCTTTATGGTCGTGAGTTTACCATAGAGACTGACCACCAACCCTTATTATGTATGAGAAAGTCTAGAGTGGCTAATGGGCGTGTAATGCGCTGGGCTCTCTCTTTACAGCCATACAGGTTTCAGATGAAAGCAATCAAGGGCAGTGATTGTGTAGGGGCAGACTATATGAGTCGTCTATCTGATGAGGTGAGTCAAGTTGAAGGTACAGGTAATGCCAGTATTGAGTAAGAAGTTAATTACTGCAATTATCTTCTCTTCAGAGAGTCTGAGATGTAGCTGGGTTGAGTTACATTGTCAAGAGATTGGTATGTATGTAACAGATATCGTCAGAAACTGGGTTTCTTTATAGTAAGTCGGTATAATACTGTTATTATATTATAGTAGTGGAAAATGTTAGTGTAACTACATTTTTCTTGAGGGGGGACTTAAATGTCAGGATAGTATAATATATTATATGTATTCCCTCCCTTTCCCTTTTATGAGGAAGTTTTGCATCGCGGGAACGCAGTGATCATTCAATTCTTTGTCTATATGGTGTGTGAGTATGTAAGTGGTTTATGTATGCATGGTTGAATGTATTGTGGGAATAGTGATTCCAGCGTTCTCTATCGCATTACCAGGTTGACTAGCTAACGAACGTTGTGGAGAACGGACGTATGTACAGATCGCGTTGTGATCTTTAATTTAATTATTAATCTACATGGAGAATAGATAGCTTAGCTTTACCAATGTTTGTAAGAGTTCATCTACAGGTAGCTTCTAATGCAAAATGCAACTATACATGTTTATAGCAGTGTTTCTTCAATAGGCTACAAAACGGTGAATTTGCAATTGGTGACGTGTTTTATGCACACAGCAAGACTATGCTTTTGTGACGGTGGCCAAAGATTAAATACTTGGTGTTACAGACTCTCCAGAGCTAGCCGGTGAATTTGCACAATAAATCGTAAGTTCTATTTATTGTATAATTTAAAACCTGTGTATCAATCCTATAACTTGCACGAGCATACAGTTGAATAAGGATTTGAATCATGTGTGTATCAATCAAGCAATGTGGTTTTACATGGTATTGATTATTGAGTGATAATCAATGCAGTCACCATTTATAATCCTCATGGGTGACATTTAGTGTTTATATAAATGTGAGTGGTAAATGAAATGACATCACACATTGTGTATTGAACGTTGAGACTGGTGCCCAGTCTATTGTGTAATTGTGATGTATTTTCATGAGTCACTTATTAGACTTGATCAAAATACAGGTTATACCATGTTTCTTGTGTGATAAGATATAACATTTTGATCAGCGTTAGAGAAACGTCACGAGCGTAGTGACGGTGTCAAATATTATACAATATTAATGTGTGATATAATTATGTGGTTACGCGAGCGTATAATTTGACGGTGTTAAATATTATACAATACTATTGTATGATATTGGTGGTTAAATTAATCAACAATATTAATTTACTTCAGAATTCTAGTTTGTGTCCAGAATCATTTCAACAAACAAAAGAATTACTATATCGTGTGTATATAAAAGAGTCATGGTCAAGTTTACTTTTACTCTTCTATTTGGGATATAATCTTATTTATTATATACAGCCGAACATGGGTGTCGGGTGCAAATACCAGACTATGGTACGGCCTACTTGAGGACCAGACAAGTCGTCTCGTCGGGGGCTCAGTTATTACAACTACCATATACAGTCTACGAGCAGATGATCTACGGGTCAGTCTACGGGTCATAATCAGAGGATCTACGGGTCATAATCAGAGGATCTACGGATCAACTCTACGGGTCATAATCTACGGATCAACTCTACGGGTCATAATCTACGGATCAACTCTACGGGTCATATTCTACAGGTCAGCTGTCAACTAAGCGTGGGAACTGTTGAACCAACGTAGGAACTGTTTAACCAACGTAGGAACTGTTGAACCAGCGTAGGAACCAAATTAGTAAAGTGGTTGTGCACAAACCAATTTGAAGTGTTAAATTGACTCAAAACAATATTATGATGTGTGTATTTATTGTTTATGTATTGTTATCATGTATGTTATATTCACCAAAAAACGTGAACCAATCAATCATTAATAAATGTAGTGTCAAATCTAAAACAATTCTATGACCTTTTCATTCCTATGTGACAATAACATTAATTTCAAAATATTTTAACATATGTAGGCAGCATATTAACTAATATTACTGTTTGAGGGCACATACGCGCGTAGCGCGAGAAAATTGCTGTATTTATACATCTGACCAGGCGCGTACGCAGGGGGGGTGTTTTTGGGTGTGTTTTTGGGTTTTCTTGGCTCTGTCCTAAAAAAAATTAAAAAAGGGGAAAGGAGAGGGAAGGGAAAGGAGAGGAAAAAGAGAAGGAAAGGGAGAGGAAAAGAGAAGGGAAAGGAGAAGGAAAAATAGAAAGGAAGAGCGGGGCCCGGACAACGGAGAGGGGGAGAGGCAGTGGCGTAACCAGAAGGGGGTCACGGGGGGATTGCCCCTCCAATATTGACTGTATGTCGGTTGAGATTAGTGGCATTGTCCGTTCATTTGACAAGAGGAATCTTGGAATTATGATGGTTTAAAGTACACAAACGAAAAAAATCGCGCGCTACGCGCGGATATGTCTCAAAAATGGAATAGTTTGGGAGTAGGAGCTTGTTTAAAAGCAGAAATGTACCTCAATCATAGCACAAATAAATTTAAGTCGAAAATGTTCTGTTCCCTTTTCTTGAGGGTTACAAACAGGCGGGAACAGCTAGGGTTCAATGGGTTAATCACGTGTATTAAACACCCCCTCCAAGCCGGGTGAAAAGAAAAATAAGAGAATATGAAAGGGAAAGGACAGGATCAAAATGAAAAGAGGCCGCCCCCACCAATATTGACGTCGTGTCGGTTTAGATCGGCACTGTCGGGTCATTTGACCAAAGGAATCGTTGTCAAGTACACAGATGAAATTTGTTCGCGCGCTACGCGCGCATATATCTTCCCAAAATGCAATATTCTTTGGTACAACCTTGTTTAGAATCAAAATGTAGCTAAATCGGGCAAAAAATAGGTGTAAACTCGAAAAATGTGTGTCCCGGCCAGCGCAAGTGTGTCCCGGCCAGCGCTTCGCGCAGGCATGGTGGATAGTGAAAACATTATATCAATATTTCTAAAACACCCCCCTTTACAAATTCCTGCGTACGCGCCTGCATCTAACTGTCATATGCCTATGGAATTTGGCTATATCATGATATGATTTTTTTTAAAACAAATTTTAACCACTCTCGCGCCCCTTAAGATGCCTTGATGCGCCACAAGTGGCGCGTGCGCCACCATTTGAGAATGCCTGCAGTAGATCGATGCCAACGTAATTTACCATTTCATTATACCAAAGCGTTAGTGTGAATGGCCATGAACGACACTCCCAACGTCTCGTGAATTAAATATGTATAGCTCAATTTCCACTGAGCTGATATTCCTGCCGGGACTTTATTCAAGTTCAAGTTATAAACAGTATCGTTTATCGGTTTCTACATGAATGAATGATAACAGGATGTAGGCGTATTCCTTTGACGAAGTCGTTTCGATGTAATATACTCTGCTAGTAATAATCAATAATTTAACTAGTGTCCCTAAAGCAATTATCGTTCACCAATTACTTATCTTTCCATTAGATAGAATTCCCCATAATACGCTAGCATCTCCAAGGGAATAAGGGTGTTAACATCGAAAAGCACCATAACGGATATTTATGAGATTGATGAAACTATATGAAGCCATAATGGAACGAAACTTACTCGGTAAGTTCTACAGGACAAAGCAGAAAGAAAACTTTAGGATTTAGAGAATTTTACAAAAGATTTGTTTGACCCATTCGAAGTATTGTATTCTCGAAATTATATTTACCCCCACCTCGTTGAAATCGGATGGATGTGACTGGGGATTGTGAAAGGCGAAGGAAATAAAATTAGATTGTAAATGTCTTAAATAACACACACATTGTTACGTATAATACGTATTTAAAAAGCTATCAACTTAGTGGCAATTGTAACGTTTTTCCAATTGAGGAAACCGGGAGTTTAGTATAATGCCATTCACATGCTACATGCGTACGAGTAATAAGCCTTAATTCATCAAATAACATTCAGCCATTTCATTATAGGTTTTACATTTCAATTCATTGCACTCAATGAACACCATGGCGATGTTAGTAAAGTATTACGTCCTTCAAAAACTCTACTTCAAAATCTGCCATTGATAATACTTTTGGCGCCAAACGATATGGAACTGATCTCGCAATCAGTAAAATAGTAACATAGTCTGACATTTTACACTAACATGGAATCCTTACAATGGTTGCATATTATGGTATGTATTAGCGAGTATTGATCAAAAAGAATCAGTGATCGCCATGACAAAAGTGTCAAGCCCTTATTTGCTCAAAACAGGTTCTAGTGCCTTTTGTCCACTATAATATGTCACATACTAGGGTCAATAGCTCGGTATTGTATTGATGCATGGAAGTGTTTAAATTGTATTATATAGAGGTGTTTGTGTGGATATATAAATGGATGTATTTATAAAATGATCGTCCAGAAGGAACTCGGCAACAACCCAAATGAAGGGTTAAAATGCCAAGCTGGCAACAGTGACCACGATTCATAAACGATTATCTATCCCTGATCACTATGACACTTTGAATAAGTTTGGAACTTTGTAAGTTGATTTCACCACGATTTGCCTCTAAAATGTCAGACGGTAGGGGTGGTTTGTTGGGTGACTCCATCTGCTGAGATACAAAGAAAACCAAGGATGACAGTGCGATTGCAAGCAGTACAGACGTAGAGACAGTTTTTAAACGCTTTCACCCTAGTACCTTTCACGACGTAAATAAAACACACAGCATGACAATATCCAATTTATGTCAGCATTAGACATTCGCGTTCTCCTTCGAATTATCGAAAACATCCAAGAATAGATTTTAATATCAGTAGAAAAACATGTTATTCCTCGCGCTAGAGAGGAACTGTTGATTGAACCACACTAACAAGTATTATTCTTGGAAAATCGGAGACACTGTAATCATGAAAATGACGAAAGAGTATTGCATGTGATTACGTCTGAGTAACCAATCACAGTTGGAGACGAATCCACGAGATAACTTAACAGCATGTTGTGAACTCTATTGCCCTTTTAAACAGCCTGCATATTAAATTAGGACGTCATGGCATAGGAATAAATGAAAAAGCTTGAAATGGCAAAGTACGGATTGGGAGAAGACAAAGTAACAAACAAAATGGCATCAGGCCGCTAGAAAAGGACCAAATGGGATTAGGTCGAATTGACCCAAGGATTAAATGAAATAGCTAAAGGACGAAATGGGAGAAAACGAAATGGCATAAGGACGAAGTTGGAAACGGATGAAATAGGAACACGCAATGATAGCAGTACGGCGTTAATATCAATGGCAGGCGAACATAGTGAGGATTTTTCTCTGTCACGTTGGTGACCTTGAAATCGCATCACATAATGTTTTCTTTATGGCGTTCTTGATTCTTATTCCAATGTGAAAGACTTCAGGAGAATCTGAGACAGACATCTCGTTTTATAGATATACCATTTTATCCATCTGATTATGTTTCTGTTTTTCAGCGCAATTAAAATGCTTCCACGATTCATTAAATGCACACTGTACACCATGAATGCAGTATATATCGTTTTATAATCCCTGATTTAATATCTTGTTTGCTATATATTTTCCTGGGACACATTCCTAAAGCTAAGAAGCTAATGTATTGGATGGTGCCAACATTGTCATACTGGCACAGTAACAGATAAAGCGTATACAAACTCATTTTACCAATAGGTTTGAAAATGACAAATATCTTCAGTCCACTCACAACACAACTGCCACAAAACTCTAAAATCAGCGAGAACCATGAAATTGTTGAGCATTTTAATATCCATGTACATTTTATTTTTCATATTTTAGTGATCGACAGGGGGTAAAGCAACAGCAATCAATCCATATCACCATTTCAATTGAAAATGACACCAGGGACACACGATACTTGATATCGTTAAAATATCTTCAGGCTACTCACAACACCCGTAAGTAATATCACATTCCTAGTACAGATAATGATCCTCTATGGGAATATTCATCATAACATTTAATTCCAACGTTTACACATCTGGGTTTCGATTGGTATTTTGAGTAGGCAAACAGTGAATGAGAAATATGTCCCAAACGAGGCGCTTATGAAGTTAAATAGCAATAGAAATCATGTCTATGAATCTCTAGAATCGCGATACCTACTGTAATTGATATATCTGAAAGTCGAATATGTTACAACTTTTAAAAGTATATGGTTTTTATCTTCTTCTTCTTTCTCTCAGTAATGTTCCCATTACAACCATTTTTCCAATGGTAAAATAAAAAATATTTAACTTACCGTACACATATTGTAACTGTTTAGTTCATGTTGATGCTGTTAGAGAAAAGGGGAAATAGAACAATCTGAAGTCACGACATGGATGTTGTTATAATAGCGACGTAATTAAAAATCGTCCGATCAAGGTGTAATGGCTGAAAAGGCAATATAACAATGTATGACTTATTTATAGAGAGGCCAATTTCAACAAGAAGTGAATGTTCAAATGATTTGCCCAATAAACGCATATAACAGGGCTGTACATGGATTAACATCGTCTATTAGGATATGTAAATGCATTATACGACAGACCTATTATTGAACGTAATAGTAGTATAGTTTAAACAGTTCCAATTTGGCGAAGACTCCTTACAGCAGCAGTGAACGAATACGAAAGAGCGCGGGCGCGCTGAAAGCAACAAACGCACTATGCATCATATGCATGATGCGCGCGTGTGACCAAATTCACGTGCTTGTGGCTGTAATCCTGCGCGTACGCATGGATTCCTTTTGCGCGAGGAGAGATAAAAACCGAATATTTTTCGCCAATTTGACCTGATAAACCTATAGATAATGTACTCGCAACTGGCAAATGTTACCAACGTCTTATTGATTCGTTCTTTGTTACAATTTTATATATAAAATCATGCAGATAAATAGAGAAAGCTCATTGTGTATTGAAAATGTTGACACAGATTTTGGACCTATTTCACGCGTTCGAGTATTTTGGCTTGAGCGACAGCATGATGAATTCTTTATATCTGTTCTCAAAAGGAAAAAAGATGTGTCAGAAGGGGAAGGGGGCGGTGACATTAATGTGTAAACAGGGATAGCAAAATTCTGCAAGCAGTTGTTTATAATTATTCTGCTGCTTTTAAAACCAGTTAAAGGTAAACTTGCGCGTGACCTCGTGTTACGCTATTTTTTTTTTGCAGGAATATTACATCAATCCTATATTCATACGAGGCCGTGGGACAGATGCAACTGAATATCGCGAACAAGAACGACGTTTCCTGCTTCCCGCTCAAAGTCTACCAACCAAAATGTGAGATAGAATTAATAATGCCTGCTTTGAACTAAGGTATTTGATGTTCGCTTTGGGGAATACATTATCTTCTTTTTCAATGACATGCGCGAGCTTAAATTTAAGGTATTCAACATTCAATACATTTGCAAAGTATACGTAATAGTTAAACATAATAATCGTCGTTGTAGACGATTCCCTTGATGTTCTAAGTTTTTTTAAGTTCAAAATGTGAAGAGCATTGGGTATTTTCCTCAGATTCGTAAAACAAATTTACACTCGCTGGAAATAAGATGCACAGACAACGTGTGCAAATAGGGAAGGTAATCTTGATATTCTCATTTTTCTTTATCTTTTTTATGAGGAAGTTTATTGGTTCTTATCATGGTTAGTGTGTTTTAAGGTCGACTTGCCAAATCTCGCATACCATCTACTGGTAAAATGGCGAAAAGTTGAACGTTTACCATTTAACATTCAATTCGCACAAATGAAAACCAAATTATTTCGAGTCATTGGCTTTATTTAGCCAATTGCCAATGCCACTAATTTCTAATAATAGAGGACGCTGAAGTATAAAATGTATTTAAACTAATTTTACCTTTGATATCCATGACAATGACCTATTGTTTCCTTTTTAAAATTGGTCTAATTCTCGCATTTTTTCATTTTTATAATTAAAAAAAAATCAATTATTATATTTAAAAAAGAAATGATACGCTTATACAAATCAAACGGCGATGTTGGTGACTTTAAAAGCAAGCAGCATGACAAAGAAGCAAACAAGTTCATTCTAAACTCAAGAACTAATCGGAATCATTATGATGATCGTCGAATTGATGTTTCAAATTATATACAACTGAAAGAAGACTTTCTATAGATCTTAACCAATTTTCAAAATGTCATTATAATAACTATTTAAAATTAGATGAATTACTAACGTTGTATGAATCATCACACACATTGAGCGCCCTTTCTCCCAATAACGTTGAATAACATATCAATCATTGTTTTACGGGGCGCCATTTAAGGAAATCATACATGAACTGTCAGGAATCGTCTCAGGCTAAGTTGGCTAACAACACCTATTATCGGACTATCAGTCCCAGCGTTAATAACTGTCACAGTCAATCTCATCTTATCAAATCTAAACCAAATTAGCTTTTACCTGGTAACTTAAGTTGACAAACGGAGCAAGGCTTTTTATTAGGATGCGAAAAAGTTCAGTGAACAATATGAGTAATTCATGTGTCTCCATATCATTCCCAACATAAAATCCTACGAAAATTTCAATTATGTATCCTTTTCTTCAACATAGTCTCTCAGTGTTTTACAAACAAAATAATCCGGTGGGCAATGGGACAGACGGTTCCCTCGCTAGATTAAAAAAAAATAGTAGGAGCAGTGGTGAAGGTCAATGTATCTATTCAATATATCAGGAAAGTGACAACATCACAAGTCATTCCAAACATGCAATCCTACGCTTTTGTTTAAATGGTATGTGTACATATCTACAACAAAATAAACCTATGGGCCTTGAGACTAAGAAGTTACCCTCACTAAATGAAACAAACACATATTTAGACGATTAGTGTTAAAAGATCGATTTATCAATCAGGTTTTCTATGACGTGGTAAACAACAATTAAAACCAATCCAATTAAATTTTACCAGGAAAATTACGTTGACAAATTGAACCGGTTTTATATGTGACCTAACCCTGCGATTCCACTGCAGTATTGTGGAGTGCGTTGTCGTGGAAACATTATTCTACAGTGTAATAATGGGATACTTGGGAATTGAATTATGTAAGCATTGTCCATACACCCATACATTGTATACAGCTGGCAATGGACCTACGGCACATAATCTCCTGGCCACAGTTCGACACACGTGGGCGCACTTCCATCAGGCTGCGCACGCATGCTTGAACTCACAAAATACTGCCAACCAACAACACCAAAGCACCTGATTGAAGCCTTTTTAACGATAGTCAAGCTGCGCCGTATCCACCAACGCAGTGCTCCGCTGCGCCGTAACCACCGACGTAGTGGGGCGTGATGGTGCGTGGAAAAGCTCATGAGTTTTTCCGTTCTCACGTTTGAGCATCAACCAATCAGAGCTTTGAGGTCGAGATGACGTAGTGCGCACAACGGATAACCACGGCACCTTTTTGGGGTGAGGTTGAGCAGGCGTACTTTACGCGAGCTCAACATCATGTGACGTGGGCTCATTGATGTCTTGATACGAGTATGATTACATTCCATTCACGCGTAGTTTGGGATTGATCTGTTGCACCTGGCAGATGCATTAAATAATGTACAATGCCTTCAGTAGAGATTATTAGATTGGAACACCTGCTGATAACGCGTAGATGTACAATGAACAACTTTTGTTTCTGATCAGAATTATGCACATCGATCAATAATGTGGTTCGGTCTTTGATGCCAGCCAGTATAATTACACTCCATATTTAGGGAATTTTCTGTTGCCCCACCTGGCAGATGCAGTGAACAATGAACAATGCCTTCAGTTTATTTTCTTTCACAACCCTCTAGGCAATGTAATCGGATCCTCTAGGACATCAGTATATGAAGAGGTTTTTTTGCAAAAGGGCCTGCATCCACTTTGGCTCTTATTGAGAAAAAGTCAAAAAACTGTTTCTAAATATTTAAGTTGAGCAATTGAAAAACTGAATGGATTATGAAAGAGGTACACTACATACTAATTTAAATTGAAATAAATTTCAAATGTGCTAGTTTTTTAATTTTTTAAAAATCATGTTTACATTTTTTGAAAATTTGGATGTAGACCCTTTTGCAACAAAACTCCATCTGTTTATACATAGAGAAAAAATACCACACAAAAAAAATCATTTATTTTAATCAATTTAAAAAAATAAGTTTGATATAGAAATGTATAGGTCACAATCATATGTTTCAAGGAAATAAAGTCTTTTTTTTTCCAAAAGACCTACATCTCATTGTAAACAGCCATTGAAGTTGTTGTTTTGTTGCAAAAGGGCCTGTATCCCGATTTAATTCTGGATACGCACCATAGCCCTTTTGCAACAAAGCTCTTCATATGTGTGTTACCCTCGTATATATATATACATTGGTGTTACCGTTTATGGCAACATTTAATTACTAGGAATGTTCATTTTGGATTTTTCGATTTCTCGAATGGTCACGGATATTAATGCCAATCATAAGTCTGCTATAGTTAGTGTAAAAAAGGAATAAACCTACACCTACAAATCCATACGTTTAATACTTTATTCATCACTGGTAATTAAAACATAAATTAATTCACAGTTCACCAAAAGAGAAACCTTTGAAGCTGGCCTACCACTTTGGTATTTCGCCACAGACAAACTGGTCATACGCCTCTTCACTTGATGCAGGCTGTACAGAGTTAATATGGAGAAATTGTAACCTTGTCAAATTCCCAAGATAACTGGATGTGGCTAGTAACCCAGATGATAGCTCGCCTTTAAGTATAAAGCTAGTATATGGCAATCGATTGACATTGACGTGAAATACGAGCAGTGCATAGGCTGGACCAATGTGTTGTGCGACCGATGATAATCAAGTATTCCGCTTTAAAGTAAAGCTTCAAATCATCGAGAGTTTGCTATTGTATTAAGGAAATTATAGGTTTATTGGGAAATGATAGACTTTTGGTTCCGAAAATGTATTATGCCATTTGGGAAGTGGTGTATTTGTCATGGTATAGTTTACCATGTATTTAATGGTATACTTGGAATTAAAAAGCATTGCCCATACTCATTATAGGAATCTTGCAATGTCTTTGATACGAGTATGATTGCCTGTTAGATGTAGTAAACAATGAACAATGCCTTCAGTGAATATTATTATATTTTAACACCAACGCGTAGATACAATGCATAACCGTTGTATCTGATCAAAATTCTATACTCGTACATTGATCAATAGTTTTTCATGGTAATTGTGAACATTTTGTACAAGAAATTGCAACAAAAACTTGCATTGTCTGGACGAATGCTGTAAAATATAATCGAATTGTACACCTGCGCAATATTACAATAATGAAATGATACAATGGCTTACAGAGTGGCTCATCCAAACCCTGCATAGATGTTCGATACGTAGCTGAAGCACTTAACAACAACTTTAAAACATCCATTAGCCCTGATTTACAAATTGTTGTTCTTTCACTCAATTTTATATCTGACGTACTTGCCCGATAGTTTTTTAAATCTTATTCAAGATTCAAATGTGCATCTACAAGTATTTTTGAAGTATATTTTAAACTGGACAACTGTTCTTAAAACAACGGTTCGACCATCGTAAACCATTTCATTTTTACCGCTAAAGTACGTTTATCTTCCTTAATGAACGCATTCCGTGTAATACGATAGATTGCATAGTAGCTTATCCATACACAGCCAACTAAGCAATGGTAGCATTGCAGCGTTATAAGACCAAGACCTAAAAAGTCCTCTTGACTGACATTTTAAGTTGTTGTTTCAGACGGTATTTTCTCAGAAGAACTTACGTGATATATTTTTATTTCATTTGATGAGATTATACATCTACATGTACTTTCTCCAGAAATAAGCCTGAAAGTATTTTCGAAGAATCAAGGTTTTGCTATAGTATTATTTTTTTAATTTTTTTCAATAGGCTGAAGAGCCAGGACAAACCCAATAGTGAACAAGCACTAAATTAAAGGGATGCCCGAAGAATAAGCTGTACAGACACAGACCGGGATGATCCCCTACTCTTTACGAAGGAGTCTGTGACCTTTTAACGTGCTCGGGGATAGCTCTTCCGATACACGGGACCAACATTTCTACGTGACTTCCGAACCACGGTGCGCCTATGTACATGCCTACTTCAGTCTGTACGATCTGAAGGAGGCATGGAGACGAGGCTGTGTTGGTGTATCGTACTGTCGTTATATTCATTCCTATTTCTAACATAAGTTCCCACCTTACCGGCAATTGTCAAACTTTAAATGAAGATAATGTACTTAATAGGAACGTAAATGTCAAATTGTTGTTTAAGATAGTGACGAATTTGCCTGGAACATTTTATTTCGTTATATATGCGAGTATACATGTACACTCATACTTTGAACTGGTAAACCGTGATCATTACATCTGAAGGGCGCGACCATTATTAAGTCTTATCGATGTAGCACGTCTTCATTCCTCAAAGACAATACTGAGTTGCTTTTGTTAAACTGAGTTGCTTTTCGTTAAACGTGTTGGCAGGTCTTCCGGGAAATGGCAAGTCGACGTTAATAGTACTGTTTCATACACTCTTGGTAGTGTCGAACCAATCAGAACGCAATGAACTACAATACGCGGAGTGCATTTAAAGTGTCTAATGCACTCCGCATGTGCGCCGTTTATTTAAATCGAAATAATAGTTTAATTATTATTTATTTCTTCTGAAAGGGGTCAACAAACTGTGCAATATTCAAATTGTTTTTTGAAGAATTTTGTCAATTTAAGGTGTTTCCCATGTTTACGACTTCTTGATACCAAAATAAAAGTTCGTAAGGGTCTTGTATGGTTTAGTAGGAAATCAATACGTAAATAATTTTGTTTCGATATCACTGAACGTATCTTAATAATACGTACATACACAAAACATGTTATCAACTTTGAATTTTAGTGATACTAGTTTTTCTGACATGAGTAGTTTATCAATGTTAAACCCATTGATTATATGACACCTTTTTTAAAACAAATATAAAATATCAACACCTGCAAAAACCAAAGGATACAATGGTTTGTTACATTGTAACTTATTTGGAGAAGTAATCATTTGATCAGTCCCAAAAGGTTTTAGCACACAGACACGGAACTTTAGAACAGAAAACATGTATCAACACTTAATCTATACCGAAAAGGCAAAATCTAACAGAATTGGAATTCAAACTATTATTGTATGCCATGTTCTGTTTTGATATACTTTCAATGATTTTCAAGTGATGTTTTATGTGGGTTTTCCACGGTGAGATTACACCAGTCTATTGCCGATATTGGCTTTGATTAATAACCTTTAATACGACCTGTTCCCACAAAAGCCGGACAAATGTGATTTAATCATAGTTTTAAATCTTGAATAATCAGGAAATAAAAATCTGAAATAAAATCGCAAATCATTGTTCCAACTTTATCCTAGTTTCGTGGTTGTAGGTTTAAAATATAAAACAATTAAGTCAAATTAGGTCAAATTATTTTTGGATTCAATTATGTAGGTTGCACTGGGGAAATGGTTATCGAAATGATGACCTTAAAGTGTAGTGGTAAAAGAATTGTAAAGTGATTGAATGTCAATTTTATGTAAATCCCATGGATAAATGGGGGCGTACATCACCGCACTTACTGACCCTGGAGAAAGCTTAATGTAATCACCCTCCTCCATACAAGTTAATTGCATATCAGTGACCTTTATTATAGCGTGCTTTAAAACATGCTATTTAAGTTCTACTTACTGCTTAATGTTTTATTCAACGCAGGGATTATAGCCATCCTCTTCTCAACAAGTTACATTGGCTGCCTGTTAAAACGCGCATTGAGTTCTCAAGATCTTGAGTAATGAATATAAATGTGTCAATGATTACGCGCATTCTTATTTTAAGTACCTTACTAGTACATATATGCCCAAAAGAAATGGTCCTCGTTCTGCCTCTGAGAGGATTCTCACTATACCTAAAACTCGTCTCACTGCCGACAAGAAAGGATTTTATGCCTCCGGCCCTTTTTTGTGGAACAATTTACCGCGTCACATCAGGCATGCCTCATACTGACTCAATTTAAGAAGATGTTAACAACTCACTTATTCCACCGTCATGCGAGTGATGTTTAACATTGTTTTTAATTTTAATTTTTAATTTTGTTAAGCGTTGTAGTAGCATTTTATAATGTTGCAATTCATTAATTCATTAAATAAACACTTTAAGTTATCATACAGTTTGGGGCAGCTGTTAACAAAGAATCTGGTTATATTTTCAGTGCGTCGTATATTTAAGCTCATTCTACGTATTGCGTATAATAATGCTGTAAGTAAGCACGGCAGATTCAATTCAGCTTTTTACTATTTTGACGATCAATGATTGATTAGTTATGGAGCTCTGTTAAATCCAGCAGCAGAAGAAAACCAAACAAAAAATAAGAATTAACAATATCCGTTAAATATCAAACATGTGATTGTTGCAATAAGGATCGACAACGTTATCAAAGCAGTTTGCTTTAGGGTCACCCAATAACCCAGATCACGTACAAGAAATTATCCGGATACTCAGAAATTGATTTTAGAAGATGAATCCAATAACTTTGCCCTGAATAAAAGAGGAGACGCAACCACGGAAGTTCTAAATTACTGCCATTTATAATCAATAATGTCATGGCCGGTAGGGAGATTGATGCATCAAAGCGTTGTTTGTTTTTCGCATCATTCGTCATTGTCTGCATTGTGACGTCAGAATTAGCGCAGCACAGTATCATATTCCAGCATTCATTCAAATAAAAATTATGGGGATATGGTTTGTATGAATGCAGGTGCAATTTCAATGCATGAATTGTTCTAAATAATAAGCTTATTTCTTTTGGATTGGGGAGGGGGAAGGCGGTGTACTAGAGGTGAAATATCACCCGTTCATCCCGTTTATTAGTATGTGTGTGTGTTATCTTCAACATACTGTGTAATCTGCTTTGTAAATAACAACACTATAACGTTTTTAGCCTTGGAGTAATAATATGCATATTTCGTGAATTTTCATGAAAACAAGTATGACAGTGGGTTGAGTATCATTCATTACCTCATGAATATGTATGTCAGATGCGGCCCAATGAAATGTCTCATAATTGTTTACTGAAGATTTCCCATGTTCCGGGCTTTGTCCGAAAGCATAATTTAAAAGCATATTTAAAAGAGCATTCCCCGGAGCATTCCTTGGCTAAATTAAAGTTCTCACGGTATCGTACGCATCATTTGGTGCTGATTATACGCTGATTTTTTTGCCCCTGCATTTATTAAAACTTGCAAATAATAAATAAACTTAGGCCTATTCACATTCTGACGAAAGGCGGTCAGTTTAAGCTATCAATTGTATAAAGTATATAATATATATATATAAATAAAATAAATAAATATATAATCAATTCAATTAGACCATGACTAGGCCTACAATCGTCCATAACTTTAAATTCATCTGGAGTGCAGACGATTTGCCTATATGTACAATAAATAGCAATTAATAGCGAATGTAACTAACAGAAAAAAGCAGAAGAAAAAGTCCGAAAATATGTTAATACATTTAAAAATGTTAACAAGATTACAAGAATCAAGTCAATGACACGCCATGCTTTGATGTCTGCACTGCACTGGCAGTGACAAGAATTAACTGACTACATTTTATGCAATTCCTATCATTACCGATCAGAGTTTACGATTCGGAAAGTTAGATTTAATTTAAGCCTATCATCACGTTTTAGAAATCGAATGCCTTTTACTGCTTAGTTTAGAAATAGTTTTCGCTAGGCCTAGCCTAGCCTGGCCAAGCATTTTAACTTACCTGGTGAAGAAAAGGCTTTGTCAACAAAAATGACCGTCGGAGAATATAATATTCCAATTTATATTCTCTTATATTTCCATCCCTGGTTTTTCTTACCGACAGGTTTACAGAAAGTAGTTTGGCATCTGGCTTCTCACAACTTCCGAGTTCATGAATGCATGTGTTCCACTTTGAATGAGCTATTATTATTTAAGTTTTACAACCATACTTTGATACTAGCTAAGCTTTTAACTTGAAAAAGCCTAGGCCGTGACGCGTAGTCGAAGTAGTTACAGCTTACAGCATCTTTGTTTTGATAAGGAATCAATACGATCACAGAAGCTTTAATTTTAAACATTTTAAAAATGCATTCACAACAGCATGACAGTGTGTTAATGTTCGTCCTTGACATTGTTAAAAGACCGTAGATGCAGGCAATCATTACTTGGCCCTTGAATCTGTTTACGACGGCTTCTCCCCTGACAACAGTCAGATAATTGTACTAATGATTATTTGATTGGCTTATTTCGTAAGTGACACATCTCAATCATATTCATATAACCTTATTTGGGGTTGGGATGGGGATTACTCGGGAATCGAATGGTTTGAATCATTATCGCCACAGGGAAGAGCATATCAATTACTTACTAAATGTGAAATATATCCTTCTCAGAATCTCCTTAAAATGAGTTCTAAAAGAAGAATTTGTATCCAATTATATAAAAATATTTGATAATGAATGAGGTTAAATACTTTGTACCGGCTGATTTTCCGGTTATTGTTGAAAATCAAAACAAATGGTTTTAGGCCCGCGGAATTTCCTTCGACCCTCAGGACAATTCCGTGGGCCTAAAACCATTTGTTTTGATTTTCAACAATGACCTCAACATAGCCAGTACGCAGTATTTAACCTCTAATTAACTCGTGGCATGTTAAAATCGGTTTAAGGGTATCGAAATATAACTTGACTGTATAATGTATATATATATATATAATATGATTCATCTTGTATTAAAAAAAGACGTTGTTTATCTCGGACAGTACACACAGTACGATAAATTAACGTTGGATAAAATGAATGACAGCAGAGTAAGGCGTAACCCAACAGGCCCTAAAAACATGCCTCCTTTTCGTCTCTTGATATCTGTTTTGTGTTGTTGAAAAATGTTGGTATTGTTTTCATGTGATCCTGAAACTGTTTATCTTTCAGTACAATGACAATAAATCAATTATAGAAAAATATCCGACCCACTGACGTAACGGCAAACAAGCAATTGGTAAACACGTAATGATTGTACAATGAATTTAAGGTCATTTTTTCGTGTCTTCGATATTGTAGTTCGAATATCAAAAACCTGAATATTTTCGCTCGTAATTGCTGTATATAGATCGATGCCAACGTCCCTTACGAGTTCATAAAACCGAAGCGTTAGTGTGAATGGCCATGAATGTCTTTGCTTAAGTGCATTAAATAGTTATAGCTCAATCTCCACTAAGCTGATATTTCTGCCGGGACTTTATTCAAGTTCAAGTTAACAGTATCCTTTATGGTTGTCTACATGAATAATAAAAGGGATGTACGCGTATTACCACCAGACGCTAGAATTTAACACACAAAAAGTTGTTTTTGCCGTTGCCTCGTGTCAAGCGAGATACATGTATATAACATTTCATTTATTTCATTAAGGACTGCCAACCCATGCTCAAATCATACACCACATGTTTTACATAAAACACAGTAAATTGGAAGGCGGAAAGGCAAGATTCATAGAGCAGGACTCCTCCCTTTTACCGCCTGTTCCTGGGCAGAGAAACCCAATTAGAACCCCTTGCAAACGCAAACACACTGAGAACAATACAATAATAATGTCGAACCCGACTGAAATTGAGACTTGAGGCTAGTCCTGAAATTTTCTTTTGTATAGCCGAAACCGGAACACATATTTGCGATCATTTTTGAACTACTATTTTATCCTCACTTATTATTAGATTGGAATAAATTTTGAATAAGGCCATCAGCCTATTTAGGTTGATTATGGACCTTTTTTCCCCCGCTCCTCAGACAGGCATCATCTGAAAAATTAGAGCGCACCACACACCTGTAACAAATTTCAACCTTTTTTGAACGTGTCGTTCACTCATTATTTTGATTTTAATCCATTTTACTTTGACAAACCAAAAAACACTGCCAAACAAGTACTTGGCTTTGACATCTCGTCAACGACAAATACTTGCCTAGCCCCCCCCCCCCCCCCCCCCCCCCCCCACCCAGGCAAAGAGGTAGACTCCCCCTGCCAGGCACAAGGGGTGGATTCAGGAATTCACAAGTGGGGGGGGGGGGCAAAGCGTGGTTCACGGGTGCGGCACGCTTGCGAAGTTAAGGAGGCAGAGCCCCTAGCGGGGTGCTGCCCCGTTGGCGATTTTAAATTTTGTTACACCGTATTATTTTACATAATAAAATAATATCAAACCTGACCAGCATTTATCAAAGCCCAACATAATGCCGGCCTTCGTCCACTTCGAGGTTAGGAAAACCATTTAAGAATCCCGCCGTGATGGAAGCCAGCTGCGGAAAACTCGAAAAAACCCTTTGGGAAAACCGAGAACCATAGTATTTGGCCCTTGAGTTGACTGCTTACCATCCCGTGCCAATCCGGAGGTTGAATTCTTAAATAATACCCACCAAAAGTTTCCACTCAATCGTATGAAGTAAAACAACAGAGGCTAGCTAACAGGTAAAACAAAATAGCCATAACCAGTTTAAAATCAAAGCCCAGTTGTATACGGAAACCCGTCCCCCGTAACCATGAATATATTAGTGATTTCGGAGTCAAAACCCATTTCTTGACAGTAAATCATTGGACGTTACAACATTGTCCACATCACCGTTGAAGGCACATTAAGTGGTGTTGAAAATTTTAAATGTTTAAAAATTTACATCAGAATTCAAGATGAACGAACATTAAAAATGGCCATTACTGTTGTTTCTACTAGCAAAAACACAGCAAAACTTGATTAAAACAATAACATCGCAATTTATTGAAAAACGCCCTCTATGCAAATATGGTTCACGTAATGTATCACGCGTACTGCAGGGGGATACTGTTGGACGTAAATGCTCGTCCCGTGTGGGACGAGCATTTTTTAAATCGACGTTTTCTTGTACATAGAGGGCTGATTTGTCAAAATACTTATAGGTGTAAGTTCATACATGTAATACAATTATAAAAATATATTAAACCCAGATTTTATCATAATTGAGGGCGCATCCTCCAACACATCTCTTAGTGCCCCTTTAAATGTCCAAGGATGAAAAACATAAATGAAGGGTAATCCATATAATTAATGAGATGCCGTGCCACAATCTGCAACACTTGTGAAGCCACTTCCTTTCGTACCATACCAGCAGCGGTAATCGTGGTATTCATAGATAAACAATAGCATCTCAGCTCCATACCAAGAATTTCCGCTAAATTACCCAAATGCATTACGCCATAATAAAATTAATAATACCTTGATAAATTAATATTCACATATTCGGGTTTGGTCGCCCTATTCAACGAGTACGGACAAGGTTAATTTTCTGTAAATATTTCTCTATTATCCAAACACAACATGAGAAGTCAGAGATTACACATAAGCACTTGACACTTTAGAGAGACGCTCATAAAAGAGCTCCAATGTTTAAAGATGGTTTAGTTTAAATCACGCTGCTCTCTTTCGGAATCAATGTTCAATTTGTAACTGCGAGCATGCCCTTGTTAAGACTCGTCCATGTTTAGTCATGTGACACAATTTGCAATGCATACTCAAAATATTGGGTAACCACTTGGTAACAAACATTTTCCATTGTCCTTGATAGTCTTACCTATAAGGCCTGCGGTATGCGAGTATACGTCCTGAACTAGAATGCCTTTGCCGAGTCCTTTCGAGTAGGAACATGTTGTCTGATAAATAGTTCTCCCATGTAGTAAACAATTGGTCCATGTGTCGCCAACATATTTAGACAATGTATTTACCATAAGGTGATGCCAATGAGCTTCATTGAGTCCACTGTTTCGGCTACTGATGCTAACATTTGTTCATTGAGGATAGCCGTTTACCCGACCCGACTGACAGCGCCTCAGATGACGTATAATATATAACGGTATATCTTTCAAAATTGAGCTGACTGCGGTATATCGAGAACGTAAGACATAATACCTCCTCGGGTGTGCTTATTTCACTAGTATGAAACCATTGAATCCATCCTGCTATTGCAATGTATTGTACCGAAGCAAGATTTGCCTCGTGAAACCAGGAAGGCAATGGATGCCTACTTTGTATGGTGATGCCATCGACACTGATAGGTATACGGGTGATGAGCATTGCCCAAATGTTGTGCCGCAGGTCGGATACCCCAAGCCAAAAACCTACAGGAGGAGAAACACGAGTAGGATGCCGAAGTATACATCATTCATGGCAGCCATTTCTTACTTCCAACTCCTGAAAATAAATAAAAATGGAACAGCAGAAGCAGATCCGGAATGTACATTCATAACCACAATTTTAATCAAAGCATATTAACTAGAAAGTGTCCCACCAAATTACTGAATACCATTAGCCAACAAATGAGCCATTAATAATGCAAGTACAATTAAACCATGTATGTAGAAGTAACCCGGCTGGAAAGGCAGATTATCCTCCCGAGCATTTCCCCGATGATCGACTTAGCAGATTATCCTATCAATAATCATCTAACAATAGCAGTATGGAGATGAACATCCCACAACCAATACACGTCACCGTGATGATACACACACGGGCCGCCATGCAAACGCGCACGGATCAATGAACTATTAATGTATAGGAAGGTGCGGTAAATCAGACAAAGGATGTAAGGAGAGCATGACCCGAGTAGTCGGAACATTAGTCGAAATTATAAACCCAGTATTTATTAACGTATTAGTATTTAAACAAATGCCACTATAGCCATGCTAGCTGAAGGAACAACAAAACCGTACCACCAGATCGTATCCCACCGGCTCGCAGATTACGGCAACAAGATATGGCAATGTGACCTGAAATGATGACCTTTGACCCACGATATAGACTACGGTTCCAGTCACACCTGAAACCCATTATTGAGAACATAACACCAATTAATTTTAATGTTAAACTCACCCACGCCAGTTTGACCAAGTCCTAATTTATTAACAAAATAAATGTTTTACAAACGGACAAACAAGTTTAAATCTAGTTCACGCCAGTTGGACCGAACCCTAATTATTACCAATCAATCATTAATTTGACATTATGAGCAAACACTTATAAAGATCCACCGTCACTCACCCGTCACTAAAGGCTAGCGCTATGAACATATACAAAGAGAAAAACACGAAATGCATTTCTACCATGGAATTAATGATGGGAAACAGGGACGGGTTTAATGACACTTGTACTGTGAATAACACACTGTGAATTAAGTACTGTGAAAAAACAGTGGAGTCCCACAACACGCGTCTGATTTAATGCCACCATTTACTATGAAGAAAACCTGCACTCACGGCACGCATCGCTAAACAAACCAAGTACGCTAGCTCAATGCAACTGATGCAACCGCGCGTAACAAACAGAGGATGAGGGGCGAGCTATCATCAAATTATTATATAATACCAAGCCGGTATAAAAACCCTACAAAACAAATTATGCAAACACACCCCTGGTCAAAAACTTCAATTGACACATACCGATAATTATCTACCCTGCCACGACGAGCACCATTCAATCACAATGTACTATGATTAACCTATGAATGAAAGACCAATTGAAGGAATAAAACCGCGAGGGTTCCCACCAATCGAGTAACAAAAGCCCTACACTCAGTTGCAATGACATATTGACGTAACCTAATTTGAACTGAATTGACCGCGTTCACGCCCTTTGTCAATGGAATGAGCCACGCCCGTATTAAAAACAGCATTCGTAAAGCAAACAACCTATAAATACATTGCATAAAAATAGCAACAACAACGACGAGCTTGATACGACGTTGCCATGGTTATTTCAGGTGAATCAATGAAAACATCCAATCAACGTGCTAGGTATTACTATTAGCCCCGGAATGAACCTGCCCACTAATCACCCCACTTGATAACACGGTGTCTACCCGCCGAAAAGACAAACCAAAAACATAATTTATGTTACCGTATTTAAATACGCATTACTAAATAAACGACGCCTACAGATACATAAAAACCAACCACCATTTATATAGCGGCCTAAACCTCAATATAATATTAGTCATGATATAACAATTAATAACAATTTAACTATAAACTAAATTCTCACCGTTAATTGAGCCCTGAACTGCTCTGGCCTCCCGTGCCGAGAGTCCCGTAAAGATAGACATTCCACCGCCGCTTGGATCAATTAAATCCCCATGCAAACTCACGGTATGAAACTGGTTGAAACCCCATTTTATGTCCAGGAACATACTGTTTACGATATTATCGGCAGTACATAGTTGTGAATAGATAGTATAGAAGGCACCAGAAGAAGCCACACACGCAAACGGGCAAATTCAATTTTTGATAAAGTGAGAAGAACCTCTCGCTTTGTAGACACGAAAGAATATGATTAAAAATATCAGATGAGGCGACCGTGAAAACAACAGGGGAGGGGCGTCAACAACCGGCGTTGCCACCCGGCGTAGGATTGGTCAACGATCCACCGGAAGTGCGAATCTGGACCCGACCATTCTAGCACAGGTGTTAAATGGAAATTCTTTTCGATGCCTCAATAATTTCTAATTCCTTTGAGGAAGTCGTTTCGATGTAATATACTCTGCTAGTAATAATCAATAATTTAACTAAAGTGTCCCTAAAGCAATTATCGTTGATCAATTACTTATTTTCTTTAAGATACCATTTCCCATAACACGCTAGCAGCTCTAATGGGAAATAGGGTGTTAACATCAAAAAGCACCATTGATGAGATTGATGTTCAAAGATAACAATATCATGAAACTATATGAAGCTTCGGAAATTTGTAAGTATATTTCACCACGATTTGCCACCAAAACGTCAGACGGTAGGGGTGGTTTATTTTGGTGACGCCATCAGCTGAGATACAAAAGAAACATCGAGGATAGCAATGCAAATATAATGGATCCGATCAACACTGACATGACATATTGGTGAAAGATCATAGATATAATCTCTTTGATGGTTGTGTTGCATTATGTGTAGACTATTTGTTTGTTTCCGAAAAGTGTTGACCATATATCTGGGGTTTTTGTCCTGTGCTATTGCAATCAGTACAGACAAAGTTAACATCGCCTTCTTTTTAATTTAAACACATTTCAGTAACTGCCGATTATTCAGTTTGAACACTAGTATTTCCCACGTCAGTATTTTACTTAATCTCATTAGAAGCTTTTTCAGCTATGGCACGATTTAGGGAAACAAAAAAAGTGAGGATTTCGACCTCACTTTAAAACCTCACTAGCCCGCCCTCTGTTGGTGATGTAGTGAACAAGCGTAAACATCGCTGCTATTCCCTTCAGAAGTAAACATCGCTGCTTGCTATCAGAAGGAAGCCATCACGTAAACAATCTTCTGAGGACCTGTATGTTCAACTTTATCAACGAATTTGTCATCACAACTACATGTAGGCCTATGTTCAACTTTGTCATCAGATGTTGTAAGTGTAACTAGTAGGAGTTTAAGGCAATTAATCCGCATTTCGCAGGAGCCTCCATCCGTATTGTGCCCGAACAGAGTCCTAGCCGGTTGTAAAGATAAACAACATTGCCCGAACACAGTCCTAGCCGGTGGACAAATCCACCAATTGAAGTTGGGAGACATATTTGGCCACCAAATGCGTAATAAATTGTGGAGGGGAGGGGTTTGTTGTTTGGGGAGGGGTTTGGTGGGGAGGATGTATATGATGGGGAGGGTGTTTGTGGTTTGGGATGGTGTTTGTGGTGGTTTTTTTGTGGTTGGGGAGGGGATTGTAAAGGAGGGGAGGGTTAGTGGTGGAGAGGGGTTGTGGTTGGGGAGGGGGTTAGTGGTGGAGAGGGGTTGTGTGGTTGGGGAGGGGGTTTGTGGTGGAGAGGGGTTGTGGTTGGGGAGGGGGTTTGTGGTGGGGGTTTGTGGTATGGAGTGGGGAGGGTTTGTGGTGGGGGTTTGTGGTATGGAGTGGGGAGGGTGTTAATGATGGGAGGGTGTTTGTGGTTTGGGATGGTGTTTGTGATGGTGAGGGGGTTTGTGGTGGAGAGGGGTTGTGGTTGGGGAGGGGTTTGTGGTGGGGGTTTGTGGTATGGAGTGGGGGTTTGTGGTATGGAGTGGGGAGGGTGTTAATGATGGGGAGGGTGTTTGTGGTTTGGGATGGTGTTTGTGGTGGGGAGGGGGTTAGTGGTAGAGGGGTTGTGGTTGGGGAGGGGTTTGTGGTGGGGGTTTGTGGTATGGAGTGGGGGGTTTGTGGGTTTGTGGTGGGGGTTTGTGGTATGGAGTGGGGGTTTGTGGTATGGAGTGGGGAGGGTGTTAATGATGGGGAGGGTGTTTGTGGTTTGGGATGGTGTTTGTGGTGGGGAGGGGGTTAGTGGTAGAGGGGTTGTGGTTGGGGAGGGGTTTGTGGTGGGGGTTTGTGGTATGGAGTGGGGGGTTTGTGGTTAATGATGGGGAGGGTGTTTGTGTTTTGGGATGGTGTTTGTGGTGGGGAGGTGGTTTGTGGTATGGAGTGGGGAGGGTTTGTGGTGGTGGTTTGTGGTATGGAGTGGGGAGGGTGTTAATGATGGGGAGGGTGTTTGTGGTTTGGGATGGTGTTTGTGATGGTGAGGGGGTTTGTGGATGGGGAGGGTGTTTGTGGTTTGGGATGGTGTTTGTGGTGGGGAGGGGGTTTGTGGAAGGGGTTTGTGGTGGAGAGGGGTTGTGGTGGAGAGGGGTTGTGGTTTGTGGTGGAGAGGGGTTGGTTGGGGAGGGGGTTTAGTGGTGGGGAGGGGGTTTGTGGTATGGTGTTTGTGGTGGGGAGGGGGTTGTGGTATGGTGTTTGTGGTGATGGTGAGGGGGTTTGTGGATGGGGAGGGTGTTTGTGGTTTGGGATGGTGTTTGTGGTGGGGAGGGGGTTTGTGGTGGAGAGGGGTTGTGGTTTGTGGTGGAGAGGGGTTGGTTGGGGAGGGGGTTTAGTGGTGGGGAGGGGGTTTGTGGTATGGTGTTTGTGGTGGGGAGGGGGTTTGTGGTATGGTGTTTGTGGTGGGGAGGGGGTTTGTGGATGGGGAGGGGGTTTGTGGATGGGGAGGGTGTTAATGATGGGGAGGGTGTTTGTGGTTTGTGGTGGGGATGGGGTTTGTGGTATGGAGTGGGTGTTTGTGGTTTGGGATGGTGTTTGTGGTGGGGAGGGGGTTTGTGTTTGTGGTTTGTGGTGGGGATGGGGTTTGTGGTATGGAGTGGGTGTTTGTGGTTTGGGATGGTGTTTGTGGTGGGGAGGGGGTTTGTGGAAGGAGGTTTGTGGTGGAGAGGGGTTGTGGTTGGGGAGGGGGTTTAGTGGTGGGGAGGGGGTTTGTGGTATGGTGTTTGTGGTGGGGAGGGGGTTTGTGGATGGGGAGGGGGTTTGTGGACGGGGAGGGTGTTAATGATGGGGAGGGTGTTTGTGGTTTGGGATGGTGTTTGTGGTGGGGAGGGTGTTTGTGGTTTGGGATGGGGTTTGTGGTGGGGAGGGGGTTTGTGGAAGGGGGTTTGTGGTGGAGAGGGGTTGTGGTGGAGAGGGGTGGTTGGGGAGGGGTTTAGTGGTGGGGAGGGGGTTTGTGGTATGGAGTATAGGTTTGGGATGGTGTTTGTGGTGGGGAGGGGGTTTGTGGAAGGGGTTTGTGGTGGAGAGGGGTTGTGGTTGGGGAGGGGGTTTAGTGGTGGGGAGGGGGTTTGTGGTATGGAGTATAGGTTTGGGATGGTGTTTGTGGTGGGGAGGGGGTTTGTGGAAGGGGGTTTGTGGTGGAGAGGGGTTGTGGTGGAGAGGGGTTGTGGTTGGGGAGGGGGTTTAGTGGTGGGGAGGGGGTTTGTGGTATGGAGTATAGGCTTGGGATGGTGTTTGTGGTGGGGAGGGGGTTTGTGGATGGGGAGGGGGTTTGTGGATGGGGAGGGTGTTAATGATCGGGAGGGTGTTTGTGGTTTGGGATGGTGTTTGTGGTGGGGAGGGGGTTTGTGGATGGGGAGGGTGTTTGTGGTTTGGGATGGTGTTTGTGGTGGGGAGGGGGTTTGTGGTGGAGAGGGGTTGTGGTGGAGAGGGGTTGTGTTTGGGGAGGGGGTTTAGTGGTGGGGAGGGGGTTTGTGGTATGGAGTATAGGCTTGTGGTGTTGAGTGGGTTTGTACGTGTTTGTTGGTGAGGAGGGATTATTGGTAGGGAGGGGTTGTGAAGGGGAGGGGGTAAGTGGTGTAGAGGAGTTATGGACGGTTGGGGAGGGGGTTTAGTGTTGGGGAGGGGTTTGTGGTGTGGAGTGGGTTTGTGGTTGGGGAGGGGGTTCGTGGGTGGGGAGGGGTTATTGGTGAGGAGGGGGTTGTGAATGTGAGAGGAAGGGGTTTGTGGTGAGGATGGGACGGGAGGTGTGGGGAATTATGATTGGAAGGGTAGGGGAAGTTATTGGGTTTGTAAATGGGAAGGGTATAGTTGTTTTGGTTGAAAGGGCATTAGTGGTGGAGAGGGGGTTAGTGAGGCCCTCCCCCCCCCCCCCCCCCCTCCCCCTCCCATCCCCTGGTCAGGGAAATAGCCCTTGGTATCCAAACATGAAACCCCAACCCTTGTCTATTAACATAACAATTAATCTCAAGTGCATCTTTCCTATTAACAATACATCTCTGTTCTGGTCAAGCCTATAATATGTCTGTGCACAGTGCATTAGACATTCAGTACACAGTCGAGCTTCACACACACTTATTCTTTATACAGGCAGGGACTTTCAAAGTCCCTGATACAGGTAAGCCAAACTATTCAGTTATTTCTTTATCACATTGTGATTCAATTTTTTTTATAAAGAGATTGCACTCTCCAAAACAAGTCAATTATTTTAAAGTGCTCTCTTTAGTGTCATTAACAGATTTAAAGTCGATATTTTTAGAAATAAGTGTTTGTTATGATTTTGAACTTTGGTGTTGGTGGTTAAGAAATACTCTAGTTGTTTCTTTGCCTGGAAATACACCTTTTTGGAACCATTTTTACACTTTGAATATTTATACTTTGAGATGGTATATGATTATGTATTGTAATTTGTACTAACAGTTTAACATTGTTTAGATCTGCAAGTACATGGTATCATTTTGGAATGAGCAATTTGTTTTGTTAGTTGGCTTTTGGTTTATAATAAGTTTGAGACAAATAATAAGTTTGAGACAAACATTTTTCAACATTTTTAGAACCATTGCTGCCAATAAATACCCCAATCTTTTGGCAGTTGAATTTAATAATACATGCCGGTCATGTAGTTAAGATTGTAACACTTTTAATATAGTAGTATTAGTACAGAATCGGATGAAATATGCTTGATGTCGTCTTGGACTGGAGCAAATACAAGCACTTTATTTTAACCCTGACCCCCCCTGAGTGCTAAAAATGCTAATCCAAAGTCCCTCTCCAAACGCATGCGCCGTCGGTTTTCGATGACGTAGTCAACCGAGCCTATATAGTGAGCGTGGTATACTGCGCGATTGTGTAGCTGAGGGCCGTGGCTTAGTGGTTGTGACGTGGGGCTTGAGAACAGAGGGTCCCCGGATTGAGATTTAGTTGGTGTTTTTTTCCTCGCAAATTGTGATCCCGATCAAAAACCCTAAACCGGGGTTAGGGTTAAGTTACTTAACAAATGCTTGGAAAGGCGGGTGACATAATATTTAAAACTTGTTAAAACTGTTATAAATAAAAGTGTCACCACAAATCCCCAATGTGTACTAATTTAGTACTATTTTGATACATGTTATGTTAGGCCTCAGCTTTGAGTTATATTGTGAACGTTTTTTTTAGAAAACACTTTACATTCAAAATCATAGGCCTGTGCTTAACCCAAGCCATTTTATGTAAATAACTCAGGCTTGCTCTCTCATCTCAATAGGGTGCAAATTGGCCACTTGAGATTACTTGTCCAATTGTTGAATTGACCATGCTAGGTCAATGAACTTGTTATTGATTATTGTTATAGTGAATTGTTAGACTGTTGGTGCATGTTTGAGATAAGACATAATAAACTTGCATTTGTTTTGTATTTTGCAAGTCTTTGGCATTTCAATTTATTGGATTCAAGTTTGATTCAACTTGACTCGTTTGATTTGATATTACCTTTTGATTTCAGCACCTTGATGATTATAACATCAAACCAAATATATCCTGGATTTGAGTGCTCTACAAAGTACTTAGTCAGTGTTTACTTTTGAAAAGAGACTAATTTTCTTTAAATGGTGCTAATCAAGGTTTATCTTTGTTGTTATGGCAACTTTGGTATCAAATTGTGCCGGAAAGATTCATCCAAATGTCTTTTAAGATTGTCTGTTTGGTCAAAAAATAATCAAAGGTTACTCTAAACGACCTAAACAAAATGTATATGACTTTCTTTTGTTGCATGAGCACTTTATATATTACTTTATATATTATTATTATATATAATGGGCGGCGTCATGCCTCAACAGTTTAGAGGGGCCTTTTAAGACACACACACAATCTATTTTGACCAAACTAGCTGTCACATGAAACTGAAATTCAGTCCTTCAGGCTGTCACAATATACCCATCGATGCCCAAAGTTTTATTTTGTTTTTCATCTTCAAAATCAATGAAATCCCTTATTTTCCATAATGATATACTGTACCCTTTTATTAGAATTTTAGATCAAGAATATCAGACTTATTTAACTGAAGTTACCCGGTCCATTGTGAAAGACATTATGGCCTGTATTCTTGTACGTAGTTAATCACTGTTTTAAGCTAAACACGCGTCTAACTTTGACTTTACACACAGCGTTTAACTAAACGCGATTCTCTTACATTTGTTTTGCTTAAAATAAACACACTTGTCTAGCTCGCTGAAATGTGTCTAACTTTAAACATGGGTATGGTGGTAGTTTCGTGTGCGTTTAACTAAACCTGCGCACCAACTGTGTGGTGCCTTGAATGATCATTCAATCAACGTACTGTGCCCGGTGCAATCTGATGTGTGGATCGTGTATTAGTCATTAAAAGTACCGTTTATGTAAGGCATTCGATTGATGATTGTAACATGGGGCCACAATGAAATAAATACCTGTATAGTTACAATCAACGCAGGGCCCGACGCAGGTCCACTCTGTGTAACATTGGCAGAGTTTAAAACCGTGTTTAGTTAAACAACCGTGTTTAGTACGAGAATACGGCCCTATGAATGATTTCACCAGTTTGGATGGGGCTTTTAAAGAACGACCCATAATCTATTTTGGCCAACCTGTCAGCTTTTAAAGAACCACCCACAGTGCAATATTAAAGGATTTATGGCGTTGTAACCCTTATCAACAGTTAGGATGGAGTGTTTAAAGAACGACCTATCATTTGTTGCATTGTGGGATTGGACAGTCCTACAAGGGTACACACCACCATAACCTTCCGCGGGCCAGGGTGCAGGGGTATTAAGTCCCTAAAAAAACTTTGATTGCTGCTTCAAATGTGAATATTTTGACGAGATTATCACCATAGGTCTTAGATTTTGTTTTATTAAAAAGTTGAAACCTTCACGATTGTAATCTGAAATGTAAAAAGTCACGAATTATTCTTGGGCGTGAGTCTTGATCACACGTGTGAAGCGGCCCGAAAATCAAAATTTCTGAAAAACGGGGACTGTCGATCATACTTTGTATATGTGAAATGTTGATAATATTAAAGAAAACAAAATTACGAAGATTTTACAACAAAAATAAATATCCCAGCTAAGGAGAGGGACGCCAGGAGAAGCGATTGAACATCGGGTTTCTAACACACGTTTCAATGGAAGGGACTATATGGTGGTGTATACCCACAATGCAATATTAATGGCAGTCTAATGCCTCAACAATTTAAATGGGCGGTGTCTTTTTACATTCGGCTTTAAAGAACGACCTATCATTTGTTGCATTGTGGGATATGATGAGGCTTTTAATTTATTAAAGAGTGGTGTAATTGCATTGTCGGATTGGTTTGTGCTTTATTTATTTCACATCACTTTATTAGCATCATAAAACACATACAAAATTGATACACATTAAATTTTGGAATTTAATAATTAAATTAGACCTATAAACATAGGGTCTGTGTATAAATACTGATGCACATACATGTACATTACAATTAAACATAATTAGGCCATGAGTGCATTGCATTCAGGACACAGACCAGCTTGACAACACACTTAAATTATTTCCTGATTATTTTACAGCCCCCCCCCCCCCCCCCCCCCCCTCCCCCTTGGCCAAGCTCGAGAATTATGATATACCATACTCCAGGAAATAATTTTCTTTGTGTCCTGTGTGTCCTGGCCTATTGACTCCAGTGCTATGAAACGTCCCCATTGGAAAACCTGACTAATACAATATTCTGTCTTTTTGGATACAACAATTCATGACATGACCATACACATCTAATCTGTCTTTCAGAATAGGTGCAGGAGTATCATGGCATTACCACCTAAACGGCGAAATAATGAGAAGTCTGATGCATATGCAGCCGTCAGGAAAGCGTTTGAAGAAGTTCAGAAATTGGATCAATTTCCAGACTTTGGAATGTGCCAGCTGCAATGTGCACTGTCGATGAAGTATGGTTTCAAAACTGTTGCAAGACTGAGTGATCTGTTGTCAAAGGTAGGGGCGAAAACTGAGGGTTATATTAATCCTACACCTACATTATCATGATTATAGGCACTTTGATCTACTTTGGCCAGTGACTATCATCAGTTAATCGATATCAAAATGTTTACTATTAATTACAACTCAATCGTGGTATAGTCTTGCTTGATCGTGCCAAGGGCTTTGTTTTGGATACATTGAGAAAACACAAGTTCGTCAGACACATGGTCCAGAAAAATTATATATATTTTTTCCGATCAGTAAGGGCCAAATTGTTACTCAGAAGTGCTGTTGAACATTCGTTTGACAACACTAATTATTAAACCTGTACATGTATGTAGGCCTACATCATTGATTTTGATTTAAAGGCATATTATGTGATCTTTTCCAGAGAGCGCCCTCTATTCATGATTTTTTGTAGAAATTAAGATTTTCTTGCAGATTTACATTTCTGATCATAAATCGTTCATTCGTTCCAATTTTTTTTTCTGTTTCCAAAAGGACTTATTCTATATATATGAGATAAATTGATGAATTGAACCCCCTTTCAGGGTCCCCCTATGCCAAACCTATAGAACCGTGGGACTGTAGAACCTTTTTATATTCGGACTGAAGAATCTTATTTAGTCTAGCGTATTGCAAATTATGTCTGTTGGACTAATGAATCTTCGGATTATAGAACCTTCAGAGAGACGTCCCCGTTCACTTTATTCAATCACTGAAGATTTCCTCTTATTAGATGTATTTTTTTAATTACATGAATAATGTAATTGTTTTGTTTTTTTAATCCTTTTGTACTTCTCTACATGTAGATCCCATCTTCAATTCCAGACAAGAGAAGAAAGTCATTGTTCATAGGTAACTGCTCTGATGTTCAACAAGCTATTGCTGGTCATCTGTATGACGAATTATCAGGATATATACCAGTGAATACAGATGCGAGTCAACATCATGTTTTTGCTCCACCCACAAAAAAATGCTTAGTGTGTGGAAAAAACCTGTCCACCCACAATGATAGCATTGGAGTCAGATTTTTCAATATAGATGGCATGGAAAGAAGGCAGAAACTTGCATTTAGGTGCACCAATGAAAAATGCCGCACCAACTACCATGTAACAAAATATGGAAAGAAGGACAACTTTAGGATGTACTTTTCTCAAGTTAATGTGATAGAAGTGACGGATGGGATTATTGTGGACCGGCGACTATTTGAACAGTTTTGTTCTTTCCAGTAAGTACAATCTACATATATGTACATGCTTGTTTTCACAGTAAGCAAAAAGTGATTGTGTTTTTTACCTCTTTACTTACCATGCCATACGTGTCTATATGTGTCCCATGTGAAACAGACACAATATGTTTTATAAATAATTTGAGCTTTTTTATGACAGGTATTCATAATTCAATATAGGTTAATACATGTAGGTTAACTTGTCCAACAGAGAACCTGTTAACAGTCTCTGCCTCTCATTTATGGGGGTGTTGTGATTCATGGATCATCTTGAACTTTTAAATAAAAACAGTGATACACTACCATGCCATATACTTCTAGCCCTTTTCCTTTGTCATGTTATCCATTGTATTCCTTTTGTTTCCATCTTTTACTGCAGAGCCTGTTATATCTGGTAACTGGACACTTGAAAATAACAGTCTCGGCAGAGGCTGTTGAAAATGTCATTGTTTTACTCTCCAAAACACTCTGCGTGATCACACGTTTTGGCCATCATTTTGGTTTTTCACCCTCGAGAAATTAGCCCAATGAAATTGCTGTATACTTCTTTGGTATATATGTGTGGTGGTATGGGAAAACCCGTCGGAAGTCGCTAATATTGAGATATCTGGGTCATACCAAATTATTCCTAACAAATAAGTTCCAAGTCAATTTTCCAACTTTGGTCCCAAGATAGAGATAATACCTTGAACTTTAGTCTCCAGGAGTTTTTTATGAAAAATGCCAGATGTTAAGTTTATTTTGAACTTTTCTGAACCTTGTTTATCAAATTTTATGTGTTAAATGCTATGTGTAAAATGCTACGTAAAATGACATTGTTACCATGGTAACCACTTGTGAATTCCGACAATGCATTGTAAAGATGTTGAAAGTGAAGAACTTACAATTGTTAATAATATCGCAAAAAAATAGGTTCATATCAAAAGTCCTTTTCATATGACAAGCTATTCTGTGTGACATAACAATGTAGTTTTAGTTGTATTAGAGCATTTAAAACATTTTGTGTACACCTTTGAATTGTCAGTTTCAATTTTTAGTGTTGCGTTTAAACTTGCCGACTTAAAAATACTATTACTGTAGTTCTAGATGGAATTTCTGAAAAATTTAAACACTCCAATACTCAGTAGATTATGAAGCTCTCCGCCATAGAAAAAAAAACAAGTTGCTAGAAAATTACCATGTGAAGGGTTTTCCCATGCCACCACACATATTCCAACATTGCCACGGTATTACACGTGTGGTAGTAGCAGCTTTTGGGAAGTGTATGTCCACAACAGAAGGTGGGCAATATTACGTATGTGACTTTTCGAGAATCTCGAAATGCGCAAAAGGATGTTCTCAACCAAATTTCAACGGGTCATATCGGGAAAACAACAAATGGAGTATGATTTTACATTATTGCGTTTGTTAATTTTTGCCATAGTCCATTAATCTGATGAAGTTTCATCAAAATCTGAGAGGGCGATCACCTGGGAACTGTTTAGACAATTGGTTGATTTGACACAGAATGACCCAAATGTATTACTCCAAATTTGTTTAAATGTGACACAAAAGAAATGTGTAATTTAACTGTGAATAACAAATTCCATTCATTCTATTTCAGTCTGCACAGTTGGACAACCTTTGAGGGCTTTGCTGAAAGCTATAATGCGACACACAACTTAGCAGGTGCTTGTGGTAAGTACATACATATTCAGTCCAGAATGGAACATTGATTAAAGGTAGAAGTCCCGATTGCTGGCCCGATTTACAACTTGGATTTTTTCTATTTTACATAAAGGTCATCCTTAAAATTGTCGCATTCCAAAGTTTGAGTTCCATAACTTCAATGGTTCTATTTTTAGAATCAAAAGATCACAAAATATTTGCCCATTGAGTAGTACAATAACTGGTTGGTGGTTAACCACCTTTTGGCAGTATTTCACCACATTTTAGCCCATAATTTCTAAATGGAACATTACTCTGACCCCTGGACAGACAGACATGAGAAAAATATGGGGATCTTTCTTCTGGTATCAAAATATCTTGATGTGAAAAAAAGATTATAGCACAAAAAAGGTGATCAGAACATACACCTTTAAGTTCTTGATGCACACAACTTATTCAATTGTAACAAAACAGATTTTGTGAAACTGTAGATAGAGGGGATCATAAACAACTATTTTTTTTGCTCAAGTTTTGACCCTTTGAACCTTGGTATCAGAGAGACCCTGCTCTATAGCGTTATGACGGAACTATAAAAAGCATCAGTCTTATTATAAAAATAAAGAGGGGGTAGACTGTTTTACCTTCATGAACCAAGCTTAATTATCCAGAATTTAAATTGATATATTGTTGAATAACAGACCTGTGTTGGGGTATGTATTTGAGGGTGGGTGGGGAGGGGGGAGGTGCTTAATGTTAGTTTGCGAGCTGGCTCATGGTGCACGTAATCACCGACAAGCATGACTGAATTAGCTCCAAGTGCAGTAGCGTAGCCAGACCGGGGGCAGGGGGGGCAGAGTGCCCCCCCCCCCCCCCCCCCCCCGAAAAGAAAAAAATTGATCGGGAAGGCAGCGGAAAATCGGGAAGGTAAAGGAAGGGAAAGAAAGGGAGAAGAGGAGGGAAAAGGGAAGAAAACGGAAAAGGGAAAGGAAACGGACAGAAAGGAGAAAGGAAGACAGGCAAATTAGTTGGAAATTGCAGTTTTCTCGCCAGTATGAGGACACAACGCCTCTAACCCACACTCTGGTCATTTTGTTACTCAACGGCAAATCAAAACTTTACATGAAAAAACTGGCTACGCCACCGGGTCGGACTGGTGCTCACCGGGGGGAAATACCCTTTGCCCCCCCCCCCCCCCGACAAGTGACCCTGGCTACGCTACTGTCCAAGTGTGCTCATTTTTTGAAGAGTGTTGGAGTCCATGTAGTCAATGACATCACTGTTATCACTAGTAACCACAGGAAATGGTTTAGGAGGGTTTATGATTATAAGTCAACCATACGTGTGTGTGGGGGGAGGTTGAACTAGGGGGTTTATGTGGTTTCAGATGTACCGATGGTTAGTGAAGTAATGCGGTTTGAGAGGTTGGGGTTAATAAAGTAGCCACGCTAAATGGTGAAAGGCGAATTATGATTATAAATCAACCTGGTTTAGAGTGTGTGTGGGGGGGTGGAGGCAGTGTTAGAATTAAGGGGGGAAATCAGGTTATCCGGCGGATAACCATTAAATAAAAAAAAGGGTTATCCGCCAATATTTTTGGTTATCCACCAAAGTAAAGATTTCTCGAGAATTTTAAAGGTATAACAAACGAAAAAGCACATTTTATGCAATTTAATCTTATTCCCCACATCACATTCTAAAAATATTTAAAATTCAGTAAATTAATCTAATACATGTACATGTATGGGAAGAGGAGTGTTGCTTATAACTTCTTGGGAAGAGAAGTGTTGCAAACAGGACATTGTGCAACCGCAGTGTTGGTTTAACTTTCAATAAAAACAAGGAACTATATATACATTCCCAGTAAAATAAACCTCAGACACTTTATTTTTTACACTGAAAACGGTTCTCAAAAATCATACTTTTAATCAGAATATTATGAAATACCAATATACTTATAAGGTAGGATCTTAAGTTATAAAGTACCATACCTTTATTTCGGGTCAAATCTGGGTCATCTAAGGTCATGTTTTATATACTTTTGGACTTGTAACTTTGGACTTGGACTTTGAAAAAAAATTATAATTGTAATTTTTTTTTGGGGAGTGGGGGTTTTCATTCATTCAGTCATTTTATTTATTGTATATATAGGCCTCTGGCCCTTCATACTACATGGTACAACAATTATAAATACGCATACATAATAAACAATTTTTACTTTGCTGTGCTGTCATTAAAAGATGCAATAAATACAGAACATAATCAATTAAATTCAATATCTTCTCTTATCTTCATTGCAGTGAATACAAATTGAGCAAGGTTTTTAATATCAGTGCTTTTTGGAGAACTCATGAGTTGGTTGAATTTCTCATGCGTTGGATGTCTGGTGTACTTAGTTGAGATGTATCTATCACGTAAAGTCTTAAATTGGTTACAAATAATAACAAAATGGAATTCGTCTTCTACGCTATGTCCGATCATTTGGATCTATTCCATGTCTTCTACCAGTTTCAATGCGAAGACAATGACTGGAACATCTTAATTTTGAAAGATAACTGCGATGTGACACATTTATAATAACTGATAAGTATTTTTCAGGTGATAATTGATTTTTGAAATTACGATATGTCCTTAATTTATCAAGGGAAGAAATATTGGCAAACCAGTTTTGTTGGGCAGTATCCTGAATACGTTGCTTAAACATACTTAAAAACATATTTACGTCACCAACACCTTGATTATACCATACATGTCCAAATCCATGATTAAAAAGTATAGATTTGATCAGTTGGCGTCCAATGGATAGCCAGCATTGAATTTTAGGTTTTCCAACGGCCGTTTTGGGCGGAAAAACGACTGGATAACCACTTAATTTGAACAATGATTGTGGGTATCCATCCGTATGTGGTTTCAGAGGTACAGTAGGTAATGTGGCATGCTTGGGTCCTGTTTAGTACTTATAATACCCATTTTCCCATGTCAGTACCCTCCCCCAGGCTAAAATGGTCACATCTCAGTGATCTATTATTGTGTGAGTGTAAGTCAAAATGTAGGGGGTGGGGGCTGTCCCTGCAGTTTTATATTAAGGTGGATATCATACTCATGTATGCTCTCTAAAAAATGACGAAGTTCACTTTTACAAGGATTTCAATATTTTATTTGAAAAACTGAAGAGCTTTGAGACAATTTTTTTTTTATTATAGCCTTAGATATTTGTTTTCAGAATTTCTTTTTTTAATGCTCATCAATTAACTAACGCGCACGGGAATCAATAAATGAACAAATGATTTGTTTAATATAGCCTAACACTACTAGGCTGGTCCTCCTCCTTGACAAGCAATCAATGTGGATGCACAAACCACAAGATAATTGTGTTTTTTCATTTGTATTTTAATTTAATTTCGAATTTTTCATACAGGACTTGATAGGAAGATTGTTTCGCACATGTACTTCCTGGGAGAAGTTGAGCTAGAACTAAGAGATGTAGGCTGGATACAGACTCCATTCAAGGACACTGATTTGTATCCGGTAATGGACAAAATAGAAGAAAATAGACACACATCCCTCTACAAGCATACCTGCACAGATGTCTGTATATCAAAGGGTGAGTATGTTCTATTATTAAAATCAAATGATTAATCTCATAGAGCTAGAATATAGATGTAGGTACATATGAATTTTGCTAGAGTCATCGACACATTGTGGTCCCGTACCATTTCTATATATAGCTTACATATCTAAAAAAAGTCTATAATTGGAGTGTACAAAAAAAAGCTGATTCCCCATACACTGAGCACCACAATTTGCAGAAGTTTTGTCCATTTGTAGATCACTTTTTAGGGTTTGACAATTCCCCATTGTATTTATTGGGAGGAGGACACCCTGTACTGGAAGCAATTTTTTTCTCTTCCTATATGTATGTATATCAACATTCGTACAATTTATTTATTCTGTTTTAATATGAAATAAAGCAAAAATCACTAAATAAAATGATTTTTAAAAAAAGAAGAAAAAGTCAACTGATTTTACAAATCTTAGTAGTAAAAAAAAGCGTACTGGATGACCTATTTATTTAGTTACAAATATAGCTGAACTTAAATATCAATGCAATTGAAGTAAACTTTGAAAATGTGAGGTATTTTGATGACATATAATTTGGTTATTATGGAGCGATCTTTTTTCATTTTTTTTCTAATTTTGATCTTATTTATTAACCCTAACACTCTTGAGTCCTACGAATCACTACGATGCGGTGTGCTTGTGTCACCCGGCGCGGCAGTTTTCCGATGAAATAATGGCCCCAAGTATGCACGGCGGAATACATGCATGACATTCCCCCTGTGGCCTACCGGTAGATCGTCTGTCTCTTAACCCAGAGGTCCGGGGTTTGAGTCCCGGGGGAGTGGGGGCACTTTTTCCCCGGAATATTTGGACGCGAAAAAAAATTCTTTTAAAAGTAGCCTCGGGGGTTAGGGTTATAGATGCATTCTTAAATCTTAAATTGTCTATTCTTAAACAAGAAAGTATACATTGTAAGCAATCTCATTGGTTCTCAGAGAAATTGGCGACATTCAGATGAGACAACTTAACAAGGGGAGGTGGGGCTTACGTTTTAACAGTGCGTCTGACCTTCACAATGCGTGGTTTGCTCCATAACGTGACTTCTGCAGTGCGCCTTTGGCGCTTTTCCTGCGTTTATGCCGATTACAACGATTACGCATGGTGTACTCGTCGCATGGGATTGGATGGAATGTCCCTGGAACGATCCTAGAAGGGGTAACAGCTGTCAAATGTGGACAATAAATTGCACTTATTTCTTTGATAAATGTCTTCAAAATGATTGTTTAAGAATGAGAATACTGTAGTAGTATTTTTTTTTGCGTAGAACAACTCCGCCGGCGGCGTCGTTGTTCTACTTAAAATAATACTATCGTCCGCATTTATGTCAGACAATTTAACACGGGTACAGTCTAAAAAATTGAAGGCACTGGATGGTTTTGTTTTGTTGATGAGTACATACAGTACATTTACTGTTTATTTTATACTGTTGATATAGTTGAAATATTTTTGACTTGCATGTTTTTAGGTTGTGGCAAGCTTTATGTGATAGATGGCCTGTGGAAAATAGTTTTCACTGTATGTGCAATGAGGACTCAGGTGAGAATTATAGCTGATATTAACTTTATTGCACTATAAGTTTTATAACATCAATTATATGTGATCACAACTGGGATTCTTTCTAATACTCACATGTTGGGGCTCCACAAGTGCTACCGCAAGCATATAACGGACATCAAATGCAGCGCCCACTAGCGACCAGCTGAACAATAGGAATCGAACCACAGCTAAACATCAATGGTCGCTTGCTCTGATGTCAATTGTCTAAAGCTAACTATTGGGAGTCAATATATTAGAAAATTGACATAACAAAGTTGTTGTTTAATGGTATGGATGTAATGAATGTATAGTCAAACCCCTATTATGGATGAGATGAGAGCCAAATGCCATTCCCCTGCAACATAACAGATCGATACAGATGAGTGAAAATGAATGTATCGCAAAAAATTTAAAAATTCAACAACAATTATAAATGTTTGCAACTTTCATTTCAATATTTCTCTGTAATTTGTGCATTAAAGAGAATGATTTCCTCCATAATACTTATTTATACATCAAGGAATATTTTGATAGCTTACTTATTGAAATTGATTCTATAAATCGTCTAATATCAATGCTCCCGTAAGTCCCAAAATATAAATAATTTAGTTGTCCACGGTCAGTCCTTATATTTGCTCATATCTAAAATAGTTTTAGTGAGTTCACACGCTCTCCATGGGCCGGTGAACAATGATGTCAATAACGAAACACACTAATACAACAACAAATTAATTTCAACACATTTCCCAATCGACACTCTGCTTTATCAACGGCTAATAATTGGCGTTTGAACTCACGTTAACTTAGCATAATCACACGCTACTACACATGAATGCTTTCATTGCACACTGCTCAATCGGTATGTCCAATCCGGCGCCCAATACAGGTATATCGTCTCAGGGTATATTGTTCATCGGTTAAGCATGAGCGGGTAATTTGACTCTGAATAAGGTTTATACAAGGTTTTAGAACTGACAGAAAATAAGATAGGAATGTCGAGGACAACCAAACAATATTTTATTTTTGGCCTAACTGCTGGTTGGAAAATTCAGTCATGGATTATTAATTCAATGCTGTCACTTGGAGGCGCTGTATTTCATGTCCATAGTCTACCACTTGTGACTTGGGACCAAATTAAAAAATATATATTATTTTTCCATGGCATGAGCACAAAGAAGTTTTAGCCATTTTACCACATTTCCAGGGGATATGAGTAAGAATATTACCAAAAACAATGCGGGATAACAATTTTAAAATATTGTATAAATAAACCCAGTTTATTCAGTTTTTTACTGGCCAGAACTGCAATCAAGGAAAATAATAGTTGGCACACTTGATACAATTTAATACAGCTATCACTGTGCTCACAATAGAGAACCGACTTGGTATATAGCACTCTTTAACAGCACGCAGGTCTCCCCATTCCCTCATCCTTCCCCACCCCCCATCAATCAATGTTGAGAGAGCTGCCAAAGCTTCTGATGACATGTGGCTCGGATCAACATTGCCTCGGGGGAGAGGGGCACTTTTTTTCCTTAATTGGGACAAAGTGTGCCAACCTTTTTTTCCTTGATTGTGGTTACATTTTTTGCCATTACTTTTCTGCATACTTCAGAATTGGTTACCCCATCTTATTTGCCATGTTCCTTTTTTTCTTCTTTAAAATCTCCATTTTTATAGAATATAGTCAATAATCTGCCATTGCTGAAATATCCAGATGTCTGCACCAACCAACCTACTTCTGGTCATGCGTTTTGTGCATCACATACAGCTGCAATGGAGGAAATTTGTCCAACAAAGTTGCGACAATTCCTGGCACATACTGGTATGTACATTGTAGTGTAGTTTACTGTTCCAAAATGATCTTACCCAGCAATCCCCGAAGTTTATTATTTATTTTCACCATGAAAATCAATGATAGGCCTGTTTTTTCCCTTCAACATCTTTGACATACCCATACACATTCATGAGAATATTATTTGGATTGAAGTAACCAAATGTACACTCCACTGTGTAAGAAATTGAATTAAATGAAGAATTATTAATGATTTGAACAACCATTTTCAGGTGTTTTTTCATCTTGTGTGACCATACAGCTCACTTTTATTTCACATGTGAAATCATATAGAATGGTTATTTGCTATCAAATTCCTACATGTAATATGATAATCACTTTATCAACTGAATCATGTTTGTGATGATTACTGAACCATGACTAAAATGTTAGCAACGCTAACGGTTACAGTTATGCCTTCTAACTACATCACAATAAAATGTCTTTCAATGTACCCAGTATACATAACACTAACCCTCATGGATTGGTTATGCCAGCAAGCTAACCATGAAAATGCAATAAAAATAAACACGGACACAACAATGTATGTCGCCCCATGGCTGGATAATAACTGGACAAAACCCGGGTTTTGCGCAACAACACAGTGCCACTCAACTTGCTGATCTGAAAATGGTGTCCCATTGTTGGTGGCGCTGTTTGAATTGTCTGCAATAGAAATCCTACAGCTTACGGGTATAGCCCCGTAAGGGTTATCTATGTCGTCTGCTTTTAGGTATTCGAATTAATTCAAGTTTACAGGGAATTGTTCGGAAAATTCCCCATGGGGCCTTTGAGTTTATGATACAGCGTGCTGGAGGATATACACAACGCGCTCCCCATAGACGATACATGCAAAGTAGGAAGGGTCGAACAATAGGCTCTAACTTGAGTTATCCCATTTGCCTTGACATTTACAGAGAGTATGCTGTTTAAAGCTGTTTTCAAACCGTTGTGCGATTTGGTGTGTACTTTTGACCATATTATATTGAAAATCAATCACTTTATTTCATGTTGCCTGTTGCCATCACATACACTATGATTCTATGAAACAGGGGGGGTGATCACATTGACCACCAGTTTAAAAAAGGGGGAGGGGAGGGATATTCCCTTACCAGGATTTCTGCCCTACATGCCTCTCATGTCTTATTACAATAGTTATACGAATTACAGTGACTCCACTCCCGCACTTAATAGATACCTCTTCAACATTGTACGAATGACACAGAGAACCCCTCTTCTCTTATGAATTACAGGACAGAAAAATAGAATAGGCTCAGGAACTATTTTTTCTTCTTCAAATTCATGCATCCCAAAACATGGGCAACCCCGCAAGTTTTGACTTGGCGGCAAGTTGACAGCTGGAAATCGTTTTAATTTACTGGCGACACCTTCAATATGCAGGCCGGTGTGAGAGAGAGGCCACAAATAAAAGATGACAACAGGCAAAAATGAGGACAAACCGAATGCAATTAGGTGAAATGGCACATGGCTGAATAGTATAGGCTGAAATTCAGCTCGAATATGATTGAAAAAGAGGAAATCTGCTAAAAGGACTCACAGCTATGGGGCTCACAGCCCCTTTAATGATACAGTACAATAGGAGAACCCTGTGACCATATCTTAAGATTCGATAAAAAATAAAATCTGGGTAATGCAAGTGCCTTTCCCAGGCAACACCCATTTGAATTTTGCGAATATTTTGGACTCTGAGGATATATATACCCCAGTGATATACCTATTCCTCCCACTCCAATATTGACAATTGACTGAACATCGAACATTCAGGGGATTAACTCCGTAGAAAGTCAAGTTTCCATACATGTGTTGTCAAAATTGACTACACATAGCTGCTCTGTGGCAAGCGTGTGATGAGAATATATGCATTGGAGCAGGTATGTGCTGATATTATTGCATGGCAGCTTAATTGTTGTTTCAATTCACATTATACATGTAGATGAGGTTCGACCGGAGGTTGGAATAAAATGTGATCCTTTGACAACTAGCGAATATTTGCCAGAATACTGTACATCTTATTTTTGCTCATAACCCCTGCCCAGCACCAAAAATCGCTCTTCCATGAATTCACTATACTACCACCCAAAATTATAGAGCTTTTTAATAATTTGCAGTATTTCATGAGAAATTCATGGATTTGATAGCGTTTTGAGTTTCAATGTATCACATCGAAACTATAACCAAGTTAATCTAAAAGGCCGCAGATGGCTTCTTGCTTATTTGTTTCATGTTTATTCAAACCTTGAAGACCACCCATGGCTTGTTACGTGATGCATAGTCATGACCTCCCTGTTTCAATTGGTAGTGACTTTTAACCAAATACAAAACATTGAAAAGCACTAATAATAAACCTTCGGAAATGCTGAGAAAATGTCTTTATTTTTCATTTTTCTGATTTCTTTTGAAGACATCTTACATAAGAGGGTTTCTATGTACAATGTATATCATCTATCTAAAGAAGGTGTAAATATTGAATTTCACTTTTTGAGCAATCTCTCTGTGCCCCTTTAACATTAAAAGTTGTTTCAAGTGGAATCACAAACTAGTCCTTTAAAGCTATCATATTGCAATATAACGCAGTACAAGAAGGAATTTACTTTATTCTATTTATTTTTGATCTTGCTTATGGTTTTTCAAATGTAGGAGTGCAACCTAAGAAAGAAGACACAGATAAGGTGATGGATGAACACCCGGAACTCGCACAAATTGGAGCACCAATTATATCAACACAGGGTAAGCCAACAATTTATTTTGTTTCTTAAACACATTTCAAATGGTTGTTTTTATCTTAACCAAATGGTCAGAACTCCCATTTATAAAAGTATGCACTATAAAACTGATCACAAAAGTTAGGAAACTTTTTTTGTACATGTTATATATCAATGAAAATCGGAAGTGGTCCTCTTTAAAATTATACCACATTTGCAATGATTACATGTTGCTGAACTTGGCCATATGAATGAGAATGAGGCAAAGTTACAAATCAAATGTGCCAAAATTACCGTTATCTGGGCTAAACAGTCAATAGGTAATGATCAATTTATCAAACCGGTCATGCTTGAGAACCATGAATGGGTTACATAAGGATGTGCACCAGTGAGCACAAACACACACAAGTTAACCCTCATCCGTGAGCAGTTAAGTGATTGATTCAACTCTTAACAAAGGATTCGAACAAGCCCATAATGTATAGATAACGTGTTAACTAATCGTATATATTGGTTGATTATTATTTACCAAAAAGCGTAGATCAGTCTTGTTTGTACTGAAAATTCTTTGACTGGATAAAACGAGGATATGTCACTGTTTTGTTTATTTTCCCGACTAAACATACAGTATATAGTCAGAATTGTTTTTCAGAGATGATTTTTGTAACAAGATATCCCAGAGTGCTATAACAGTGATAATGATCTCATGAATATTTAATGAGGCAAATGTTGATGGGATTTCACTGTGTAGATTTTCACTTTACAATTCTTGATTTATCGGGTTTTGTATGAAGTATGATCTTAACACAGTTAACACGCAACAAACATGAATTGAACTATATTTATACACACATAAAATATCTTTACTAATGGAAATAATCAATTGTTTGTTCATGGAAGATGGATATTTCTATGATATATTTGACTCACATACACTTAAGATGTGGGTCTGGGCAAGGCTAACTGCTAATTGTCACCTGATACACACACTAAAGTTCATACTCCATTTCAAGGATACCATTTTTGGTTAGAATTCTAAAACCTTTATTCGCGAAAGAAAAACTGTACTCCCGCGAAAGAAAAAAATTGAGCAAAATCTGCATAGAACTTTGTAGTCATCTGTAACCTTACAGGACGTTGCATTATTGCACTGACCACAAATTGTACATGAAGTGGTGATATTTTGGATAATTAGTATAAAAATGTCATTCAAAAATAATTATTCATGTTTTCGTGGCCAAAATCAAAATTGGGATTTTATTTTCCAAACCATTGTTGAATTTTTTTAAAGTTATTGATTTTAATTAAAGCCAGGTGTTTAGTCTGATGAATTTCCAAACAACGCTGCTCTTTGTGAAATTTCACAGCGTGACTGTATTGTCTTTGCTTTTTGTTGTAACCTACATCCTGTTACATAGCTGCTGATCGAGTGAAATAATTTTGTTTTTTATTATTAGGTGCAAACAAGATGATATTAGAGCAAACACAACATGTTGTTGACATATTACAAGACTGTAATGATACCCTAACACCAGATGTTGAACCATGTAATAAGGAGACGGGTGAAAGAGCTAGTCTTAACATGAAGTCAAAGGGCTATGTGTTCATTGTGACTGCTGGTGGTTTTGTTCAGACTTTCAGCCCAATATATAGGTGAGAAATTGTAAATTAAGATTGTATATTGTGTAACTGGTACTTCAGGCATTGTGGTGTTATCATTGTTAAATCTGATTTGACTGAAGCATTCTTCTGGTAGCTAGAAAACCAAGAAATTTGATCTTACTTGTTTTTTTGAAAATTATAAAACTGATGGACAATTTCATACAGAAACTTTATATACAGGGTGTCTCAGCATGATCTATACCGGGTTTCAAAAATATTACAAAATATGAAATAAATGGTGTTTTGAATTTAAACACTTGCAAGCAACATTTCATGGATATATATCTTTTTGTTCAGCTGGTGGCAGGACATAATCGAAAGTCCATGAAAAACATATTTAAATATTTTGGCTCACATTATTCATCTTTACAGCTATTTTCTCTAGCACTACCAGCATTTCAAACAATGAACCCCACACCTCGCAAGTTATATTCAAAGCTCCTGCCAAAGAAAGGACGGATAAAAGCACACAAGCAAATCCAAATCAAATCATGCCCTATTCAATCAAAGCTTTGTTTTCTATGCACACAACAATTGATTGTTATCAAAAGGCTAATTAAAATTAGAAGAGGTTGCAATAATAATGTGAATAACATTTAGAAATGTTTAAAAGGGTTGACTTTATAGATGATCATTTCAACAAAAAATTGTAATCTACATGTACTATCGTTACAAAAGAGTCTCTTCAGAAATTGCCCATTTTCAAAATCTAAATTCCCAAGAAAGCTGGTCGTTTTAAAGATATACAAGTACGAGTACAATAAGTTCTCTCTCGTAACTTTATTATTATTATAAGCCAGTCTTATGAAATATCGCACAATTGAACTGGCTGTATTTTTCTGGAGATGCAGTGAAAACCAAACTTGCATTTAGTGTGATGGAACGGATGAAAAACAGCAAATTATCACAGAATTGCTATTCATTTGGCCTACAGTATATAGTAAGAGCAAACATACGTCACCTAACTGTAAATTATAACCGTTTTGAATGTCAGATATCTCTTTAACGAACTATAAACAATGAAGGTGACTAATTTCGTTGGATAGATTAAGCCCTGTGATGAACCAGATCGGGACAACCATTAGTTTACCCATCTCCTAGAAAACCCTGCAAAGGGCATTTGACTTTCATTAGAACTAAGTGTTTTTCAATATACAGGACTAAATAGAGAGATTGCAAGTCTCCAAAATAAATGATTTTCTATCAATGACTACCGGAATTACTATTCTGAAGGTTGCACATAATGAAACCCATAAATTGACTTTTTTTAAGATTTAACATACAGGGTGAGTCAAAAAAAGTTTACCCTAATTGAAAAAATAAAAATAAATATTTCTGACCACAAAATCAAGGCAAACGAAACTTTAAATGATTGCGCCATTTCTTTGCTATCATCTGAGAAAAAAAATCACGTTATTTGATGATACCGTTAAGTAAATATGACTATTTCTGTACAGGAGCTGTTTTTTCACCAAAAACACGGTTTTTAATTTCAAGCTTAACGAGCTTAATAATGTTTACTAGGAGTATGATGTAAAGCATTACACATCTTGTTTATTAAAAGAATCAAGTAGACAATAGACTTGTTCAAAATTGTCTCCTAATAGATTAAAACATGAAATATGGATTAAATCGTATCACCACTGTCAGTTAATACATAATAATTGCAAGGATTAAATAGTCCGCAAGGGATATTCATAAACATGATAAAACTAGATGAGGATATTGAATAAAAATTGTCACCAGTGACTATCTGATAATGTGAATAATATACGATATAGTATTTTGATAAAATCAATAAACACAATATTGCACTTATTTTTCGTAAATATGTCCGATTAAGTAAACATTATCCTTAAACCAATCAAAAATTGTCAATGTCCACAGTAAGACTAGTAAGTAATTATAGTCTATCCCTCTCTTTCTCTCTCTACATGTAAAATTTATTCCTGTTAATGAATAGAGACCCACTTGATAATCCAGCATCTTGTTTGGTCTTTCTCCTGATCTTTGAGAGTGTGCTTAGGATGGTTGCACTGAGGACAATATACAGCTTTAAGGCCTATTTATGACACAATTACCACACTTTAATCATTTCATAACAAAGGAATGGATCCTTTCGCTGTCGGTATTGTAATTTTGTATTGGTCGTATCTTATGAAATATAATGGTTAAGATCTGGAAGCGTGTTCGGACGTTAAATTGGTCACTTTCATTCAAAACAGCGTAAAATAAGTTTCCCTCAACCAATCTAAACCAGATAAAATTCATATTAAAGCTAATTAATTTGTCTTTATACCGTAGTAAATTGTTTTCAAAACAAACGAATACTTTTTCTAAAAAAAATCGCTGAAGTTGAGTAAACTTTTTTTTGACTCACCCTGTACGAAGCATCACTGAGGCTTGAGTTGTAACAACGAAAATTTGATTGATTAGCAGTATTCCAATGCCAAATGCATTGAGTTGATATTACACTATTTCTAGCCTACAAGAATTAATATTGCTTACAATCGTATTTATACATGATAATACTATAATTATAATTATATTAGATATCATACATTGATTTCTATTTTCAGTATTAAAATTATGCTTTTATATCTAAACATATCACACAGAAAACCCCCGAAAAACATGTATTTATTTTTAAGGTAATTTTCTGTTTCTGGTGTCCAAAATCTCTCTCCGGCTTTGACCGCATCATACATGTAGCAAAAGTAAGGCAGATATCAATTATTATACTATAATGGTGTAGCTAAGATTCAGAGCTATAATCATGACAAATATCATGAGGCTGACATTCATATTAACAACGTTATGAAGTAGGAGGTAGAACTTATTGAATGACCCTCGTACATGAAAACGATTTGGACAGTATCAATAAAGTTCATACCAAATAAATTGTATTACCTCGGTATAGATCATTCTGGGACACCCTGTATGACTTGCAGTACACTACTATAATATAGTGATGTCCATTTGTTACTTCATGAGAGCAATTAGCCAAGACTTGTGGATCATGCAATTTGGTACATACATGTACACAAGGAGCTGTTTGCGTCTCACTTATTTCAAATGTGTCTTTCTTTATTTTCCAATTTCTATGGGCCATAAGCTCTAATTGTTCTCCTATTGTCACCCAAATAAAGAGGAGACAGTAACATCTAAGTTAATCATAAGGCAAAAAAAAATGTTGTGTTGCCCTCAAGTGCCAAACATTTAAATTTGGGTCGGTCGGTCAGATTTTATTTTTTTTACTAATGTTTTAGTGTATCAATAGTCTAAAAACATTTATTTAGGCTTATTTATTCATTTCAAGCAAGAAATAGTAACATTTAGACACTTTTAATCAAATTTAAATTTCTAAAAAAAGAATTTAAAAAAAATGCGACCCTAGTTTTTCGATTTTAGGGTTGGTCGCTGAGGGCAACACAACTTCTTTTTGGGGGGGGTCTTAGTTTAAAATAAAGAATTTATATGGAAAATGATTCTCAACGCAGTTTTTCGGTGGACATCGATGAACTCTTCACATTTTTTAATATTTTGTCTGCTTACATCACTAGATTTCTTCGGTGTGTTCCTCTTACTCAATATTGCAAAGAATTTTGTTTTATGTAGGAAATAACATTATTCCAAGAGGATGATGTACAGGGTGTATCAAAAAAATTAGGACTCTGTTTCATGACGGTGTAGTTATTATCATAATCAATGGACCATGACCAATTTAGTCTCAATGTAAAGCCTAATTAATTATTATGATATCCTGAAAATATGAGATCAATCCGATAAAAAATAAGAAAACTAGTGTACTTTGTGTAAAGGGCAGTTCCAAGCAAAACAGGACATTTCAAAATAATTGAAAAAAGGCTGTAAATTTACAAATTAAGGGCAGTGTCAACCCGGCATTTGTTTTAAAAATTGAATTTCAGATTTCTCTATTATTTTATACTTTTATATGTATTCTATGATTACCATCATAAGTTACTAATCGGAAGCTATTATTTCACATTCTTTTGGGTGATTTAAAATTGTTGTTTTGGTAAGTTTGAGTCAGGAAAAGGCGCATGGTTATTTGACGTGAATTTAAGCGGAGTTCCGCGCTTTTCAAATGCTGCGACAGCTGTTCGATCATTGCGCCGCGCGCTGAATATTCCCGTGCGTTATACTAGACGCGCCGCTTAATATCTGCGACGTAGCCGCGAAAAACAAAAGAGCGCAAAACAATGTCTAAAAATGTAAACAAAGGCCAATCTTACCGTCATTTAAATTTCAGTTTTCTTCCAATTTCTTCACATTGTGACAATATAAATTGAATCTGATAGTTTATTTTGATTGTTCATAATAGTATACTTGCCTTTTAGGTCATATGCCCTTGTATTCCTTGAACATTTAGCTTTAAATGGTTGAAAATGTCAATATTTTTACTAAATCGATGTTTTCTAGAAGTTCAAATTTGAAGGAATTTTAGGATTTTTCAGACAACATAAGTAAAAAAATATCAAACTATCAGGTAAGCTTTTACTACCATTGTGTAGAGGACTTTCAGCGCTAGGAGGCAAAATTTTATTTTTTCGATTATGGATTTTAAACCTGTGATATGCATCCATTTTTAGCGAAATGTATGCAAAAAAATACGACTTTTACACTTTTCCGATGTTTTTAGCAATATTTCCAAAACTAAGCCTTATTTTGGACAAAGAAAAAATTGCCTCCTAGACAAAATTGTCTTGTTTACAAAAATGTATATTAGAACAAATTACCATTTTTTATTTTATAGTTATGCTGTCTAAAAAATGTGGGGTAAAAATATCGCTTTTTGGTTCATTTCTCAAAATTTAGTTTATTTGGTATCACATTGATATCACCATTGGATTCCTTATCAAATTTCCTTCCTATAAATGTATACTTTTATGTACTTTTATTCAATATTCTCAATTTTAGAAGCAAAAGTTGATCATCAAAATAATAGGGTTTTTTTTTACTACCATCACATATTTAGTATCAAATGAAAGATATTTTCAAGCTCTTTCAAATGAGCTATTTTTCTTTTTAATTGATATACATTAAGTATGATTTTTTTTTGAAAAAAACCCTGATTTTTGGTAAAAAATTGTGATTTTTTTCTTCAGAAAAATGCCCATTTGTAGCACCCTTCTCTGACCCCTTCTTATGCTTTTATATAAGTTTTGTTGGTTTAAGTTGCTAACTTACCATTTAAATTTTCATAAATTTACACTTTTGACATGATTTTGTTTTTTCTATGTATTTTATTATGAATTTTGCATCGTGGACAAAACGTCATTCTGTAATGGTCATTCCGTAACGCTCTCATTTGTCAGTCTTTACGTCATATTTCAAAAAATATTTAACCAATTTTAACCAGGAAGTTGTCATTTTGTAGGTAAAGGTATACAGAATCACCCAAAAGTCAATAAAACGTGATACGTTTCTAAATATCACAAAGTTTTATCAATGTCTAAATGACTAGAAAAATCATGTCCATTTTGTGTCATTCCGTAACGACAATTATAAAAATCAATATTTCATTAATTAAAAATCTGATGGTCAAAATTTTGTACCATATCTGAAAGTGTTTAGTAGTTGTTATTAAAATATATTATTAGTTTGGGTAAGAAGTATTAAACTTTTCAAGATTTTATGATTTCAAACATAAAAATGCTTTGTGAATGTCATTCCGTAACGCTTGGAACTGCCCTGAACCATGGCATTTACTGGTTTGTACAATGGGAATTCACACACAGTAACAGTTTGTACAATGGGAATTCACACAGTAACAGTGTAGGGTAGGGCAAATCTAGACTTTTTTTTACAAAACTGATGCAAAACGAGTTGTTTCTATGGCCAAATTTTGTGTAGAATCCAAATCCATCAACATTTTGGACCTCCGATGACGTTTTACGTCGCTACTGATCAATAATTCAAAATGGCCGCCAAAATGACTACATTTTGCTTGTTAACGGCATATTTAAGGCTTTCAGTATGTCTTTTTATATGTTTCAGGGTCTGAAATAGTTGAATTGGATACTCTTAACACTAATTGGTGTGTATGGATGACATTTGACCTACAAACTAATTTTTAAATTCAAAATGGCCGCCAAAATGATGTAATTTTGCCTATTAGTGGCATATTTTGACAGATTTACATGGTTTTAACTACGTCTTTGTATATGTTTTTAGGATCTGGGAAGTTGAATGACACTTTTAAACACTAATTGGTATGAATAACCCCACTACTGATTTCAAAATTCAAAATGGCCGCCAAAATAGCATAATTTTGAATGTTATACTCCAAGCCGTCTAATTAGACTCACAAATGTGCATTTGATGCCATGGAATTACGCAACGCTGACCTGTACGCGGAATACCGCCCAGCGTTGCGGCCTGGGCGTAAATGCTACTGCAGAACGATATGTGTGTGTAGAAATGTCAAGTAAGGACAACAACAATCATCGACAGATAAATTGTGGCCGAAGAAGTTATCGATGAATGGATCCAGAGAAATGTATACCCACTGCATGAACAAAGTGTTGCCAGGAAAATAAAGACCAATTATGACCGTTTATAAAATGATTATAAAATTAGTATGTAGGTCAAATGTCATCCATACACACCAATTAGTGTTTAGAGTATCCAATTCAACTATTCCAGACCCTGAAACATATAAAAAGACATACCGTTCTGAAAGCCTTGAATATGCCGTTAACAAGCAAAATGTAGTCATTTTGGCAGCCATTTTAATTTTTTAATTAGTAGCGACGTAAAACGTGATCGGAGGTCAATTTTGTTTACAGATTTGGATTCTACACAAAATTTGGCAATAGAAACAACTCGTTTTAAAAAAAGTATGGTGATTTGCCCAACCCTGAGTAACAGTCGAGTAACATGAAAGTGCTTGATTTGTAACTCCACAGTGGGTTCGAGAACTATTTAACAAAACTTTTTTAATTTGCACTGAATATGTATGCATATGTTTTGCGGATTTTTTTAGCCAGTATTGATCGATTTGTGTCAAAATTAAGTGGATTACCAAATTAAAACTTTGCTACTGATAGATTATTTACTATATGTTGACCTATATGTTGACAATAATATCATAACGTACATGTATTGAAACGTAAACCATGTTATTTACTGGTCTGTACATGTAGATCCCATTGTACAGTCCAGTAATTGACATGGTTTACGGAAAGTACGCTAGTTTTCTTATTTTGCATCGGATTGATCTTATATTTTCAGGATAAAAATCGTAATAATAAATTGGGCTTTACATTGAGACTAAATTGGTCATGGTCCAATGATTATAATAAGAATTACACCGTCATGAAACAGAGTCCTATTTTTTTTGATACATCCTGTAGTGATAGATGGGTCATATATGTGACTGATGATCTTGTCATACAACGTATCTCTGCCTAGAATCTTAGCCCCAGCCCACTCAATCACATGATTTTTCCCGGGCGGTATTGTCTAAAATTGCAGTGGATTTGCTCTGTTCTGATGCACATATATTCAAAACGAGTTTATTCACATAATTATAATAAGATCACAGTTTTTACAAACCGTTTCATAAAATCAATTATCTTGTTTAAGAGTACCAACCAGGTCCAGTTGAATGCACACCATATAATTGGAGCACTGGAGATGTTATGTAGATGAAGTTTTAAACTGGACATGTTATTATGAAAATAGGACAAATAGAATGACTCACGGACACCTTGAACATATAAAAGTTCATCTACAAATTAATTAAGGCAACCAAATCCGATACCTATAACACTTATAGATTAAAAAATAGATGACACAGTTTAAGCTTCATATCTTTAGATCCCGCCCATGCAGTCCAATACCTCAACTTCAAATCAGAACACGTACTCTCACACCAAAATACATGTACTAGTATTATCAGACCATCATGAATCCACCCTGCATTCTTCTAAGGCAGATCTTAGTTGACCCAAAAGACAAGATGGGCACTCTTAAAGCAAGCAATTCCACATATGAATATGTTGTAAAACTGTTCTTACTTACAAGTGTGGGGAGACCTCTCATCTTTTAATCACAAACTAGCAGAACACAAAAAGTTATTGCAGTTAATAATCTCAAATAAAATAGATTGGGTATATTGAGGCAGTAGGAAACAATGTGGTATTAAGTTTCAATCAATAAATATTCCATGCATATGTACACCATTTCTTATATGAGTTGATATATAATTATACTGTAGGGTGTAGACCTTCTTACCCAAATTCATGCATGTAACTGTTGGTACCAGCCAGGTGGGCAGGTAGGTTCAAAAATGTTACCATCCCAATAAAAATGTACCTGCCCAAATTTGTTTCACAACTAACAAGTACATTCAAGAATCTTTGAGTTTGAGGGGAAAAACTACATGCCAGTTGGACAGGTACTTTTGTACTTTTACATCCCTGACACCAATTTGTTCCCATGTGCAGGCGAGCCGGTGCTTATTTCCAGCCCTGCTTAAATTACCACAAAAACTGTGTTGGTGTGAAAAATGTATATTTTACATTTAAATTTGAAGCCCATGTGTTTGTTTGTTCAATTTATAAACATGCTTAAGACTGTTCAGTTTTATATATTCATTTCCCCCTTCCTCCCTTTTTCTCATCCAGGGCTGAATCACCTAGTCAGGTGTTCCTTATAATACTTTGTTTCCTGTATTTACTCCTGGAAAATGTGGAAGAAAGTGAGTTTGGATCGTATTGGCTGTCCTACGATAACATGTGCAATGTTATGAGGCTGAAAGTTGCGCAGGTATTATTATACTTTGATTTATGATATATTTTACCTTTGAAAAAGTCAACTTTTGTAGTTTGCCAGCTATAGTTTGAAGGACCACTTAACTACGGTTGTATTATTACGTGCACATGCCAGCCTGTCATATACCCATTACTTTCATATTTTTGGTGGTGTGGATCGCACACTACATGTACATGTATTTCCATTATTGCCAGTTTGATCAAAAAGACAAAAACACAACAAAATAAAAAGTCCCATAGACAACAATTGAATTTCTTCAAGTACACAAGGCGAAACAGATCTCCCCAAGCACAGAGCCTTGGGCCGTTCATGGGACAGTGGTAGAAACTGTATTCTGAGCTCCGGCAAGTGGTGTAAAATAAATCAGTCATATAAATGATGTAGGAGGGGATGATTAATTACCCTCGAAAAGCTCTACAATGAGGAAAAAAGTTTGCACATTTTGTTTCAATTAAGGAAAAATGTGCCCCCCTGTCCTCAAAGCAATGTTGATCCGAGCCATATGTCATCAGAAGTCTTTGCAGCTCCCCAACATTTATTGATCAGCAGGGTGGGGAAGGATGAGAGAAAGGGGGAGACCTCTGCTTGCTATTAACGCTAACCTACTACACCACACGAAAACAACATGGCCAGCCTGTTTTATAACCTAGCGTGCACATTTTTGGGCTCCAAAATGGACGAGACTATACAAGAGGGGAATATACTGAGCCGAGGTGTAGTGGAGCCGTGGTGTAGTGAATTGGCAGCTGGGCTTTGGTGCAGGAGGTTCGGGGTTCAAATCCTGGTGGGATGGGGGGGGACATTTCTGGAGAATTTTTGGGGTTGGAAAAAAGAATCTGTTGCTGTGTGGTGTAGGAGGGTGGCCGGTTAGGGTTCATCCTGGAGGGGGGAGGGTTCTTGGTTTTTCATTCAGAAATTGTGTAATTTTCATCACTATAACCATAACCCAAGGCTTAACCCTACATGGTGTAGTGTGGTGTAGGCTACAATACATGAGTAAATAATAACAATTGATGATGGCCTGCCTATAAGCATGATTCTAGCAGAATCTATGACGAGCGAAACTTAATTAAATAAACGCGAGGATCAAGTAAATTATACCAGCCGAGTAATTGAAATGAATAAATAATATATAGACTCGGACAAACTGGCGAGAATTAAATTAACAAAGACCTTAAAATACACAGCCTCGAACCCGGTCCCTTTCGCTATCGCGGCGATTGGTTACTCCACTAGGCCACAGGGACTGTGCTTACATGGATACCAGACGAACGAGCTATTATGTATACATAGTCTTTATTGAAAGCCTATAGCAACTGAAATACATGAGTAAATAATAACAATTGATGATGGCCTATAAGCATGATTCTAGCAGAATCTATGAGAGCGAAACTTAATTAAATAAACGCGAGAATCAAGTACCAGCCGAGTAATTGAAATGAATAAATAATTTATAGACTCGGACAAACTGGTGAGAATTAAATTAACAAAGACCTTAAAAATACAGCCTCGAAACGGTCCCTCTCGCTATCGCAGCGATTGGTTACTCAAGCACCGTCCACCAAAAGATTGGTTAATCAAGCATTGTCCACCAAAAGTGTGATTACTATTACTATATAGTAATGTTAAATCTAGAATGAAACATATTGAGTTTTGGATGCACTGTTATGGTTACTTAGCACTCTAAAGTAGTTGAAAGGTTGATTTGAGTCACATCCACAGCAAATTATCTTAGTGAGTTTTTACAACCGCTTTGTGACTAATTTCTTTTTTATTGTCTCTTCCTCAGTTGAGCAACTTGCCTCTTCCAGGGAAATATAAGAACATGTGGCACAAAGTTCGCAAAATGATAGATGGGCTCCACATCTCTAATCACAAAAGAGCAATCTGTAAAACTGTTTTACATCCCAACAACTTCACTAAAGAACATCCAGAGTTGAAAGCTGTTAACAGTATGGCAGCAGAGCAGCTGTTTTCCTGGCTTGGTCGTTTTAAGAAGCAAATATGCTCTCTTCCGAAAAGGCAGCAGCTGTTCATGCTTCATCGCCTCTCCAAAAGGAGAAACTTATACACGGCTCAATGTCATAGTAATAAACGTCAACCTTTACTACCTGGCATCAAGCACCGTCCACCAAAAGTGTGATTATTTTATAGGACATATATTCTTCTGAAAACTGGTGTCAAAGTTATAGTGAGAGAGAGGTGAGGAACATTATTTAATCATACAGATGTAATATGTGTCTTACGTGAATATACTTCATGCTTTGGGTGTGCCCAGCTGGCCAATTTACGGTTTTTAAACATTAAAAACACGTTTCAAGTTGGTGAGAAAAACGTTTTAATATTACGTTTTAAAAAACGTATATGTGTGGAGTTTTGTTATGGGTTTTAATAACGTTTCCATGTTTCCTAACTGGGCATTTTGAAAGGTATGTGCATGCACCACTCCAACAAGGTTGTGTTAGGTTGTTTTTTTAAATGTACGAAGTCTGTCTTATTTCACAATTTATTGTATGTCAAGAGAGTGTAAACAAGAATGAATGTTGCAACTTAAGATATGCCAACTCTGTGCATACAGGGTGAGTCAAAAAAGTGTACTCAAAATAAAATAATTATTGAAAATATTTGTTATCAAAATATAAAGGCAACCAATGTATGTGCCAATGCATTTTGAAACTGAACACAATATTGAATATTATATATTTACTCAGTAATGCCTGATACTAATGAACACATGGATTCATGTATGCTAGCTACACAATAGCTTAAACTTATAACGACAATTCTTAAACAGCTATAAGAAAGTTAAAGCAATCTCATTGATTCTCAGAGAAATCAGCGACATTTAGATCAGACAATTGAACACCGGGAGATGAGGCTTACCTTTTAACAGTGTTTCCGAACTTCACAATGTGTGGTTGGCTCCATAACGCACACTTATGGTGTACTCATCGCATGGGATTGGATGGAATGTTTGTAATTATTCGATCATAGCAGGGGTAAAATGTGGGAAATGAAATGTAATTCTTTCTTTGATATGTCTTAAATATGATTGTTTAAGAATGTGAATAAAGGTAAATTTTGAACGTATACCTGTGATATATTGTCTGACATACAATGTAAATGCGTTCGATAGTATTATTTATTGCATAAAATACTACTACTGTCATTTATGAAATACCCTTTTTGGACTGTTCAAATACCTTCATCAGTGGCTTCAAGAGCATCAAAAAGAGGTCAAGAAATTTGAAAAGATTGCATAATGTGCCTTCAAGACAGCTCTGTTTCATTTAATGATATATCAATATTAAAATTTTCATCAGATTTCGTTGATATTGTGTGTATATCTTTTTTAAACTCTCAGAAAAAGGAAACAGAAACTCCTGTTGAAAGTACTTCCAAATAATTGAAACAAAACCTCATGTCAAATTACATTTAAATTTGATTTGTTTGTGCACTGTCCATACAGTAATGCTAGAAAAAGGTGAATAATAAAACCATCATAAGGGCTCTTGCCCAAACACAAGTAGAGGAAAGAGCAGGGAAGGTGCAATACTTTTTTACTTTACTGTTAAAAGGAGTGCCAAAGTATCAGTGATTATAGTCTATCCATCTGAGACCGATCTTCCAACCACGTGACTCAGCCGTTCCATTGACTGGGAGAGGAGGCTATTTTCTGACAAAAATATCGATGGAATCAGTAGAGTGAAAAACGGCCATAATAAAAAATAATTATGTTATACCCATCTATTTTATCATCATAACCCAAGTTGTGCCATGAGAGTCAGTTTAATTGACGTTGCAAAGACAGGTAGCTAATTTCCCTTCCCTATTTCTCCATTTCAAAAAATGCTTTCAATTTGGCAAGCACTGGCTGCATCTCATCTTTAATGGTCTTATTTGGTGCCATTTTAAGCTCTACTGTACTACAGGCCTTTATGAACAGGTACATGTAGAGTGATAGACCCCGATGAAGACAACCTTTTATTTTACAAGTCAGAAAATAAACTTTATTTAGTTTGTCAACGTTCAAATTGTATAATATTTGTTTCAAAATAAAAATCGTACCTTTCAATATTGATCCCATATCATTAAGCTAAAACTAGTATCTTAAATTCGTTTAAGCACTTTCAGCACTGTCCTTCATCTTGTCTGTTAGTCATTTTTTATGTTGTAATTAAAAAAGATAGGTCACTTCCTCACCAAAAAGTGCCAAAAATGTGATTTTTGAAATAAAATACAAATTGTTACACTTTTTGGTCAATATTTTTAAAACTAAAAAATGGAAGCCAAAAAAAAAATGTGATCCTAGATAATTGATTTTGGTGACAATTTGGAATTTTTAAATGTATATATCACATAGAAATAATAGGCATATACAACGGGTATTAAACAAATTATAAATATTTTTAAACAGGTTCGCCGTCGGGGTAGAAAAGAGACAATAATGGGAAAACGATCTCGCCTGGGAATCGAACCCAGGATCTGTTGCTTGCTTGGCAACTGCCTTATCCACTGGGCCACAAGACCTCGCATAGTAAAATAATCATAATTTGTTTAATATCCGTCGTATATGCCTATTATTTCTATGTATTTTCCCTCTATAGGGAGGACGGCACTTGATTATTTACACTTGTATAGGCTCGAGCTACTCCGGGTAATACTTGTGGCAGGAGACTGTGAAACGAAACCGCTTAGGTTTGAATTTCAGATGCTTTACCATGCGAGGTCTTGTGGAAATTTAGTGAAATTTTATACCAGAAACGGATTCTCTGATTAATTTTATTAAAACAAATGTATACTTTTATGTACATCACATTTATAGTTTAAAAGTAACCTTACTTTGATAAATTTTGGCGCCAAACAGGGTTGGCGCCCTTAAATAGTTAACTTATTAAACATACATTGCACATAGTGTTTGCAAGTTTACAAGTAATATGAATTGCTGTGGATATTTTGAATGATGAACATGATAATAATACAAGGTGTCTCATAAAATACAACACAAGATTGTAACTTCCATCATAATTGTTGAAATTGAATTATTAAACAACAAAATAAAGTCAAATATCAAGGGCTCAGAAACACAGCCTTTTCTCTATTTTGACTATTTGAGAAAAAGACTATTGATGATTTTTAAACACATTGGGGAGATGGGGATGATGCCTTGTGATACTGGTTATAAATTTGAAAGGGGTTGTGTTGTGGAGATAATCTGTGTGTTATTGGAAAGAGAAATTCTCTCTGAAAATTTACCAAAATAAAAATACAAAAATCTTATTTTTGAAAAGAAAATTGACATAAGGCCTTGTGTTCAGCCCTCAATATGTTGGCTAATTTGTAAAAAGGTGTATGATTTGGTTCATTTTTTACAGAGAAATAAGCGATTAATTATGAGGAAATATTTTACAGATTTTAACTTGCGTGGGTTGTACTACGAAATCTTGTAATATTTATCACAGCGAGAAAAAAAAGTAATTGTAAGGAGAGAGATTACCGTTTCTCTTTACTAACTATACATGTATTTCAAATGCAAATAGTAAACATGGTTACAGCTTTTATTTCAGTATATATATTTATTTTCATCAAGGTGAGAAATGTGAAGATAGAAATATTGATGCGTCACCGGGAGCAATACAAAATATTGACTCTTGGCCCCTAACTAAAATAATCAGGTCCACCATTAAACTTTTCAACTCTCTCAGCTGAACCAACCTTCTGGGCATTTGGACTACTTGAATGGAAGTGTTCCATGACAAAGCTGTTATGTAATTGGTCATTTATATGTAATTACTGAACCAAATCAAACACCTTTTTTTTTCTTTCTTCAAATTGTAGTTAACTAATTTGACTTCATTTTGTTCTATTTCAACACTCTGAAAGACCCTTTACGTATGGTTTATGTGACAGTGTTATATAATTGTGTTATTTATATAAAATGTGCTTGAAGTTTAGATGATTTATTTTTATTTTCTGTGTCTTATTATTGAAAGAAGTACTCTAGTATCACAGGGACAGTCGAATGTAGGGACAAGAAACTGTTGTACTATTATACTAGTATGCGTGTTGCGGGGGTACAAATATCATCAGTTGAGCAGGCATATACAATACATTCATGAATGGGCACTGGTACAAATCTCAGCAATCATACTGCACGACTCGCTGTGTGTCTTGCTCGATACGGATGGACTCTTAGTCGGGTGAAAGCTCGAAATGACGTGAAGTATGGTACAAATGTGATTTTATTGCTGGAAATCATGGATGAGTAAGTCTAGATTCAGATCACCAGGTTCCAAAATGGCACTATTGGGCAACTCTTTTTTTATTGATGTGTTAAGCCACACCCCATTTGTCGATTATGTTATAATAATAACAGTTTGACAGTTTTATTTGTACCATGGATGACGTATCACATCTTCAAATTGACAGGTAGGATATGGCGTTGTATAGCTGATCTCCTCAACATTTTGTCACAGAAATGGAACAACTCCCTAGACCAAAGTGACGAGGTTTGTGTCATTGCCCTTGACATAAAAGGAGCTTTCGACAAAGTATGGCACAATGGACTCTGCTCAAAACTGATGTCAAAGGGTGTTACCAGAAGACTGCTTTCATGGATACACAACTACTTATCCGATAGAGCTATCAATGTCGTCATGTCGGGACAAGCATCCAACACTGCATCCATAAATGCTACTGTTCCACAAGGATCTATCCTTGGTCCACTACTGTTTTCTGTCTTCATTGATGACCTTGTGGATGTCTGTGACAACAAGCTCTACCTGTACGCTGACGATTCAACACTTTTCGCTCCCATTAAGTCTTCATCCAGCTCCAATGCAGTAGCTGCTAGCCTTAACAGTGATCTAAGCAATATGAAAGCGTGGGCTGTTAAATGGAAAGTGCACCTTTGAGCCTACCAAGTGCAAGACCATGGTAATCTCTAGGAAGAGAACTCCATCCCAACTTGAACTCTACTTTGGTGACTGCAAGCTACCATCTGCAGACAAACTGGAAATCCTGGGTGTTACCATTGATAGCAAGCTGACTTGGTCCAAACACATCTTGGCTGTCTCAACCAGGGCTGGTCAGAAGCTCGGCGCTCTTCGCAAGGTTGCAAATAAATTGATGGCATTGGGCAGATCTACTGTGTACAAATCACAAGTCCGTAGTGTAATGGAGTATGCTTCACTAGGCTGGTCTAGCGCTTTACCTACTATCCTAAGCCAGCTTGACAACATCCAAAGGAAGGCACTCAAGATCATTGGAGCTCATGATGCTACTGGTCTATCGCATCTCAGCATCTCAAGCCTACTTCACCGGCGACAGGTAGTAGCAGCCACGGTCTTGTACAAAATGCATACCAACCACTGCCCACAAGATTTAGCAGCACTGCTCCCCACACCATATGTTCATCGTCGTGCTACGCGTGCAAGTGTTGCAATGCCAGATCATGCCCTTTCACTGCCGCCTGCCAGAACTTGCTGCTTAAACAGAAGTTTCATCCATACAGCTGTTCCACTGAGACATGCAAAATTGGCGTGCCTATAATTTATTACAATATTAGATGAGCCAAACGCGGTAACTAACATTGTTTCCCTCCTAAATGGGGTATTTAAATTGGGTCCGAGATTCAAAGATATCACAAAACTCAGAATTCTGTGAACAAAGTATATTTCAAATGAAGAAAAAAATCAGGGATCTAAAATTTTGAACTCATTATCTATGCCCATTTTGCTACAAATCATGATGGTATCTAATTTAGATAATACTCAGCATAGCGAGGACCCGAGCATAGCGAGGACCCGAGCATAGCGAGGACCCGAGCATAGCGAGGACCCGAGCATAGCGAGGACCCGAGCATAGCGAGGGTAGTTTCATAATACTTATGTTTAGCTTATGGGGAAGGGAAAAGGATTAGAAATGTGTCATACGCGGTAAGAGGTTTAAACTATACAAATTACTTGCTTAAGGGGGCTGTGGACTCTCACGTACAGCCTCCGTAAAACTGCCGTAACTTCTTCAATATTCATTTAATCTTTATAAACGATACAGTTTTTTGCACGAAATGGTTCAATTAATCCAACCATGATAATGAAATTGACCATTTTGGAAAAAATTATAAAAAACACGTTTTTTGACCCATTTTTAGGTCGTCCGTAGGAAGAGACCTTATGGCAGCATCCTTCGTGTGTAGTCTGTGTGTGTAGTCTGTGTGTGTGTCAACAATTTGGTATACACTTTTTGGTATACACTTTTTGTTACAATTTGGTATACACTTTTTGTTTTGTCCATTTCTTTTCCATACAATGTCCAATTGCAATCAAACTTCGGTCATAGATGCAACATGGGAACCTTCATATGTTAATGAGGTCAAAGGTCACATACCAAGGTCAAAGGTCATCCGAGGTCAAGATGTATATGTAAAAGTGGCTGCATATGTAAAATTGATTACATTTGTTCATTTCTTTTCCATACAATGACCAATTGTAACCAAACTTTGGTCATAGATACAACATGGAAACCTTCATATGTTAATGAGGTCAAAGGTCACATACCAAGTTCAAAGGTCATCTGAGGTCAAGATGTAAATGTAGAAATGGCTGCATATGTAAAATTGATTACATTTTTCCATTTCTTTTCCATACAATGTCCAATTGCAATCAAACTTCGGTCATAGATGCAACATGGGAACCTTCATATGTTAATGAGGTCAAAGGTCACATACCAAGGTCAAAGGTCATCCGAGGTCAAGCTGCATATGTAGAATTGATTACATTTGTCCATTTCTTTTCCATACAATGACCAATTGTAACCTAACTTTGGTCATAGATACAACATGGAAACCTTCATATGTTAATGAGGTCAAAGGTCACATACCAAGGTCAAAGGTCATCTGAGGTCAAGATGTAAATGTAGAAATGGCTGCATATGTAAAATTGATTACATTTTTCCATTTCTTTTCCATACAATGACCAATTGCAACCAAACTTCAGTCATAGATACAACATGGACACCCGCATATGTTAATGAGGTCAAAGGTCGCATAGAAAGGTCAAAGGTCATCTGAGGTCAAGATGTAAAAATTAGTACACTTTTTTTGTTGTCTCTTGTTCATTTTTTTTTGTCTCTTGTTCATTTTTCCATACAATGACCAATTGCAACCAAACTTGGGTCACGGATGCAACATGGAAACATTCATATGTTAATTAGGTCAAAGGTCACATACCAAGGTCAAAGGTCATATGAGGTCAAGATGTAAAATTAGCTGCATATGTAAAATTAATTACATTTAAACAGGTGAAGTACAATTGCAACCAAACTCCAGGATGTTTATTTTATTTTTTATATCCTGGATCCGCTAGTGGTCTAACCTCTTTCTTTCTAGATGCCTGTGGTTTGAGATCCACCTTGTTTTTAATCTACCCTATAAACGGACGACCTATTTGGGACCGCTGTCCCTATTTTAGGTTCTGCAGAGATAGGCCTAACTCAAAAAGTGCCAAATTTTTTGTGACACTTTTTGGTCTCTAACTCAAAAATAAATAAGATATTAAAATAAAAAAAACGCTCCTAGGGAATGTTATCAGGATTAACATAAAACTAGTATGACAAAATTTAAAAATATATATTTTGAGTTATCTCTGCAGAACCTAAAATGGGTCAAAAAACGTGTTTTTATAATTTTTTCCAAAATGGTCAATTTCATTATCATGGTTGGATTAATTGAACCCTTTCGTGCAAAAAACTGTCTACGTTTATAAAGATTAAATGAATATTGAAGAAGTTACGGCAGTTTTACGCAGGCTGTACCTGAGAGTCCACAGCCCCCTTAAGGTATCAAAATATTTTGAGTACTTGTTTAGGGTATCACATCAGATAAAGACCCAAAAGTAATTTCTGACACTTTAAGCAGAGAACTTGAGTCGTGTAGACAATGGCTGATCGACAACAAATTGTCATTGCACCTTGGCAAAACAGAGTCTATTCTTTTTGGATCTAAACCTAGACTGAGCAGGGTGGACAAGTTTGAAGTTTCTTGTGACGGAAAAATTATAAATCCTACCAACTCTGTCAAATACCTTGGGATTACTCTCGATGAAAATCTCAGTGGTGAAACTGTTGCAAAATCAGTTGTCAAAAAATCTTGTGGTAGATTAAGTTTCTTATACAGACAAGGTCATTTTTTGAACGAAAGATCTCGTAAGACCCTTTGCACCGCCCTTATACAATGCCATTTTGATTATTGTTGCTCTTCATGGTTTTCTTCACTTTCTGCTAAGTTGAAAAATAAGCTGCAAGTTGTGCAAAATAAGTTGATTCGCTTTATTTTGAAGCTGGAACCCAGGTCCCACATTGGTGATGTAGAATTTAAGAAGCTGGGAATGCTGAAAGTTGAAGATAGAGTTAAACAACTTAAACTCAATCATGTTTTTAAAATATATAATGAAATAGCACCTGAGTACTTGAATTCTCAATTTACCAAATTGTCCAACACTCACAGATACAATACCAGGGGCAGTGCAACACATTTTCTGGTTCCCAAAGCTAAAGGTCAGCAGTGCAATACATTTTTCTTTACTGGTATTCGGGAATGGAACTTGCTACCAACTCAGGTTAAAACATGCAAAACCCACGGGCAGTTCAAAAAGGCAGTAAAGAGTCACTTTCTATCTTGATTTTTCATCCATTTTTATATGCAGTTGTTTCATAAAAAGTGCAATATTATTTTGTGTGCAAATATATATGATGTTTTATAATGTGCTGTTTTAATAAGGACCCCAATGGAAATAAGCCCTTTTCAGAGCTTTCTTGGGCTATCCTTGGCATTATATGTTTTCTTGTATTAATATGTTGTGTTAATTTTGTAAGTTTTTAAGATTTGTATATTTGATCTGATGTATTGTATCTCTGTGTCTTGATATGCCAAATAAAACTAAACTAAACTAAACTAAACTATCAAAATATTTTGATTACTTGTTTAGGGTATCAAAATATTTTGAGTACTTGTTTAGGGTATTGGAATTCCGAATTACTGATATATGTATTACTTGGTTAGAGTATGTACAATCCTGTGCCATACTTGTTTATAGGGGGTACTTTTTCACATTAACACAATTACGTATTTATGGTACTTTTTGAATGTCCTTGGACGCGCATGATACCCCTTGTATGACCAATGAGCACCCTGGGGTTGCGAAAGGCATGTTGTGGTGTAGCCTGTCACTTCGGCTCTGACATTTTCACTAATGCTCAGCGCACGTAACTTTTTACCCCCTCGCGTACTACGCAATAGTGGCGACATTTTCATGGCTTGATATACTAGTACCCCCATGTTTGATTAAAAAACATATGAAGACGAATTGCCGTATACAACATAAGAGATGTGTACAATAGATAAAAAATAACTTGAACTAATTGTACAGTAAGTCCCAATAAAAATTCCCTTTAAAAGGGATAACCCATGCCCAAGATTATTCCATTTATTAGATAACAAATAAAATAAATGAAAGGATCGATTAGAATCATTTCATTATTTAAAGATGAAATTGCTCTTTAGGTTGGTCAAAGTTGGAAGATAAATAGCTATAGCTTATTTTCACGGTGTCATTACTCGGTGTGAAAAAATGTTATAGGTCTAAAGGATGTATTGGCCTACATTAATTTTTAGCTTGATTTCCAGATTAATCCAATTCCGACTCTGCTTTGGATGTTTAATTCCATGTCTACAACTGAGACGACGCTATTTAAGGTTAAAGTGTATCCATTGCTCTAAAGAAGTTTTTTTACAATCAAAACTACATACTGCCAGTTATTCCAAAATTGAAATGAAACAAAAACCTCTTTTTATTATGCCAAGCACACAAAATTGTCATTACTGAAAATTGATGTTCTTATTCCTCTTTAAAAACTTATTTCATGATGTAAATTTTTAACTTTTGATTTTGCGCGAAACATATTTTGCATTGATATTATTGAACCAAAATAATAACAATTATAGTGAAATAAACCAGCCTCTCCATAATCGAATTAAATTCAGTTACATAATTATTTATATTATATTGGACTTTTCTTCTCTTTTCTGGAAAAACGTCTGCCATGTTCAGTGTGGAAAAACAGAAATCTTTTTCGCAATTGATGCGCATTTTCGTTTGTTATGAGCCAAGACAGTTTACCTATCGTTCAAGTTTGACCAGATAACCATTTAAATCTTAATCTTCGGATATTTTCAATAAAATTACTTATTTGGTGAAGAAGGTAGGCCATCTATGTAGCAAGTATCAGAGTTAACAATCTCTTGGGGATCTTACTAAAAGGATTATTATTATTATTTATTATTATCTTTACCCAGGGTTGCCCGAATCAGCTGGCCGCTGTTCTTACTCGGGGCCCTGCACATCAATATAATACATGCTTAAAAATAATTACTTTAATAATATAAAATACACGAGATATAATAATGACAATATGATTATGTATATAGAGTATAAAAACCAATGGACAATACTCATACATCTATCACATAATAATGCATACAATAAAAACATATTAAAATTATTAGATTACATATATACATTTCATAAAAGCTTGACTATGATACATCAAACACATTACATTTGAGCTAGTTCCAATGACAGGATTTATACAAAGCTTTAAAAGATTGCACATTCACAGAATTTCTGATTGCAATTTCAATACAATTCCATACATTAACACCATTATAGCTAAAACAATACTTATAACACTCAATGTCATTGCCATTTGTCAAGGGGTAGTGCCAACAGACCTGCTGCGGATTGTCTTGTACATGTTGTATCGCGCTCGTGGTGTTGCGCACATAACTAAATTTACTTTGTAAATACGATGGTGCCAGACCATTTAGACATTTAAAAACCAGCAAAGCAGTGAAATAATTTCTGCGGTTAAAAAGTGTTTGCCATTTAAGTGCATGGAACATTTCATTAGAGGGAGTAAAAGAATTAACACCAAGTATAACTCGAGCACATCGCTTCTGTAGCACGTCAAGTTTATGCATATCACTGTAGCGACCGTACCGTGGTACACTACAGTAGTCGAAATGTGGTTGAACCAATGCTTTGTAGATAGTGTTCAGGGTGCTTGGATCAAGAAAACTTTAAGACGACGTAAAAGTGCAAGTTTTACAAATATTTTTCTCATCACATTATTTACCAATTATTTACAATTCATTGTCAACTATAACACCTAAACATTTGAATTTATCAACATTCTGTAGTACATTTTTACGAACTGCAACACGAAAATCATTATTTACATTTTGAGTCTAGCACCTGTACCAATTAGCATTACCTTTGTTTTATCTGTATTGAGAAATAATTTATTTTCACTCAACCATTTACAGAGGGACTCAAGATCAGACTCCAGTTTCATAGAAATATCTTTCACGTCGTTGCTAACAGATAAGGTAGTGTCATCTGCATAACTAAATATTTTACCATGTTTAATCACACTACTCATACTGTCAATAAAGATAATAAAAAGCAAAGGTCCTAAATGCTGCCTTGAGGCACACCATTATTTACATTTAATGCATCAGAAAGAGATTTTTTAAAACAGACTTTTTGAACTCTCCCCGTCAGGTAAGAATTAAACTATTTCATTGTAATATCGGTAGCACCCATATCATGCAATTTCTATAACAAAATGGAATGATTTACAGTATCGAAGGCCTTACGGCGGTCGATAAAGGCAACTCCCGTCATTTTGCCTTCATTCATATGGTGTCATATTGCCCAACCGGGGCCCAACCAATTATCAACCATATCAGTAACGCACGTTTCGGTAGAATGTTTGGGGCGGAAACCAGACTGATAGGGGTTCAGGAGATCATTTTCAATATGAAACGAGTACACATGTTTATGGACTGCTCTTTCGAGTATCTTACTTGCACAAGCAAGGATGGAGATGGGTCGATAGTTGTTAGCATCATTAAAATCCCCCGGTAAAATCCCCACCTTTGTGAAGGGGCACTACCTTAGCAACTTTCCAATCATTTGGAAAAACACCTGTTTGTAACGACATGTTCATTATATATATACAAGTCAAACTGTCGACAACTGCTGGTCTTGCAATTTTATTCTAACACTTATATCATCAAGACCAGTTACTTTGCCTGTGTTCATTTTAAGTATGTCGTTATTTACAAATTCACAAGATACATGCGGAAGATTCATCTTTGGATTTACTTCACTAACATCGTGATTACACATACCAACATTGGAGTTAAATACACTGCCACTTCCGCAATCACTATTTTCGATCAAATTTCGAGCAACATCGACAAAGTGTTTATTTAGCCCATTTGAAATTTCATCATCACTCTCAAGAATCTGACCGTTTGTGACTACATGACGGGTTAACAGAAGTATTCTTTGGTAGAATATCTTTAAGAGTTTTCCATAGTTTACCTGAATTACCTTTACTATCATTAATAGTATTCTTAAAATACTGTTCTTTAGAGTTGCGAATCATAGTCGTTACCTTGTTACGATGTAACTTATAAGAATTCCAGTCGGAAATATCTTTTGAGCGAGTAGCTTTACGGTGCAGATATATAATCACGCTTAGACATGTGCTTGAAAATGTGATTGTTGAGCCAAGGAGATGGAGCGGCTCTTACACGCTTGTTTTTCTTTGGAACATGCTTGTTTACAATATCATTAAACATTTTAACATACAATGCCATAAATGTAACGCATCGTCAGCATTATTACATTGCTTAAGGGGAGACTGAACATGAAAATGCTATTTTTTTCAAAGTACTTAACCTATACACTTCAACTTTGGTCAGAAGATGTATTTGGGCAAGACTTTTCATTTTAAGCGAAAAAAAAATTACGTCACGGACACCGTTGCCATGGTAAACGGCGGCCATCTTGGATTTTAAAAGCACTTTTTGCGCGCACCTTTTTACGGTAACGGTTTGTCGAATTGTGTTCAAATTTACTACATGTATTACCAATAAGTAGGCCCTACATCTTGAATTACTCAGAGCGATTTTTTATTACAAGTCGTCGTTTTGCGAAACGATACGATAAAAGTGTTAAAATCCCGTATTTTGGGGAAAAAATTGCGAAACGTAGTCGTTTCCATGGTTATGAAGTTTTTTTTTCAAATTTTGCTCTGAGTAATTCATGATATAGGTGTCATTGGCAAATGTACAAAAAATTAGACCAATTGGACATACCGTTACCAAGGTGCGCGGCGCTTCATTTTAGCACGCGTCAAATCGCTTATAGTAGAAAAGGCCATTTTAAGTTTAGAAACACTGAATATGTAAATTAAGCAGCAATTATGCAAATTAGATGCTCAAAAATCTTATTTTCATCTACAATAATAATTTTAGTAATTATAAACACAATTTGCAATGAAAACAAATGTTAATTTAATGTGCAATTATTTTTTATTCTATAATTCCTTAAATATCGCCCCTTGAAAACAATACAATACAAAAAGGAAATACATCATGTATTCGTATCGGAAGAAATTCAATTCGCGTCACAATAAGCGTCACTTTGTTCCCTTGGCCTTTGAATAAGCACAGTTTTCGAACCAAATGTCCGATTGTTTTCAAATAAAAAGCAAATAAAAGCTAAAATCCTATAGATTTTTAAAATTTAGAAACACTGAAATGACCAAAATACCCCAATTTCACATATTCTCATGTTCAGTCTCCCCTTAACATTAATCCAAGGTACATCAAACAGATCTTTAAGAAATTGTTCTTCGTCGAAGTTCTTGTATGAACGAAATTCAATAGTATTATGAGCACCTTTGATAGGTTTACCTTTTCTTATAGCATATAATGATATATCATGAAATGATCACTTATTGCTGTTTGGATAACACCACAATCATCATACAATTCAGGTTTAGTTGTGAAATACAAATCAATCAACTATGATCAGTCACTCTTGTTGGAAGTTTTATCTGCTGTTGTAACTGGTGTAAATCACAAACAAATTTAAGATTGTTGACTTCTCTGGTGTTGACAAGAGGTAAAAAGTCACAATTAAAATCCCATAACAAAACAATTTCATTATCACTGACAGAAACATTTGAAAGCATACAGAGCATTTTGTTAGAAAATTCACCGTCTTTGCCGTTTGGATTGTACACAGCACATATGAAAATCTGGCGTTTATTTGGAGGAGTTAATTCTATCCAAATACATTCAACACTTACGTCACTCGGACAAGTCGTCCCGTCTCTTAAAATTAATACAATTTTTAATATATAATGGCATGCCACACCCCCTCCGTGTCTACTCCTGTCACGCCTAAGCAAATTATAACCGGGTAAATCAAGTTCACTATCATTTACAGTTTCATCACATTTAGTTTCATTTACACATATAACATCAAACATGTTGGTACACATGGCGAAACTCATCAATTTTACTTGAAATACTGTTAATGTTAATAATGTCCAAATGTTATACCTTATATTTAAAATCTGGCACTCTACCATTTTCAAGTTGCACATACTCAGAATTTGAATTAATTGAAATGTTATCATCCAGTGGCGTAACCAGAGGGGGGCGGGTGCACCCCCCCCCCCCCCCACTTGGAACCCTTGCCCTCCCCCGCTTGCCCCCCCCCCCCCCCCCACCCCGCTTGCCCCCCCCCCCCCCCAAAAAAAAAATGAAATCAAGTAACGGCTGTAAATGAAATTTACAAACAAAGTACACACCAAATCTCCCCCAATAATGACATCGTGTCGGTTGAGATTGGCACTGTCGATTCATTTGACGAAAGGAATCATGGAATTATGACGGTCAAAAGTACACATATGAAAAAAAATTCGCGCGCTACGCGCGCATATGTCTTCCCAAAATGAAATATTCTTTGGTACAAGCTAGTTTAGAGCCAAAATGTAGCTCAATTGTCCAAAAAATAGCTGTAAATCTCTTGACTCAAAAAATTATAGGAGCCCCCATTTCAAGTCACTGCCCCTTCTTGCCCCCCCCCCCCCCCCCCCCCCCCCCCCCCCCCCCAATGAAAAAGTCTAGTTACGCCACTGTTATCATCAGTTGTAGACATGGTAGAGTAGCTAAAAGAAGTACTGACATTACTTTCTAGATTGTCGGCACACACGTCATGGCCATTGACTCAATAACGGGTTTGCACATTACCATGGTTACCATTTGTTACATCACAATAATTAGCTTTGTGACCAAGGCGATTGCACTTGTGACATCTATATAAGACGATCGCTGTGACGACATGTACTTTGATTGTGGTTTTTTAATCCAAAGTTATAGCAGCCCTTGTAAGAGTTCTGATTTCTGTGACCGTGACCGTACGATCATGATGATAGTCTCTGTCGCGTGCATCGTGAGGACTATTAGCAAGGATTCTTACTAAAAGGATTCTAATTGTCTCTTACACATTTTCCTATACCCGACTCATTGCTTGACTAGTCTGGTGGTTATCTACTATCTTGAAGACATGCAGTGGTAGGGTACAATAAAGGAACTCCAAATACAATGAAAACTTTAACAATCACAATAATTTTAAAAAAAGGCATACACAAAATTACAAGACGTTATCTGGCCTAAACTACAGGGACCCGTTCAAGGATGCCTTACAATATTCCACTATGCCAAAACACTCTTTCAAAGAATTTGCGTGGCATTTCTCGTAATCTCAATGATAAAACCATATAAATGAACTTCCGTAACTTATATTACACAGCGCAATTAAATCAAAGATCGTCCGAAAAGAGACGGATACGAATATGAACTTACAATATACACTAAGTGTAATGGTCTATTACCCTATAGGCAAGTTACATTATCTTTTATTAGAAGTGAGAATATGTTATTTTTAGACTAAAATCATAACTTTGTCAATATTGAATGTAATTCCTCCATTCAAACAAACTAAACCAACTTTGGCACTTTCTTTTCATTTTTTGCACTTAAATTGCTGAAATCAACAAAAGGTGCGTGTTATTTCATACACAATATGTTTTCACTCACATGAGAGGACTCAATTGAAGTCACATCAATTGTATTACTTGCAGAAGGATTTTCTTAAAGACCCTCTCGTTTGACCATGATATTATATGCCTTTCATTGTACTGTGATACTGTTACTGTGATGTCAATGTGAACCAGTAGACACTAGTGGCAGAAATCAGTGGGTCATGTGATGAAAATGATGCATGCTGGTGTTGCTCAAGATATTTTCTTTGCCCTTATCTTAATAATAATAATAATAATAATGCATTTATAATGCGCCATCTATCTAGACAACCTATTCCGAGGCGCAAACATTAAAACAAATAAAAACAAACAGTTAAAATATAAAAACAATTACATAAGTCAATCAGTCAAATCATAAGCAATCTTAAACAGATGAGTTTTTAAAGTCTTTTTGAAACCATCAAGTGAATCACAAAATCGAAGATCTGATCAGACCTCCCTCCTGAGTGAAAACCAAACTAATACCCATGCTTCAAAGCATGGGGGAAAAACTGGGTCCAAAATATGCACAGCTTGTCACTTAAAAAGTAGAAAATGTAACTGCGTCGTATATGGGGGATATCAAGGTAAAATATACCTGACCTTAATTGGTGAACATGTGATACCTGCAATCAAATGGCAACTTTCTGAAAGACAAAATTTTCCATAGGTATTTACACTTTTTGTCCACATTATGACGAAGAATGTCTTAAGTAAGTCATTGTTAAAGTCAAAGGCAAAACTTTGATGACGTCAGTACACTCCGCAAATGCAACGCATGGACGGTTCATATAGGCAAAATAAAAAAACAGGTTCTGACCACGCTGTATAGTCAAAGCTTTGTATTTCTAAAACCGTACAATTCGATTGGTCTTATAATTTCACCAAATAAAGTCAAATATAATATTTACTAATTAATACGAGGGTCATTCAATAAGTTATAACTCCTCACTCATCGCTAATATGAATGTCAGCCTCATGACATTTGTCTTAATTATGCTCTGAATATATAGCTACACATTTATTGTAATGATAATTGATACCTGTTTTACTTTAGTTATGATACGAACTAAGCTAGAGAGAGATTTTGGACAACGGACACGGCGAATTGCCTTTAAGATAAATCCCCCTACATGTTTTTTCTTCTCTCTACGTATTGTAAGATTTGATTTAACAGGCCGATTTAAATACTGAAAATAGAAAACAATGGATGATTTCTGAATATAATACTGCATTATCATGTATAAATCAAATTGTAGGCAAAATTAACATTTGTAGGCCTGCAAATAGAATAATATTAACTCGAATGTATTGCTAGGCCTTTAGCATACTGGAATACTGCTATTCAGTCAAATTGTCATTGTTACAAATACAAGTCAAGCCAAAGTGATGCCTCGAGTGTTAACTTAACATGACAGTCACATTATGAGTTTTCCTTAGAATATGCAACCTTTAGAATCGTCAATCAAGTAGTCGGTGATGAGAAACTTGAAATCCCTCCATTTATAGTGTTTAACGAAGATCTCTTAAAGGTAGATGACCCGATCACATTTTCGTAACACAGAATTATTTCAAACATACGGAGATTTTCATATCATGAAAGCTCGTATTTTTCTCATCATCATACTGAAATTTGACGGCCTAAATCGGTATAATTACGGAGAAATCGATGAAATAACGTCGAACTACCGCGAATGGTGGTAACCACCGATATAATTTGTGTACTTCTCAATGGGTACAGTTCACAGCATCTTGTGCGTCTAAAATAAGAACCATTAGAGCTATGCAACTCAAATTTTGGAACACGACTTTTCTAATGATGACCTTTCATGTGGAATAGAAAATTTCAAGTTGAAAATCGGAATGTGATCGGGTCATCTACCTTTAATTCTTATGAAAAGCAATACCGTAAACCGTAAAACGGGGTGAAGGGACATGATGGCCACCATGTTCCTAATTCACCCCCTTTTCCCTATTCACCCCGTTTTACGGTATGACTTTTTCTAGTGGTCCTCTATAGGGTAGGGTTCAAATTGATGGCTTTTCCTGATTATGGTTCTGGCTAATTAGAGAGCATTTGCAACAGCAACATTGGTCACTGTTATTGTTTATACTAGTCTGTTCAAGAGATATTTGTAATTTAGAATGGTTTGAATCGACCAATATAGGTAGCCCGATAGGTAGGCCCGGATGGCGTTTTGTCTCTTAGAATTGGCCAAATGAATTATCACTAGTAGAGATTAGAGACAGTTGGCTGTTTTGTATCTGTTTCTGTCGCACTAAATGGACGTTAGGGTTTCCAAAAGAGTACAACCAGTACTAATACCAATATACTATGAATTTGTAGCTGGGATTCAAAGCTAAAAGTGTAGAACACTATACGAATGGTTTATATAACAGCAAAGTTATGAGGTAGGGGATAGAACTTATTGAATGACCCTCGTATATTCCTGAATATAAAGCACCCATGTTTCCCATATTTTAAGTATATATATATAAGCTCTGCAAGTTTTGGACATCTTTTTTTGAACACGCTGTATATTTCTGGTTTTTGGTGATTCTGCCCCGGGATTCTACCATTCTTTTCTTTGGTAAAAATTATCATTTTCGTTGATAAATAATTATCAACAATTATCAAGATATTTTGAAACAAATGACAATTAATGTACTTGTATAAAATACTTTTAAATATTATAGAAACGATAATCAACAACATATAGGAGATTGAGCCATGGATTGTTTTAAAAACACAGAAGCAATATGAGGCTGATCAGTTTAAGGTTAACATATTGTCCATCCGTGACGCAAATATTTAACTGTGTCTCTTTTAGTAACAAACCACACCCACCAACATTTTAATAAATGTCAATGAAGTTGATGACACTCTTCAACATAATACATAAAACATTTGAATAAGTGCAAGTAGTTTGTGTTAATAATCCATTTAAAAATGTCCGTCTGTGACATGTCCGTCCGTGACAAACTGATCAGCCTCATATTGCATCGTGTAGGCCTATGCTTTTTGTTTGTCAGTGGCGTAGCTAGGTTTTTTATATGGGGGGGGGGGGGGGGGGGCAGAAATGAAAGTGAACCGACAAGATTATTATGACAAAAGACATTTTTCGCGTAGCGTGCGAACATTTTCGACATTCCCCTATTTTTATGATTGAGGTACATTTTGGCTCTAAACAAGCTTAAGGGGAGGATGGGGCAACTGGTCCGGTTAAGCATATTTCATGATATAAAAGAATAAAGCTCGTGTAAATAATTATATGGAATTGCTATGAAAATATCACCTATGTAACTGTTTACATATAACATATAATCAATGATAAAAAATATCGAAAGAAGAGGCCAATTACCATTTACTGAAAACTTTACTTGGCACGGACCAGTTCATTGGGCAACTGGTCCTATATGTACCAACGGTTAGAATACACAGAAATCAGTAAATGACAACACGGAAACAGGCAGTATTTGCTTTACAAACACATTTCCATATTATTTAACATGTAAAAAGGATAATATGTCTCATGAAATCCATGTTTTATACAGTTTTCGTGGTAAACGTGTAAATAGCAGTATAGGCCTACTAATGGTGTAGGCCTAGCAAGCGAAATTTTCGACTGCACATTTATTAGATATAAAACGGTATGAACCCCAATGGTTACGGTGGTGTTCAGATGCCCCATACACTTTGTCTATATACCCCTTTCTTTAATTATTTTATTTACTTCATCTTACTATAAATCTGGAAACGGTGTGTGTTTGTTTGTTTGTGTGTTTATTATCCCTATTTCTCCGTAAGTTGTGATCAAAGTGGCGCCTAATTTGCATGAAAGATAGAGAAAACAACGGGACCGGGAAGGGTGTTAAAGTTTATTTTAGTGAAATTGGTTAACAATTGGCTAAAAAACCCAGCAAAAATCCTCTCAGATTTGGCTCATAAATGCCATAATTTAGATGTGGTGGTGGTGGTGGGGGGGGGGGGGGGGGGGGGGGGGGGGGGGTAAACCAAGGGAAATGAAATGGTTTTTAGGATAGGCCAAGGGTTATAATGGTATAGTGTTTTACGGGGGTTAATGAAGCAATTTACTTTAAGTTTGCATGCCAAAAGGACCAGTGGCGGATCCAGGAAAATGTTAGGGGGGCGGCCCCCAAAAATTAAATTTTGCTGGTACCATCCAAGCGGACAGGGGGGTGTCTGAGGGGGGATGTGCCCCCCTCATAAGTAGAATTTTTTTCAATTTTCGAACTCATTTGGTGCGATCTGGTGTATACTTTTGACCAACATTTTATCGAAAAGCCACCTCTTCATTTCCAATAAATATTTTGTTTTTTTATCAATGCACGAAAGAAGTTGAACATATTATACTGATATATTTTGGATTTAAGTATAGATGATTTAAAAGCTCGAACAGAAACTCATTTGGTGCGATCTGGTGTATACTTTTGACCAACATTTTATCGAAAAGGCACCTCTTCTCTTCATTTCCAATAACTATTTTGTTTTTTTATCAATGCCTGAAAGAAGTTGAGCATATTATACCGATATATATATTTTGGAATTAAGTATAATCATAACTAGCGGGAACCACCATTACCGTCAATCGCGACGAATGTAGTGCCTAAACGGAAAGAATGAAACACACTGTAGCGTGTATTTAGGCCAAAAAAGAAATAGTTGAGTGTTGCCCTCACAAGCCTGAAATCTGGATAGGGACGGCCGGCCGGCCGGATTTATTTAATATTAAATTGTTAAATGTTACCAAATCAACGATTTTATACCTATTATTTCAGTGTGAAGATACTAAGGAAAACGCTTACTGGACTGTATTTTCAACCCAATCATGCTAAATGGTGAATATTTTGGTTTCTTGCACATCTCTGTGCAATTTTCACAGATTGGAAGATCTTGAGAAAAAAAATCTTGAAAACAAAATACCCGGCCCACATTCTCTTAATTTTGACCCGGCGGCCGGATGATGGCAACACAACTATTTTTTTTGGCCTTATAGTGGTATGCATAGTCTATGCTCTCATGGCAAAGAACGGCCCGGCTGTTGACTCGCTGCTCAGAGCCGAGAGAAACGCCGATTTTTTTTTACCATAGTTGTTTGTTAAAGTCTGTGTGTACTCTGTTGAACATAGCTATTAGTGTTTTCACGCACCCTTCTCTATACAAATGGTGAAATACCCGTCACTTTTGATTTTCACCCTCGCATTTTTTTCTCAATTGAAAAATGTTGAACAAATGTCATTGTTTTACTGACCAAAATACTAGCGCGAGCACACATTTTGGCCATCATTTTGTTTTTTAACCATCTTGAAATTTACCCAATGAAATTGCTGGCTATATTTTTGGTAAATGTCAAATAAAATGTAAAAAATGAATGATTATCTTCGAATAGAGAATAGTTGTGTAAACAAGCTCATGTCCGGCATCGTCTGCCATGTGTGGAATGACGCCGCCCACGCACCACCAACACAGGATTTCTGACAGGTCAAAGTTCATGATGAATTGAAAACAACATGGAAGGTGGATGCAGACAACATCTGGAAAAGCCATGCATAACTTGAGAACACCGTCCAATCAAGATTTTAGAAGATCAATCAAGGGCCACATGAGATGTGTTCAGTGATCAGCCATCCAATGGCGCAGAAGGAAGACGAAAGCGCGGCAGAATCAAGGAAAAAGCGGGAGAATGACAGGCAAAAGCTAAGTATTTCACAACATTTTTAGGGCAGCGCAGGAAGGGTATACTCTGGCACTAGTACCATTTCATTCAGTATGCAAGCATGTTTGGTTAGATCCACATGTGTATTGTATCCTGTAGGCCAGCGCCATTAGAACAGTGTTTGACCGCGTGTTTGTTATTACGTTAATAACCGCAGGTCATTTATACTCTAAAGAGTAGTAAATACTTGGAATAACTTGCATGAAAATCTGGTTTCTGCACATTCAACTGCTGGCCTCCTTCAACTTCAAATTAGCTCTGTATCGTATTCCTAGTCTAGACCTAGCTCTAACCATCAATTCAAGAACAGACTGAGATAGAAGAGGATTAGCAACCAGTCCAAGTAGCCTACCGAGTAAGTAAGGTTGTAGTATACCTCATAATTATATAGCGACTGATCACTGATGCACGGTAGGCCTATTTATTCTAACTAAAAGTTAGCATTATGATTATGATTCAATTATAATTTCTTGGTTCTTGGTTGGTAATCCTCCAAAATACTCAACAGAGTTTTGACTGGAGGTTGTGGCGGGTGGACAGTTACTTTGGGGGAAATGGATCTTTGATGACTGCAGTTTTAAATGAATGTTGATTGTTGGCTAGTATGGTCGTTGGTCTTTGTTGTAGCCTGGTGTTCCATGCATTCAAGTGTAGTATTTACTATTATAGCAGCCCTGTGTAGCACTGGCTCAAACATGTGAGGAGTCCCATTTTTTTTTTTAGGACCCTTTAATGACTGCAAAAACTTAAGGGGTCCTGAAGTTTGAGCCTTTTTGGAAATGGTCAAAAAACGATTTAGAGAAATTAGAGGTCATGGCCATGGGCGTCCTTCAAGTCGTTTCAGCGCAGAGAGCTGGTAATTACTGTACAGCCTTTTTTCCATTTTCCACGCATTTTCCATTCCCCGGTTGATCTGAATCCCCTTGGCGCTGCCTCAGTGCATGATGTGCACCAAATCGTCTCCCCATTAAACTCTAACCATAAATTAAATTGGTTCTTCCAACTCGGCTTGTAATGTATGCTCATTTTCTTAGATGGAGCCATTGTTTACCTCACGGTCATGGATAAAGGTGTACAGCAGCAACGATGCATACGTACAAACATGTCATGTGTATACTTAACTATGCATACACAATGTCTCAACTCATATAAACTTATAAAATGTGATAAATTAAAGTAGAGGAAAGCTAGTTTTCCACTGGTAATGCATTCAAAGATGGACTTTTGTAGAAATGTCATGCTTGAATGGCTGGGATGGAGATTGACAGTTTTCAGAATGTCTTAAGGTTTCCATGTCTATACATCGTTAGATTGAAGGGGTCCTTTCATTTTCGATTTATAGGTCAATGACCCCTATTGACCCCATATGACATGTCACTTTTAATCGCAGAAGACTCTATGAGCATGAACCAAAGGAATCTTTTGACCAATTGTGACGGTCATCGGTCAATTTCTCTGAGACAAGAAGCATTTTAAGTTGTAGTTCTATATGATGTCTAAATCAAAATCCCCTGGAAATACCATCCCTTAGAAGAAATTGCAAATTAAGTAAAATATTGACATAAGCCTATATGTAATAAGAACATATTTAGAAAATTGAGGTTTCTCTTAAATTAAGATTTATTTATTTTTATAAATAAAGCTTCAATCTCCAAAATGTTGAAGCAAAGTATCACACGATTTCAAACTTTTCAGGAAAACTAATACAGATATTTAAATATGGATTTCTGTTCCTAAGTACCAAGTATTCACTTATCCATATAATAATGTATGATAAATGTATCCATTTTAATCTCTTCGTTGATAGATGTTTGATCTACTTTCTCTAAATTTTGGTGGAATGGGCTCATCATGGGCCCCAACTGGTTTTGTGTACATGTAGGTTTTTTTTTGGTTCGAGAATGAGTATGACTCAATAGCTTATGGCATGACATTGCCCATGACAATCTGTGCATTCAAAATGGCCCAGCAAACATTATTGGGAAGTTTTGCGTGCTGAATCTATTTGTGTGCACTGGTGGTGTTATATGGAAGCTTTAGTATTGTTATCGAGGTCATTGTAATGTTTTATTCTTTATCTTTCCAGTTCAATGTAGAAAAGCATAGAATCTTGGCCAATTGGCACTAAATAGCTAGAGGCGTTTTGACAGTTATGAGTCATTACTTTATTATCCATGGTTATCCGGTTTTTAAATACAACGTTGCAACTTAATAATAATTTGTTTTCACTTTACTTTATTGTGCAGCAGTATTTTGTAATTTAAAGGGAATTTTGTTACTTAAATTACCAAATTGGTGATAAATGTTTGATTTTTATCTATACAAAAAGTAATACTAGAACATGTATACATTCACGCAGGAGATTATGGTCGTATGCATTCATCATGCATTGATGCACAGTATACACTTATCGTTTCAGGCGAGCTTCTGTTACTTCATTCGCGGCTGCAAGGAGGCTTCGTCAATTTGGAACTGATCAAAGTATAGTCAGATGCTGAATTTACGAAAGTAATTGTTTTCACATTGAATGACTGACTCTCAAACATATTCTCATTTTCCCGCTTAAGAATGTTGAAGCTGGTTGAGCATGAAGGGGAGACAGGGATCAACGAATGCGGTCAATTCGATTGGAAGTTGAATTTTACGTTGAAAGTTCTGCGCAGGGTGAAACACAGTGACCCGAAAGAAGAAGGAGGCCTTCTTGTCCAAGTTATTCATTCGGTTACCAATGAAGAAAGGTATGTGTACAAGTTTAACTTTAGATTTGGTAATATAGAACGGTCCTCTTGTAATACAATTTTATTTTTTCATATTCCATCTGTACTCCCTATTAGAAAGTTCCAAATGAAATTGGAGTCACTTTAATAATGGTCTCATAAAATTAACATATATTGCCTATTATAATGCGGAATGAGTCATGAACATAAAAATTATCCATTTGGGAAGACAATTCTTTATTTAGACCAGGTTTAAAGTTACACAAAATTACACATGGCATACATTACATGTATCTGTGATTCTGGTTTTAAATTTATTTCCATATGTTTCTTTTGAAAATTTATGGTTTGCAATTTGCATTAACCAGCAAATATTGCAAACATGATTATGATATTATTTCAGTGCTTTAAATAAGGAATTAAGAAACTGGACCTACTTTTCACATAAATCTGCCACTGGTTCATCAGGCTGGACCAGGAGCAATCTGTCGCATACTAGCGTAAATCATGGTCAAATCACATATAATGTCATCCTAAAGATGAGTTCAATGGGCAACTCAGGATATTATTAAATTTGGGGATAGGAAAGTCCTATACTGCACATGCAGGTCCTTATATTACCCTAACCCTTCTCATGGTCCAACAAGCATGGCAATTACATGTAGGGTCACCGGGTCAGTTTTGGAACACCTTTTTTCTATGATTGTGTATAAAAACGCTTAAAAAATCATCTAATTTCAGTTTTCCGCCCATAAATCTGTTATTATATGAGCAAATCCAATGAAATTTCGGGTGCTTTTCAGGATTGTCTACAGCTATAATCACACCGAAGAAGACTAAAATCGAAGGACATTTAGGGAATGGTCACATAATGCACATAGTATAGACCTGAATGCGTGATAGATCATGGATAGATGATGAATACCTTCAGCTTGATAAGGCCTATTAATGTTGAATCCCACAATTTGCCCACCATCAGCACAGGGCCTCGCAACATTGATCGGTGGGGAAGGGGAGAAGGACATGAGTAAGGGGATACTGAACATGCTACCAGAAACAAGTTTTGATATTCACGAGACTGTTTATGGTCCAATAATCATGGCAATTAGGTCAGTGTTAAACTGTTTGAACACCTTTTTTTCTATGATTGTAGGTCACATCATGTATATAATTAATGCATTGCACATCCTATATAATATCAATTGGTGTTTAACTATTTTTCTCAACCGTTTTAAAACATGAATAAGGTGATACTAAATTCACGTCTTTATTAAGCAACAGTTATCTGAACCATTATGAGAAATCGGCGTTTGAATATGTGTTTACATTGCCATGATGGACAAGTATTAGCTTATTTTGCTAAGGTGTCAGACTCCCATCTGTACAATACACGAAAGGGGGATGCACTCCACTATTCAAACCATAAACCATGTTTATGATTATTTTGCCCAATTAATATAAATGTAATTCACTTTTAATAAAGTTTTTTATAGATTATCGATCGAAAACTTCTTTGCTTACCAGAAGTCAAGGTATTACGTTCATGTAGTTTTAAAACAGTTTACAGTACAAGTGCCAATAATTCAGAACAGATGGGCACAGGAACTGTTAACATCACCAAAATGGGACAATGGACTATGAAAACTATTCTTGAAAAAGAGAGAAAACTAGATCTAGCTCTGGTCTGAGACCAGGGCACCTTGATTTTTATGAGAAAATGATCCCTAGTGACCTCTTCTTGACCTTTGACGTTTGACCAGGTTATGATGATTGGCTTTTTTTCTTGCCTTATCGAACCAAACAAGATAAAACAGGTCCTATCTAATTCGGAGCATGTCTGGAGTTTTACCCATGTAAAGTTCAATGACCCCTATTGACCCTTTCTTGACCTTCGACCTGGTCAATATAATTGACTTATTTTCTTGGCTCATCAAACCAAACAAGATGCAAGAAACCCGGTCCAAATCGGAGCATGACTTAACTTTTACCCTTGTAAAGTTCAATGACCCATGTTGACCCCTTCTTGACCTTTGACCTGGTCAATATGATTGACTTATTTTCTTGGCTCATCAATCCAAACAAGATGCAACAAACCTGGTCCAAATTGGAGCATGTCTTAACTTTTACCCCTGTAAAGTTCAATGACCCCTATTGACCCCTTCTTGACCTTCGACCTGGTCAATATGATTGACTTATTTTCTTATCTTGTCAAACCAAACAAGATGCAACAAACCCGATCCAAATCAGATCATGTCTTAACTTTAACCCTGTAAAGTTCAACGACCCTTATTGACCCCTTCTTGACCTTTGACCTGGTCTATATGATTGACTTATTTTCTTATCTGTGTTTTGCAGCACTCTGTATGTACCTCACTCGGTATTTCATAAGAAGGAGCTTCTGGAAAAAACCCTTGGCGATAACAGCAGTGATGGAGGATTCTACATCTGTCTGCTATCAAACAGTCAACTAAAGATATGGATGAATAGTAGACTAAAGGATTTTATGCTGACGTAAGTAGACATAGTAGAGAGTAATTAGATATTCATACTGCGATAAATAGCCGCTGCGTTCCGACCCTGTCTGTAGTACTATTAATATTATGTGTTTTTGCGATGTTTTAATGTTTACATGTCATGACTATTTTTGTGCAATAATTTAATTTTGATTGCCATTGTTTTTAAGTCCAAAATGATTGATAGTCATACATGTATATAGTTATAATCATTGTGTTCAGGACATTAATTATTATAAATGTAACCAAGGAGTTATTATAACACACATTTCAATTAAGGTTGTTCCTCACTAGAAGCCTATCGCGTCTCAACAATTTCAAATGCGTCTCAACAATTTCAAATGCGTCTCAACTACGCTAAGTTGAGATGGCATAATTAAACACTTTCAGATATGGTACAAATTTTGACCATCAGATTTTTAATTAAGGGCAGTGTCAACCCGGCACTTGTTTCAAAAATTGAATTTCATATTTCTCTATTATTTTATCATTACCATCATTAGTTACTAATCGGAAGCTATTATTTCTCGTTCTTTTGGGTGATTTTAAATTGTTGTTTTGGTAAGTTTGAGTCAGGAAAAAGCGCATAGTTATTTGGCGGGAATTTAAGCGGAGTTCCGCGCTTTTCAAATGCTGCGACAGCTGTTCGATCATCGCTGAAACTTCCCGCGCGTAATACTAGACGCGCCGCTTAATATCCGCGACGTAGATGCGAAAAACAAAAGAGCGCAAAACAATGTCTAAAATGTAAACAAAGGCCAATCTTACGATCATTTAAATTTCAGTTTTCTTCCAATTTCTTCACATTGTGACAATATAAATTGAATCTGATAGTTTATTATGATTGTTCATAATAGTATACTCGCTTTTTAGGTCACATACCCGTGTGTTCCGTGAACATTTAGCTTTAAATGGTTGAAAATGTCAATATTTTTACTAAATCGATGTTTTCTAGAAGTTCAAATTTGAAGGAATTTTACGAATTTTCAGACAACATAACTAAAAATATATCAAACTATCAGGTAAGCTTTTACTACCATTGTGTAGAGGACTTTCAGCGCTAGGAGGCAATTTTTGATTTTTTCGATTATGGATTTTAAACTCGAGATATGCATCCATTTCTCGCGAAATGTACGCAAAAAAACACGACTTTTACACTTTTCCGATGTTTTTAGCAATATTTCCAAAACCAAGCTTTATTTTGGAAAAAGAAAAAATTGCCTCCTAGACAAAATTGTTTTGTTTATAAAAACGTATATTAGAACAAATTACCATTTTTTTTTCTTCTAGTTATGCTGTCTGAAAAATTTGGGGTAAAAAAATGACTTTTTGGTTCATTTCTCAAAATTTAGTTTATTTGGTATCACATTGATATCACCATCGGCTTCCTTATCAAATTTCCTTTCTAAAAATGTATACTTTTATGTACTTTTATTCAATATTTTCAAACTTAGAAGCAAAAGTTGATCATCAAAATAATAGGGTTGACACTTCCCTTAATGAAATATTGATTTTTATAATTGCCGTTACGGAATGACACAAAATGGACATGATTTTTCTAGTCATTTAGACATTGATAAAATGTTGTGATATTTAGAAATGTATCACGTTTTATTGACTTTGGGGTGATTCTGTATACCATTACCTATAATATGACAACTTCCTGGTCAAAATTGGTTAAATATTTTTTGAAATATGACGTAAAGACAGAAATGAGAGCGTTACGGAATGACTGTAACGGAATGACGTTTTGTCCACAATGCAAAATTCATAATAAAATACATAAGAAAAAATAAAATCATAATAAATGTGTAAATTTATGAAAATTTAAGCGGTTATTTAGCAACTTAAAGCAACAAAACTTATAAAAGCATAAGAAGGGGTCAAAGAAGGGTGCTACAAATGGGCATTTTTCTGAGAAAAAAAACACACATTTTTTTACCAAAAATCAGGTTTTTTTTCTTCAAAAAAGATCATACTCAATGTATATCAATTAAAAAGGCAGATAGCTCATTTGAAAGAGCTTGAAAATAGCTTTCATTTGATACTAAATATGTGATGGTAGTATACTTTAAATGGTAAATGTACAGCCTTTTTTCAATTATTTTGTAATGTCCTGTTTTGCTTGGAACTGCATGCCCTTCTACTGTCTATATGCAGGAGCTATATGAAGGCTAGGGATGTTTTTATTGTGTTTGAGTTAATTACCCATCCAGCCTTATGCAACATTTTTTGGCTAGCTTATTAGGATATTTGTATATACAGGGTGGTCAAAAAACACAATTTCAAATTCTGAAAAACACCACTTAATTAGACGTGTACAGTAGTAAGTGATCAAACTAAAAAAAAATACAGTTGTGATCAGGTTTGAGTGTTAGCATTAAGGTAAATCAGGCTAATGGAAGAAAAACTACAATCTAGTGAGTGCAGAAACTGTCCATATCCACCCCGTTTTAAGGTATACATTGTATGTGATACGAAGCAACCCTCATGCTTAATATTGTTGACTGTTCAGGTCAATGGTATTTAATGAATGAACATTGGTACAGATACAAAGATGTTTCTTTTACATGGTTGAAATACTGATGGAGATATTTGAATGTGTATGAAGCAATCTTCATTTGTATACATTAATTTAGTAAATCAGGTCAACTTAAGTTTTTGCCCTTGTCATATTTGACTTCGATCCGCAATGATGAATGAATATTGTTACAGATACAAAGATGTTTCTTTTTAATACAGGTTCATCTTAATGTTTGAAATATCATATTTTTGAGATATCAACAATATTAGACAGCGCAATCCTCATTCGTAAAACATTGTTGAACAGGTCAATGGTTATGTTTGCCCTTGTTGTTTTTGACTTGGAGCAGTAATGATGAATGAACATTGTTACGGCTCCAAAATTGTTTCCTTCAGCGATTCTTTAGATTTTTTGAAAAACTGTGGTAGATATTTGAATGTGTATGGAGCAATTTTCATTTGTAATACATTGTAAATCAGGTCAACTTAAGTTTTTGCCCTTGTCATATTTGACTTCGATCCGCAATGATGGATGAACATTGTTACAGATACAAAGATGTTTCTTTTACAGGTTCATTAGATGTTTGACATACTGTGGTAGATATTTGAATGTGTACGGAGCAATCTTCATTTGTAATACATTGTAAATCAGGTCAACTTAAGTTTTTGCCCTTGTCATATTTGACTTCGATCCGCAATGATGAATGAACATTGTTACAGATACAAAGATGTTTCTTTTACAGGTTCATTAGATGTTTGACATACTGTGGTAGATATTTGAATGTGTACGGAGCAATCTTCATTTGTAATACATTGTAAATCAGGTCAACTTAAGTTTTTGCCCTTGTCATATTTGACTTCGATCCGCAATGATGGATGAATATTGTTACAGATACAAAGATGTTTCTTTTACAGGTTCATTAGATGTTTGACATACTGTGGTAGATATTTGAATGTGTACGGAGCAATCTTCATTTGTAATACATTGTAAATCAGGTCAACTTAAGTTTTTGCCCTTGTCATATTTGACTTCGATCCGCAATGATGAATGAACATTGTTACAGATACTAAGATGTTTCTTTTACAGGTTCATTAGATGTTTGACATACTGTGGTAGATATTTGAATGTGTACGGAGCAATCTTCATTTGAAATACATTGTAAATCAGGTCAACTTAAGTTTTTGCCCTTGTCATATTTGACTTCGATCCGCAATGATGAATGAACATTGTTACAGATACAAAGATGTTTCTTTTACAGGTTCATTAGATGTTTGACATACTGTGGTAGATATTTGAATGTGTACGGAGCAATCTTCATTTGTAATACATTGTAAATCAGGTCAACTTAAGTTTTTGCCCTTGTCATATTTGACTTCGATCCGCAATGATGGATGAACATTGTTACAGATACAAAGATGTTTCTTTTACAGGTTCATTAGATGTTTGACATACTGTGGTAGATATTTGAATGTGTACGGAGCAATCTTCATTTGTAATACATTGTAAATCAGGTCAACTTAAGTTTTTGCCCTTGTCATATTTGACTTCGATCCGCAATGATGGATGAACATTGTTACAGATACAAAGATGTTTCTTTTACAGGTTCATTAGATGTTTGACATACTGTGGTAGATATTTGAATGTGTACGGAGCAATCTTCATTTGTAATACATTGTAAATCAGGTCAACTTAAGTTTTTGCCCTTGTCATATTTGACTTCGATCCGCAATGATGGATGAATATTGTTACGGATACAAAGATGTTTCTTTTACATGTTCATCATAATGTTTGAAATATCATATTTGAGATAGCAATAAATTGTAGACAGCGCAATCCTCATTCGTAAAAAAATGTTGAACAGGTCAATGGTTATGTTTGCCCTTGTCGTTTTTGACTTGGAGCAGTAATGATGAATGAGTGTTGTTATGGCTACAAAGATGTTTCTTTTACAGATTCCTCAGATGTTTCAAATATCATTTTATTGTATATTTTGAGATAGGAACAAATCTAACAAATTGTACACGGAGCAATCTAATGCGTAATGCATTGTAGATCGTGTCAACAGTAGTTTTTGCTCGTACCATACTTGACTGTGATCAACAATGATGCATAATAAATAAATAAATAAATTAGTTTATTAGTTTAAAAGTCCTTGCATAATTTTAACATGACATACCAAAGCATCCATGGTGCCATTGACTCAGTATTGTAAACCATTAATGCCAAAGAGGGATTTAGATGAACACTTGGAATCATCCCCCTCGAGTACCTTTACCAATTTGTTTTGCGCAGCCATTTTTATAGTGTTTTGCCTCTTTCTAACTTGAAATCAACATAACAACTAACATTTTAACCAAACACCCACCATGTCGAAAGTATACATACTCTGAAATAAACTGTAGGAGGAATTCAAATACAGTATTAAAAAACCTGTAGGGATTAGGGATAGTTTCTCAGTACTGATATCTTCATTTTCACATGTATGCAGTATACCTCAGTTAGTGATCGATATCGGTATTGTATTGGCATTGAAACCCGACACAACACATGTGCAGTATAAGTGTGAATGAACCATTGTCATATAATGTGATGTATAGCATTAATGATTAGCATTGCAATATTATTTGGGTTCTTCTTGATGATTTATTATAGGGCAACAGACAAGGAGCGCCAACAGATTAAACTGATAATCAAGGCCGGAAAACAGGTGTGTGGGCGGTATGTACTAAATGCCGACCTTCAACTCACAGCTGCAGGTATCCCCACACCAAGAACAGAGTGGGGATACATGTGGAACAGTAACCAAGGGCAACACCTGCCCATGAGTGCCCAGATTCATTTGCCCCTTGATGAGGATCGGGCAAGGCAATTTTTCATGAGAGTGAGGGACCTGGTTCCAGAGGCTACATGGTGGAACGTAGTATTAGTTGCAGGTTTGTCAATTTTTTGATCTCTCCCACCTCCATCCATACCCAAAACGAATAAGAGAAAGGTATACAACAGTTATCAAAGTTACAAGTGACGATGCAAATAGAGCAGGGCCCTGATGTTGGTGAAGTCTCTATGTTTGTCCTATCAATCTGGAATTTATGTGGGGGTGTGTAGGGGTGGATGTGTGTGTGTTGTCTGCCATAGTTATGTGTACGTATAGGGAGTGAACTGATTTTTGTTAGCCAAAATTATAAAAAGGGAAATCAATAGCGCAGTGACAAACTGATTGGAAGGAACATTACAGGTATAATGTGTAGTTCTTTGGTGTTAACTAAAACAACACCATTGCACCTGGTTATTGGAGAGGAAAAAGGAAAATATAAAGTTGATTTTGGAACAGACGTTACTTGTCTGAAATGTTAAGACAATAAATAACAAGCTACGTGTGATGTGCTTGTCCATCAGTGTCCATGTACCCATGTGCTCGGATTATAATTACCGGTACATCATGTGGTGATATTGGCCTGTCATGGCTTTGTGCTATCAGCTATGCTTCAGAAGGGCGTCGACATTTTACTATACAGTTTTATATCATGATAGGCCTGATTTCAACCATGTGATAGTTTTTACTATCATTATGGCTGGAAAAGAATCATGTGATATCATGATATAAAACAAATATTGAATGCCTGAGCGTGTGATAGTAAAAACTATATCACAAGGTCAAATTTGGATTTTTCCATTGCACGAGGCGAAGCCGAGTGTAATGGAATAATCCAAATTGGACCGAGTTATATAGTTTTACTATTGCACAAACAAATTCTATTCTATGGACATTGAATAAGTAATTTATGTGCACTATTTGCATGGTTAATGGGATTCCATCTGCTAGCACTATGAACTATTATAAGTGAATAAATAAATTTGATGTTTTTTTCCTTCTCTCTCTGTGAAGGGAGTACATTGAAGGCCCTGCACTATGAGCAAATAATGACAAAGTTCGGGAGGGTCCCGACGACGTGTGTGTACGGCGAGTGCCAGACAGGCAAGAGTTTCGCCGTTGAAGTGGCACTGTCGCTGTACGGGGCGGACAGTTGGATTAAGGTCCAACAGCTATCAATTGCGAGGGCAAGGAGCATTTGCAGCAGGTAAGTTACCTGGTTATAGCAAGTTAATATTCAAAAGTTGATGCCAGATAAGATCATCATTGTTATTGAGATGCAGCAGTTGGTGATAGATCTCTCTGATGATGCCTTGAGATTCCATCAGGTCCAGTTTTTGTGTAAGCTTTGGTTTGAAATGAACACTGTATTTTCAAGGTGCATCGATACTCAGTTTTGCATCCAGTTTCAGCGATAATGTTTCGTTGCCTTTAAAGTTTCTTATGGTAATCAAATAGACCAGGGTAGCATTTCTTCCAAATCTTAAGCAGATCTTGTCTCCGTATCGTGTGGTGTCGCTTTCAAATGCTTCAATATTATAATAAATATGTTTTAGTTGCAGCCATACTTTATAACAGTGTACAGGTTCATTGTAGATATACTGAGTAATTATGTATGTACCGTATTATCCCTATTAAGCGCCCATGCCCTTATAAGCGCCCACCCCTCTTTTCCCCAATGATTACCAAAAAGTAACACCTAATAAGCACCCATCTTTTTAGCCACTGTAGCTCAAAATATAGCATGAAAGTAGGTTCCGAAGGTCCTGGCATCAACAATTTGACAGTTTCCACAATAAATTACTTTAAAAAGGTAACTTTAATAATAAGCGCCCACCCAAAATGAATTTGCTAAGCGCCATAGGCGCTAAATAGGGATAGTACGGTATTTGTGTTTTACCAATTACTGTATAATAGACAACTCTGGCTCCATCATTGTCTTTTTCAGAACATCACTTCCATGGACAATTAACGACATCAAAAGTGCAAAGGATATCATCGAATTGGTCAATTTGTCGTTTGAAAGCGCTGTTGTAAGCAACATGAAGGGGGAATACAAGTGCACTAGTGTGCCAATACTTACATGCAACACCCCTGTGGTGAAGGAACTGGTGCAAAACAATCGGTGAGCTGAACAGTTTTTATTCACTTGATTGTTTGATTCGTGTTGCAATGAACTAATTTGGACTGCTACCAGGATGATACAGGGTGTATCAAAATAAAAAAAATTAGGACTCTGTTTCATGACGGTGTAATTCTTATTATAATCATTGGACCATGACCAATTTAGTCTCAATGTTAATCCCAATTAATTGTTATGATATCCTGAAAATATGAAATCAATTCCAATGAAAAACAGGAGAACTAGCATATATACTTTGTGTAAACCATGTCATTTACTGGTTTGTACAATGGGAATTCACACAGTAACAGTTGAGTAACATGAAAGTGCTCGACTTGTAACTCAATGAACCATCCATAGTGGGTTTGAGAACTGTTTAACAACACTTTTTTAATTTGCACAGAATATGCATGCATCTTTTTTTGCGGATTTTTTTAGCCAGTATCGATTTGTGCCAGAATTAAATAGATTACCAAACTAAACTTTGCTATTGAATGATAGATTATTTACTATGTTGAAAATATAACGTATTGAAACGTAAGCCATGTTAGTTACTGGTCTGTACATGTAGATCCCGATGTAGATCCGTAAATCACATGGTTTACGAAAAGCACGCTAGTTTTCTTATTTTGCATCGGTTTGATCTTATATTTTCAGGATATATCATAATAATTAATTGGGCTTTACATTGAGACTAAATTAATAGTCATGGTCCAATGATTATAATAAGAATTAGACCATCATGAAACAGAGTCCTAATTTTGTTGATACACCCTGTATCATCCTGTATTGCGTTGTTGGCAGAAGAACAGCTATGATTAGTTAAATAAAGATCTGGGTTGATCCATTATCACTTTCAGGGGTTGGTGATAGTAGCGATAGGTGGATATATATAGTAGCAGAAGGTTTCGGATTATGGGTTAGAAGGGGATAGAGTGTTTGGGGGTTAACATGCCTTTTTGGTGGCTCCAGTGTAGTTTTTTGTGGGTCCCAGTGTTTTTGGGCTCCAAGTTGTTTAAGTGTTCAAGAGATATATTATGTTGAGTGGTATGGTGAATAAAAAAGGAGTTAACAAATTGTCTTTTTGGTGGTTCCCAGTGTTTAGGGTTCCAAGTTGTGTAAGTACCCAATAAAATATGTTTGTGCTGTGTAGGGTGTGGTGTATTACAAGGGTTAGGTTGTGGTGTATTACAAGGGTTAGGTTGAATAAATGGGTAATTTCGTTGTTTCCTATTGTTTTGTTAGTTCCATATGGTACATGTACAAGTGCTCTATTTATGTATTTTTTAATTGGGCTGAGTTGTGATAAATAAAGAAGAGATGGGTTGACAAAGTGACATATTTTTGTGGTTCCAAGTTTTTTGGTGGTTCCCACTGTATTGGGTTCCAAGTTGTGTATGTCAATCCACACTTGAGCTCATTGACTATATCCCTGATAATCAATAACCCGACTATTTAAGGGGGGACTTAAGGAAGTTTTTGATTTGATTTTTTGAATTTTGTGAGTGCTGTAATTATTGAACTATTAATCAAATGCATATAAAAGTATACATTTTTGGAAAGGAAATGGATCAGAGAATCCAAATTTGGCGTCAATTTTGACCAAAAAAGTAGATTTTTTGAGAAAATCACAAAATTCACTTTTTTGACCCAATTTTTTTTTAACAAAGCTAACAAAAATAATTTTGAGTAAACAATTTCAAAATTACTTTATAATGATGTTAAGATACTAATGAAGGGACGATTTTTTTTTTTTAAACCTAATCTAATATTTTTGAAATTTTTGACCAAAAAGTGCCAAAAAACGTGAAAAAAAATGGATTTTTATCTTTTTTTACACTTTTTTGTCAAAATTTCAAAAAATAATGGATTAGGTTTTTTAAAAAAAAAATTGTCCCTTCATTAGTGTCTTAACATCATCATCAAGTGATTTGGGCATTTCTAACTCAAAATTATGTTTGTTAGCTTTGTTCAAACAAATTGGGTCAAAAAAGTGATTTTTTGTGATTTTCTCAAAAAATCAAAATTTTTGATCAAAATTGAGGCCAAATTTAGATTCTCTGATCCATTTCCTTTCCAAAAAGGTATACTTTTATATACATTTGAGTCATGGTTCAATAATTACAGCACTAACAAAATTCAACAAAAAACTTCCTTAAGTCCCCCCTTAAACCACCAGGAATCCAAAACACATGGACCCACCAAAATGACACAGGGAACCACCATAATGGGTCATGTCCCCCCTTAAACCACCAGGAATCCAAAACACATGGACCCACCAAAATGACACAGGGAACCACCATAATGGGTCATTTGGTCAACCTACACTTTCCTTTTGAAGCAACTCATTCCAACTCTACAAATTATCCTCTTTGAGCAATTAAACAACTTGGAACCCAAAACACTGGGAACCACCAACATGATGTTAAAGACCACCCTAAATGGCCATGTTGTCTACACCCATTCCCCTTATTCCCTTTACTACCAAACCCCCTACATATACTCTGGGAGCACTTAAATAACTTGGAACTCAAAACACTGGGAAACACATACTGGGAACCACCAAAAAGAAATGTTATTAACCACTCCTTCTCCCTTGCACACATATAACACAACACTTGCAGTCACCCTATTTTCCCCATCCATCACCAACCTCTTAAAGTAATAATGGATCAACCCAAATCTCAATTTAACCAATCAGAGTTGTTATTCTGCCATCAACGCAATATGGGATATATCGCCTGTTACCAACGCAATACTTTTTATATTGTTTAGTTACCAAATGTCCAATAACCAATCAGATTACAGCATTTGTATCTATTTATATAGCTACTAAGTGATAAACCCATGTATCTTTATGGCATATCTGACCTTAGATAGAAAATGAATGTCAAGTGTCAGTTCTGTTAAAAGGGCCCCACAATAACTTAAGTTAATCCTGAAGACTGTTAAATGCAGTATGCTTGATTTCACGTTGCTTTTGCTTAAATTGGTCATGTTATCGGTATTTTAACAGATACGTGATGAGAGGTTTGTTTCAAGCCTGGCTGAATTTGAAAACTGTATTTGAAATGCATGTTATTGATATGTTCGTATTATATGGTATCCTATTTTGTCTTTCAACTGTCCATAGTCATCACGTGTATAATATATATGTAGAAAAAAGAAACATTTATGTTGCATGTTTGTGTGTATATATTTGATCAAATCTGTAGGGAATCATCTAGACTGGTCCTCGTGCCAATGAACTGCCGGCTGGGGTTAAGTGTCAAACAGTCGACAGAACTCAGAGAATTACAGAAGGAAGCCTCGTCTTCTATAGGCGCCTTGATCAGGCTAGAAGACAAACTCCTTTCATGTGACCTTGACAGCTTGCAAGACACCGTCATAGATCAAGTACCTCTAAGCTGTCCAACAAGGGAGAGGTTGGCTCACTCTTATGCCATAGAGTTGGCATGCGCGTACACTGTAAGTATACATAGAATTTGGTCATTTTCATTGGATACTATTAATAAAAAGATAAGTTAAAACTCTAGAAGTTTTCATCAGGATTAGCTTAGTGTAATTTATAGACCTTGTGTATTTTCTCTGTCACACAATCGTACAACTTTGCCTTGCTAAAAACCTCAAAAGAACCACTCTATACAAGGTCTACTGACATTCGATATACGGCAGAACTGCGGTTTAAGCACACTAGAGAGAGACATATGCACAATGCATGATATAGTATCACTTTCATTATCACTATCATTATTTACTTCACATAATGAAATTAAACATCAGATGATATCTAATGTCAAAGGTTACTACTTCGGTAAGGTAATTGTTGCCAGATAAGTGAATAGACGGACACATCAGAGGTTAAGGTAGTGGTAGCACTTGACTACAACCAGATTATTTATTTTGTGACCTTTGTTTGATCACCCACACTGGCAATAATTATACATATCAACAGCAATTATACATATCATGATGCCAAGTAGCATTGAATTGAAATGTTTTACCTGTAAAGGTTATCTGTGCCCTCGCCACATAAATGATGATGGACTTGACATACATTGTGTAATATGTTAAATATCCTGCGAAATCTGCTGTTGAAGTTTAAGCTATCCAATTTAAATTTTTAACATGTCATTACAACTTAAGTTTGTCCTTACGGCAAATTTCCCCACTATAATGACAATTCTACTTCGGACAATTTTCCCATACAGTTATCACATTACCTTTCAATAATATTATCCTTTTCATCTTTCCTGACAATTACTATTCATTTTCACAATTTTATTCTGAAATGTTGTCATCTTGAGGCCTAAACCACCCCCATGAGCAAAACCGCCCCTGCACGCCTGGTACACCACCCCATATTACCACACATGGTACACCAACCCATATTACCATGCCTGGTACACCACCATATTACCACACCATATTACCACACCTGGTACACCCCCCGATTACCATGCCTGGTACACCACCCGATTACCATGCCTGGTACACAACCTCGATTACCACGCCTGGTACACAACACCGATTACCAAACGGCATTTCTAAATTTACTACTTACAAGCGTTCCAAAAATGTATACTTTTGCTATCATAGGTTGAAAACTTTTCTGTTATAGTTATTTTTATAAATCTAGTAAATTGAGGTTGATTATTCATGTTGACTGTGTAGTGAATAAGAAGAAAGCTGATGATCATGGCCTTATCCATAATTAATTAGTTCCTGCATTGAAATTTAGGTTATCCACCAGCATTTTTGTTCTTCAGGAAGCCCAGCTTACCACTTAATTTGAACACTGATCAATGACCTAGAGTAGACTGCTGATTTTGATAGTGACATTTTGCATGAATATGATAGTCAAACACAGGAATCAACATTATGTGATTTGGAATTGATGCAGTTTAATTTGGATTGATAGTACCAGACAGGTGATAATCTACTTATCTTTCATCTGTGATATCTATATTTTATTGCAACAATTGTTGATTTCATGTCCATAGTTCTTGGAGTACCTAGGACTAGGTGATGAGAAGGAGACACTGTGGAACCACTGGAAGCAGTATGTGGTTCCTGCAGTTACCTCCTTTCAATGTGGCGTTTTGTACAGTGAGAGTGACCGATCAAGTGAGGTAGAGGACCCTTTGGAATGTTTCATTCAGACTGTGGATGAATACATTGACGACAGACCGGAAGAGGTAGTGTTTGCTTTGTGATATGAAGGTGTACCTTTGGACAACTATACACGTATGCACAAAACTACATGTTTGTGTGCACCCAAACCTAAACCTGTTTTGCATTTGACTTCTAAACCAGCCCAATGTATTCAGTCACCATATGTGTCAGACAGCATAGACTACCAAAGTAAAAAGTGGGCTCATAATTTTTTCGATTGGTGTGCAAAAACTCCAGAAACGTGTAGTTCATGTGTGCAGTTACATTTTTGTGTGTACTATTGAGAGGATAAAGTAAGAAAAGTACAACAATTAGAACACTGTCCAAAGCTACACCTTCATAATTAAAGGTATAATAAGTGATCTTTTCCAGAGAACGCCCTCAATCCTCGGGAGAACAAACAATTGAGAGCAGATTTTCTTGCAGATAAACGTTTCTGATCATAAATCGTACATTCCAAGTTACAGGGTGATACGATTTTTAATAACTTCAAAAGAGTGAAATTAAACTGTCGGAGTCGGCGCTGACAACTAATTTTCCCGGCCCCAAACTCAACACAAAAGTTGGTAAACATGGCTGTTCTAAAAACGGCGGAAAAGGGGTATATTTTTGATGAAAAAAGAGGATATTTCATGAATTAGTCTCTGGGACATTCAATAAAGGGTTTTTTATGAAGAGGAAAACAAAATCACAGTATGGATTTAATCATTTATTTAGAACATGGTAACAACCCAAATACACCATGTGCGGTTCATAAGTTTATAACGCAGGACCATAAATGCCTGTTACTGTTAGGGGCAACAATTTATGTTTTTATCCATTTGATGTATGAAGTGTCTTTGTAAAGGGCTGTTTGAAATGATAGTCATTGAAAACCAAAAAAGGGGGTATTATTCTTGTTCTTGCTAAAAACGGACGGTCAAATTGATGAAAAATCCTTGTAAAGCGGTACTTTGAAAAAATAAAGAACAGTCATGGTTACCAACTTTTGTGTCGAGTTTGGGGGCTGGGCTTATTGTTACTCTAAATTCACTCTAAAACCATGATTTTGAGGTAATTAGGAATCAAATCACTCTGTAACTAGGAATATATTCATGATTTACAGGGCTGTACTTAGTAACCGCCCGCACGGCCGTGGCAGGTAACTTTTGCATCAGTCGGGTAACTTTTCAAATATACACACCTGGCTAGTCAGTAATAATTTTGCTGTTGGTAAATGAAGTTTACTTGTTCGGCTGGTAAGTTTACAGTCGGACTGGTAACGTATACATGCTACCAGCCCGGCTGGCTGGTTGGAGAAAAAATGAAGGTACACCCCTGATGATTTATGATCAGAAACGTAAATCCGTATTAAAATCTGCTTCCAAACGTTTCCAGACTTTGTAATCAAGGTGGTTATCAGCATTTGAAAAGGATGCAATTTTAGTGATTATTGTTCTTGTGCATGCTTAACCCTAACTCCAGCGGCTATGTTTTTGTGTGTATCGGGGGAGGGGGAAAAGTATGATAATTTTCTCCTGAAAAGTTACCGAGAACCCCCCGGATTCTATCCTGGGACCATCCGCACCAAAATATGTGCCCCTATCAACTGAGCTAACTCTTAGCGCATGTGGGCACAAATTCATGCACAAAAATGTCTGCGGTAGGTGATGTCATTGATAATTTTGGATAATTTTGAATAATGCACTGGGGTTGGGGTTAATAATATGAAAATATAATGTTTAGCAATGGTGTAAATTATCTTGTGATCACTTTCCGTGAATAAATGTTCGAGTGTAATTTTTGAATGGCAATTGGTTATGATATCAATGGCCAACAATGTGTCATAATGTTTGGAATGTTAAATACTACGTTTAACATAAACTAACTAAATTTGGTGTACTTATCGAATCTCGTAAACTAGTGCCTGACATAAATTATTTTCCTATGAGGAACCATTTGATGCATTGGTCAAAGTGAGTATCACAAGTTAAATGACTCATTTTGACCACATTTTAAACAATTTGGTTGCATCTAAAAAAATACCCCTCAGCAGTGTCTCTAAAATCCGCCAATTGGTTTCTTAATGTTTTGTTTAAATTTATATTCAAACCGGTGGATTCTCCATTTACGATCTGATACAAAGTAAAGGGTTTTTTAGCGTTGGTTCTTCATACCAAGGGTACTAAATAAGTATAAAAGTGTTGAATATGGTTCAGGAAAAAGGATGGGTGGTTTATAAATCCCATAGGGCGCATTATTTGTATCAAAGTTCGCATATTCACGATACAACTCTGACGCTGTAACACTTAATGACCCAGTATTGCTTTGCTCTAAATCTGAGATAGCATACCTGGAAAACAGCGAACCCGGAGAATGGGCTTAGTTTAATATAAATATATTTGACCCTATGCTTTTGATTTTACAAGACATAATGTCTTTATTTTGTTTTTGGAGGTCAGAAAAAAATGTTTGACTAATTAGTACATGGTACATATTTGCATACCATTCATGTTATGGCATAATTGGTAACAAGCAATTTGTGTTTATTATTGCAGGTGAGAGATAATTTTGCCAAGGTAAATGTGAGCCTAAAGAAAGGGGAGAAAAAGCAACCAGCATTTGCCATAACAGTGGATAGATTGGCAGACTTTAAACATGCTGTTAAAAAGACAGCTTCACGATGCAAGAAGAAGTTGACGGAGACAAGCTTCAATTCTAAAACCGTGACAATGAGGGGAAAGTCCGGGTGGGCATATATTGTCACAGTGGCCGCCCTCCCTGAAACCACCACTGTGAAGTGGAACAAAGGTATACTTGTAATTAATAATATTTTGAGGTTCAACACCACTACCCGTTGATTTTGATACCACTCATTGTATTTATAAGGTATTGATATAAAAGTTTGATTTTAAATTTTGTACATTATCAATCTATTTTCATGTGACTAGTTGTGTTTCTTTGCATTTCAAAGATTTAATTTCAAAGTTGGTTGTCCAATTATATTAGATCATTCAGTACAAAAGGCTCACAAGGATGAGAATGTGTGTTTACATCAAACTTTTATTAAAAGAATAACACTGTGGTTTTTAAAGTAGCAGTTATAAATCATACCTATTGCAGTGATTGAGGGATTGAGATACTACAATGCAAAAGTTAATGGTTAATGATACAGCATTTGTAAAACTCAACATGCATAAAACAGGTTTAGAATTTGTTTCAAAATTATAGCGTGCAAACAAATCTCTTTCACATGGTCTTAAAGTCACAACAAACTTGTGGATGAGATTGGATTTGAGGCCAACACATACCTTAAAACCTTGATGACCTACACACTTAATTACAAGTTCCACTATCCAGTTAAAATGTGTTTGTTGGTAGAGTCCTCCTCGTCAAAATACATGATCTTTGTAATCTGAAGAATGTTTTTTACATTATCATTTGTTTTATTGGAAATGTTGGAAAATATATATCAGTAAAATATACTATTCATAAGATAAATATCTGTTTATTAGTGATTCCACGAGCTTAATGTTTTGTCAACAATATCAAAATGTCATATAGTATTGTAACATGTTCAAAACTATATCGCAAGTGGCATTGCAAGTGGTAAGGTTTTCCCATTTTTCTTTAATTCAAACTATGTTTAAAATGTTTACTTTTTAGAATGAATATCATAATCATGTTTATCATAACGACCACTGATATGTATTTTCTTACTTTTTGAAAATTTGTACAGACATCACAGTTGCAGCACAGAAAATGAATCAAGGTATTTAATATAATCCTTTACCTCAACAACTATAAAATCTATATCATAATTTCAGAAACAAATGGCATATATCCAAATGTGTGCTGAATATCTGTTGACAAGAATTTAAAATTTGTTTTAGAATTACTGACAAACAATATAGATTTCAATTCATATGCTAATTTGTAATAGTACTGTTGTTCTCAATAAACCATTTGATCAAATCACTCTGCTTTCTCTTTGCATAGGTTCCACGTAAAACAAGTGCTGAAAAGAATGCATTAAAACAACTCAGTTATTACACTCCCATGTTCTTTGCTTTATGAATAAACACCATGGACCAAACCAAAATTACTCAGAACCACAAGATAAATAAGGCCAATTGAGACCATACACAGAGAAAACTGATACAATTGTAAATAGAACTTTGCCACCTTGGCTTTATTCCATAACTTCCTTTTATCAAAAAGAAGCACTTCACAATTTTGCAATCTTAAGATCATATATGAGGGATGAGGGCATGATAATTATACCTTAGTGATTTTGTTTTTTGAGTACAATGTCATATTCATGCAATCAAATCATGTAAACAATATCAATATGGATTTGATGAACAATTTGAAAGATCTGTTTCTGATTAAGTCACTTTTAAAATTATTACTTTATACATGAATCACATTGAATGATAAATAAATGAAGTAATGAATTCATAAATCATTAATTGATTGACTATTGACATATATAATAAGATTGATTGATTGGTTGATTGATTGATTGATTGATATCGATTGATATATCGATTGATTGATTGATTGATTGATTGATTGATTGATCGATCAATACTAAAAATAATAAATGAATTCATGAATGCATAGATTAATTAGATAATCCTTCAATTTGATTAACACGGTCATTTAATTTAATTGATTGATTCATTTTAAAACTCAATGAATAGAAATAGTTTGAGAAAAGATAATGTATAAATATATAAATAATGTAGACATCCTACATGTATCTAGAGCTTAACAGGTTCGCCGGCGGCCAAGTTTAAGACTGTTAAACTTTCGTCAGGATTAGCTCTGACTTCTTCAGGACCAAATTATTGTAATATAATAATCTATCTTACAATCCTATCTAGATTTATCTATTTAATATATTTGTAATTAATAAAATCGTCGCTGTTCTGACATACCGGCACATCACAACAGAAATAAGTAAAGAGATGTGCCGGTATGTCAGAACAGCGACGAAATGAAGCATGTTTCCCAGTCAATTGTTTTCCGGGGGGGGGGGGGGGGGGGGGGGGGGGGGGGGGGACACTCTGCCCCTTAATTTTAAACAAATTAAAGTTCCTTCCAAACATTTAATTTTTTAAAAGCCATTAACAGATGTGTTGGAGGCAGCGACCTGAATTACAAAAATATATGATAAAAACTGGGATTTGTATATTTTTACAATTGTATTACATGTATGAACTTACACCTATAAGGATTAAGAAAAATCATCTCTCTTTTGTACAAAATGTTAATCCAAAAATGCTGGTAGAGCCGCAACCACAATTTTACATGGTTAAGGGTGGTATTCCAACATATTTAAAATATTGTTTTAATCGAGTTTTGCTGGGTTTTTTTTAGTAGAAACAACAATAATGGCAATTTTTTATGTTCATCTTGAATTCTGAAGTTAGCGAGATCTTTTTCCCATAATTGTCTCTTTTCTATCCATGACGGCGAACCTGTTTAAAAATATTCCAGTTTATGAAAGGCCTACTTTCACAAACCAAATTATTTATTGGAGCGGACAGTCGCCCTCTGGCATGGGCTTATCAATTTGCATAATAATGCGTCAGTGTTTCTTGGTTACCGGGCGCCGGGCCAATCAACGCTGCTTTCTTGCCCGCGATTCTTTGGCCTTTGTTATTGTGCAATAGACAGGCTTTGTGTTTTTTGCTTTTCCCCATTTTCAATCACATTTCTTGTCGGCTTCAGCGAGATATGTTGATTCTAAAAAGTTTAATAAGTTCGTTTTAGCCAACGAGCGATACACCCAATGTTTTTCTCTTGTGTTTGCTATCTGTAAATAATTATAATTTGTTTAATACCCGTCGTATATGCCTATTATTTCTAAATTAATTTTAAAATTTAAAAAATCACCATGACATTGTGTCACTTTAACATTACTTTCAAAAGTCGCGTGTTGGGCTCTTAGTTCCACCAAATAATTGGTTGATCCAACACCATTGGCTGCATGCCGGGGGCCCTTGAGGATGGCAAGAGGGACAATCGTGTCAAATACTGACAAAGATCACACTTCAAAAATCCTTAAAAAATGAAACAGCAACCAACTTTAAAGACATTAATCATGAAGGGTTTTACATATGTGATATATTCATATCATTATTTCTTAACAGTGCCAGGTGATTCCCAAGTAGATGGAGAGACACCAGAAGAAAGAGAGACCCCAGCGCCATGTAATTCCCAAGTAGATGGAGAGACACCATTAAAAAGAAAGACCCCAGCGCCAGGTGATTCCCAAGTAGATGGAGAGACACCAGTAAAAAGAAAGACCCCAGCGCCCGTTGATTCCCAAGTAGATGGAGAGACACCAGTAGAAAGAAAGACCCCAGCGCCAGGTGATTCCCAAGTAGATGGAGAGACACCAGTAAAAAGAAAGACACCAGCGCCCGTTGATTCCCAAGTAGATGGAGAGACACCGGTAGAAAGAAAGACCCCAGCGCCAGGTGATTCCCAAGTAGATGGAGAGACACCAGTAAAAGGAAAGACCGCAGCGCCAGGTGATTCCCAAGTAGATGGAGAGACACCAGTAGAAAGAAAGACCCCAGCGCCCGTGGATTCCCAAGTAGATGGAGAGACACCAGTAAAAAGAAAGACCCCAGCGCCAGGTGATTCCCAAGTAGATGGAGAGACACCAGTAGAAAGAAAGACCCCAGCGCCAGGTGATTCCCAAGAAGATGGAGAGACACCAGTAAAAAGAAAGACACCAGCGCCCGTTGATTCACAAGTAGATGGAGAGACACCGGTAGAAAGAAAGACCCCAGCGCCAGGTGATTCCCAAGTAGATGGAGAGACACCAGTAAAAGGAAAGACCGCAGCGCCAGGTGATTCCCAAGTAGATGGAGAGACACCAGTAAAAGGAAAGACCGCAGCGCCAGGTGATTCCCAAGTAGATGGAGAGACACCAGTAGAAAGAAAGACCCCAGCGCCCGTTGATTCCCAAGTAGATGGAGAGACACCAGTAAAAAGAAAGACCCCAGCGCCAGGTGATTCCCAAGTAGATGGAGAGACACCAGTAGAAAGAAAGACCCCAGCGCCAGGTGATTCCCAAGTAGATGGTGAGACACCAGTAAAAAGAAAGACCCCAGCGCCAGGTGATTCCCAAGTAGATGGAGAGACACCAGTAGAAAGAAAGACCCCAGCGCCAGGTGATTCCCAAGTAGATGGAGAGACACCAGTAGAAAGAAAGACCAAACCAGTAAAAAGAGAGACCACAACAGTAGAAAGAAAGACCCTGGTACTAGGTGATTCCCATGTAGATGCAGAGACACCAGTAGAAAAACCAACAGATGGTAGGTATATGCTTTTCATAATTTGTTGATAGTCAACCTTACATTACGTTTCAGGTACCTCTACATTTTGTGATATTTTCTGACCGATTGAACTGACCATAAAGCTAGTACTTGTGTGTGTGTGAACATGGTGTGAACAACCTGGACCACCTGTATGGATGACCCAAAGGGTAGTCTACTACACGCTTACCGCGTGCCTTGCCACATGTCAACCATTAGTCCCCATTGGGCTAATTTATAAACTCAAATCTGCTTTATATTGTAGCTTCTCTCAAAATTTTGAATGTTTGATTTGACGAAATATCACTAATTTTAAAACAAATTAAAGTCCTTCCAAGCATTGAATTTTTGATCCAACACCATTGACCTCATGCCGGGGGACAAACCTTGAGGATGGCCAAAGTACAATATTATTAAGAAATTTGAAATATCACTAGCTTTTTGTTTACAAATTGAAGTTTAAGTTTAATTTTTTTAACACAGCCACTTTCAAAAGTAACTCTTTGTGCTTCTAGTTCAACCCAGCACATTCAAAATTCTTTGGATGTAATGCACGTTTTTGCATGAATAAATGTATATGTGAAATAAATGTGTGATGCGGTATGCAACCAAATGCTACCTAATACCAAAATTCCCTCTGTATCGTCTCCCCTCAACTTCTCTGACAGCAAGGCAAAATTACCTTGTTTGATTTTGACTCTGACATCATGACGATGTGGGTCTTACGATCTGATCTCAAAATTATACTGTACACAGGTTTGGCTCTCTTTTGCGCCTCCACCAAGTTCTGTGCTAGACTGGTTTGATGCAAATTAGTCAGATCTACATCGAACCATTCGACAAGCAGTTCAGCAGGGGAGTCTCACCAAGAACTATATGTCCTAGGGACTCCCCTGCCAAGGCCTGCTTACTGTTGTTCTCCCACCGACCCGAAGCCCCACTGCAAAAAAAGCAGAAGTAGTTTGGATACTTTGCACTGTGTCCGTGCGAAATAGGGTGACGGGCTGGTGGGTGACGTCACATCGGGAGTCCTGTGTTTCTAGTCTCTGAAATATTGAAAATACATCAGGCTTGGAATCTCCAAAAATCCTTGTCATAATTTACACAATTGTTTTTATTTTTAATTTAGATTTCTTTTTCTCTTTTGTATAGTTTATCAATACTACTTAGGGTATGTGAAGTCATATTTAGATTGCACTCTTTGCATATGTGAATGCATACAAACTGCATATTTCTTGCCATTTTGGATTACTGTTTATAGCTTTAATTTTACATATCTCTTTGGTTTTAATTGAAAATTGGTTGGTAGGGCAGTGATTCCTATTATAATAGATTAGCATAGCAAATACCTGACCATAAAATTGTAATATTTTTAGGCTTTTTTGTGTACTGTCATTCATAACTGTATCATAGTATACAACCAACATGACTATCTTGACTCATCTTGATTTTATATTTTAACAGCATCTAGCACCCCGACAAGCACAACCAAAAAAGCAACAAGACCCAGTGAAAAAAAAGGTACATATTCTATTATTTAGTTGACGTTTGCACTCACGATTATAAGACTAAACTTGATTACATTATGCTCAGGCATCATGTTATGGTTTTGGCTCAATGAAGTTTTTGATGGGATTTGTTGAATTTATCGAGTGCTGTAATTTTTGAACTAATACTCAAATGCATATTAATACCCGTCGCCGTCGTATATGCCTATTATTTTTATGGATATAAAAGTATAAATTTTTGGAAAGGATTTGGATCGGAGAATCCATTTTGGTGTTAATTTTGACCAAAAAAATGTTGGTTTCTTTGAGAAAATCACAAAAAATCACTTTTTTTGACCAATTTCTTTCTTTTGGAACAAGCTGACAAAAAATAAATCAGTAAAAAATGTCAAAAATGTAAAATGTAAACTGACATTTTACTCATTTAATGTGCAAACTAGATGTCACCAACAGTTAACCTTTGCCTTGAAATGCAGCCATTTTTAAAATTTGATGACTAATAAAAAAAAATGACACTTTCTTGCATAGGGATTGGACAAATTGATGAAATTTAATATACACCTGAAGACTGAAGTGTACTCCAAGGAATTATATACACTTTTAATTGATGTTATTCATTCATCGTGAACAGGTCCTTCACATTTTTATCCAAATAGGTGACAACCATGTGTTTCAATTTTTCATGGGTTTAAAATTTCATCAATTTGTCTAATCCCTATGCAAGCAAGTGTCATTTTTCATTGGTCATCAAATTTCATAAATGGCAGCCTTACGAAGTTTACTTGTTGGGTAAAACTTTATTGCACATTAATTGTGTAACATTTCAGTCTACATTTTACATTTTTGTAACAGGTTGAGGAGCCTGACTGTTTTCCAGAAAAATTCACATTTCCCAAGGGGACTTATTTCTTTTGACCTGTTTATTAAACACCAATATAGTGCAGATGTGTGTGTCTAAAAGAGCAACAATTGGAGGTACATAAACATAGTCCGGACGGCACGCTTTATACAGGGTGGGACTTCAGAAATCAAAAAATCAACAAAAGGGTGGGGGTCAGAATATTTCTGATATAAAGGGTGTAGTTGTATAAAGCGTGGAGATAAAATAAAAAGGGTGGCGGTTTCTCAGCGATCATCAAAATAATCAAAATACCGACCTTGTCGACTCGCTAGCGCTAGTTATATCATAAATATGTATCCGATGTCGGGTCCGATATACTTCGATTCAAAATTAAAGAGTCGCCATCTTTAAATTGGTTTGTTATAAAGCGCCATCTATTGTTGAAATTGTGACATTTTTTCAAAATGGAAACTCGCCGGGAGCTACGAAAGTGTTGTACGCAGCGTATTATCACAATTTAGGGAGCATAAGAGTACCAAAGATGCACTGATTTGATTAAATAAATCCATAATTTCAAATGAATCTCCTCTATAAATTTGCAAAATCGTGATTTAGCCGACAAGGTGGTTTTTAAGTAAGCTTATTATTTAAAAAATTTTTTTCAATTTTTTTTTTTTATGAATAATTTGGGGAATTCCCGGACCTGCCCGAAAAACAAAACGGGTCCCGGGATGTTTCTGTCACTTTGTCCTTTCTTTCTTCCAATGAGTGCCTTTTCAAATTTGAATGCACAAAATGATCAAAATGTCCCCTTTTCGGTATAAAGGGTGGGGGTTGAACATTCCCAAATAAAAAGGGTGGCTCTGTAAAAAGGGTGGGGCAAAAATAAAAAGGGTGGGGGTCTGACCCCTGTCCGGACAGTGATAAAGTTTTACAAAGTGTAGGTTGGAAGATTACCAGTGTAACAAGAGATTTTACTTGATTTATAATTATTCCTCTGAGGGGAGTGTGGTGTGTGGGATGCCATTTGATGTCATACAGCAAAATAAAAGGTGCTAAATAATTTTACTTTTGTTGTAATAGCTACTTGATAGCTCCTCCATATGTGTTCTGACTTCCAGAATGCGCACCATGCCAATGCTATGTATCATTTTTAAGATCACTTGCATCCGATGCCATCATAAAGCTCAGATATCTGGAATCCATCACATGGTTACCCATAGACCGGTAGTGTTGCGTTGAGGATTGCAGTTGGCAGTCACAAGTACCCTGTTTTTGAAAGTTAATATAAGGCCAGTGTCTTTTGCAGCTGTATGGTCTAGAGGTAGACAATATCATCAGCAAAATCTAGGTTGTTTAGATTGGTTGATCCTGTGCAGCAGGTGATGGTAGATTGGATCATCATCAGTTACGCATTACGTCTTTGTTGACATGGCGCCCTCACTTATCAGTTAGTAAATGCCAGGTATATCTGTCACTGGCCAGTTCTGCTAGATTTTCTGCGTTTGTATAGTCAATATTTAGTTCTTGCAATTGTTTTTGGATCATTCTTATCCACGTCTGTTTGGTCTACCTTGTGGTCTTTTAACACTTCTTCCTATTTCTGCTAGGGACATCTTTGCTGGGGTTTTCTCTGGGAGTCTTAGGAGATGACCAAACCAGGTCATACGCCTAGTTCTTATTAAAGGTATATTATGTGATCTTTCCAGGGAACGCCCTCAACATCGAAAAAAAAATAGAAAGCAGATTTTCTTGCAGATTTACATTTCTGATCATAAATCATGCATACATTCCAAGTTACAGGGCGATACGATTCTTAATTACTTCAAAATCATGGTTTTAGAGTGAAAATAAACTGTCCGAATCCTGACACTTTATATTTTTCACTCTAAATTCACTCTAAAACCATGATTTTGAGGTAATTAGGAATCGTATCGCTCTGTAACTTGGAATGTATGTATGATTTATGATCGGAAATGTAAATCTGCAAGAAAATCTACTTTCTAAAAAAAATAATGAATAGAGGGCGCCCTCTGGAAAAGATCACATAATATGCCTTTAAGTTGCTCCATCTGGTTTGACTCGTTCGTTGATATAACTCCTCATTAGTTACTTTGTCTTGCCAGCTTAATTTCATCATTCTACGTAATAACGATTGGATGTAAATTTGAAAAACATATCTTTTTAATATACTCAAGCAAATTCAATAAAAGATTATTGTTATCTTATCAAATCCAAATCAAACATAATTAATAATGAAAATGACACATCTCACAACAAAACATCTATTGTGCCTAATATTTTGCAGAGGATAATGAGAGAATATTGACACTTTTGATACAACAATTTTGGTTTTAGTTGGGGTAAAACATAATTTGATGGTTTCTAACAAACCTTTATAATTGATGCAAAAGATTTTTGTAGCACCTTGACCCGATTGCGTAAAAGATAAGATTCATCTTTAGTAAAGCTATTCTACCTATTCGTGTTCAACTCTTCCTATGAACTGAAGATTGTTTACGAATTTGGGAATTTATCTTTGTGATATAGATCCTATGTTAAACTTTAAAACTCAGCTCTTCAACATGAAGGCCAGTTATCCTTTATGCAATAGGACCCTTCTTTCATTTGAAGTTGAATTGGTACCAACAACACACATTTCTTAAAATGTGTAAACATTTCAACTACTTTTATATTTTGAGATATGCTTTTATGACGTGTATTCATAATTTAGGTTAATAGTTTAATTGGTTTGCCATGGGACAAGTTAAAACGTTCAAGCTTTCATCAGGATCAGCTTTGACTACTTCAGGACAAATGTATTATGAGCAAAACATTGAGGACTGCAACTAGTCTCTATAAATTATCATCATTGGTACTTTATAACTGTATATATATTATTTATATTTCATGTAAACCCAGCATTGGAAACGCCAACAACGTCTTATGGGAAAGGTATGTATATGTATGCTTTTGTTTTTTGTCCAACTATATTATAAAAAGGAAAATTGCATTGATTTGGGCCACAAATCAGTTTTATAACACGTAGTAACAAGTGATGACATGTCACTCAAGGTAAGATCCAGGAATTAATATAAAATATTTTTCAAATTAAAACAGGTAGCTTGTCGTACAATCCAATATGCGGATTTAGGGTTTCCCTAGTGGTGGGCGGTATCGCGCTGATGTTGGTACGCCCGACTTCTAGTTTAACGCTACGTATAGGAAAATGCATTGAAATGGGACGAGCAGATAAACTCAAAAGATTTTATGGTCGATGCACCCCTCAAAAGTTCAGAAGTCTTTCGCAATCAAAAATAAAGATAGTATACCTAAACTATCCTTGGGGTTCGGCAGAATTAAAAAGTGCACAATAAGTTGATATATCCATTGAAAGTTCCGCGTAAAATGCCGAAAAGTTGCAGAATTCGGCAGTCTAGGCGTCATGTAATTTACCGAGCCAGTCATGCCAGTGGGGACTGGATATAACAGACTAAATCTAGAGGCAAAGTAAAAGCTCATCAGAGTCCTAAAATGACGTATTTGAGGTTTATTTACGTTGTTTTTTGTGTCTAATTATTTATTTATCATGTTTATGGGACTGAACATAATTAATTTGTGTGAAATATCGGGGGCATATTATTTCTTTATTCATTTTAGGCTTTATTTCTTTATCTCTTTATCTCTTCATCTCTGTGGGTGGGGGTGGGGGGAATTCGGGGGAAATTACTGCCAGTCGGGGAAAACTAGTGCCAGTTGGGGCATGCAAGGGACATAAGAACGTTTGGAGTTTATTTGACGGTCGGTCGGGATACATACGCGGTCTCTCTTTCCAAGATTGAAAATGATTTGTATCAATAAATATTCTTTCCAACAGGAGGAGTATTGTCGGTGGTGGCAAAACGGCTGCCGTTTGAAGTTGTGAAGGGGGAACTAAATTTAGAGGCAACCATGGGTAAGTGATATAAGGACATTTATGTACCTATGAGATATTTACTTAAAGTTTTATGATATTTGAGTAAGAATACGGAAGTCATCTACCGTGGAGAGGCAGAATTTTGAAAGCCCAAGAAAGTTGTCGATGCTGGGACTGGTTTTGTTAGCAAGATATCTGTCTTGCTCGAGATAGGCTCTGATGATCTGCAGTGATATCTGAATTAGAGTGTTTGTGAAAAGAGCCACAACATCACAGCACTAGTTCCATGATGTGATCTGCAAAGTCAGACACAACAAATCAAATGGCTAGCGCATAAGTGAGCTTTAACATATATAGCGTGTGTGAAATAAAACAATGAACTTGCGCTATTTGAAGTATACTTTCTTAACTCATACTATCATACCCCTCAATATTTTACTGAACGGATGGGGCCGGGGCAGGTTCAGCAGAACTACAATTTTCAGGGGTTTTATCTTTAATGTATTGCCCATTATAGAGCAAAGCCAGCAGAGCTTTTAACAACTTGGTAAAGATGACGGAATATTCAAGCAGTTGTGTAGGGTGGAAAAGCAATATAAAACAAACGATATTCTTTACATCATTTGATAATAACATCCATCTATTAACCAGGGTATCTTATAAACAGATGAATATGCATCCATCATATTCATGTCATTTGTCAAGGAATTTTGTGACAAGATTTGCCAATTTATATATTGTGCAGACAAATTCAAAACAAAATACACAAATCAGCTAAGCAACCCTATAAGGACATTCTGGCAGAGGGTTATACACATGGTGTGTATATAACCGGGCAGTTGTTGTGAATGTTATATCAGTCAAAAACAAAAGACCTATTGTGTCATGTTATCCAAGCATAATTAACTGGAAACTATGTTAAAAAACCAAATAAAAACATCTGCTTATAAATATATGTATATTAATTTTTCCTTCTTTTTTGTTCCTTGATTGTTTTAATTTAATGACAGGTCGAAGAAACACCAGGAAAAGGCGCCACCCAGGACATCTGAAGGATTTTGAGGTTAAGAAAGGCACGCGATGAGTTCACCGGAATGCTTTTAAGGGCTATGTTCATTTAGTGTCCGAACAGATTCTTGTAAATCGTAATGCTTAGCTATAGACACTACTGTAGTAGGTGGGGTGCCGGATCAAGGTATTCGTTCTTGTTGATTTGCATGCTCTATTTAAACTGATGATGATGATGTCACATGTGATTGTGTCAACATATATCTCAAGATTAGACTGTAGACTTGAGGTGGTGGGTTCCATGCACTCAAGTTTAGTTTTGGACATTCGTATGGTTTCTCCTATGTAGAGTTGCCCTTATTATCAGCCAGTTGCATGTAGCCCAAAGGGATTATGAGGCCCTTATGCAGGAATTTGCATGCATGATTGTGCCATGCAGTTATAAAATATCTCTGACTTCAATATGAGGTATGGCGTCACATGATGTGTATTATATAACGCTTGGACATTTCCTTGTCATTTGATTGGTGGATTGTATAACATGAAATATTTGTCCCATTTCATTGATCGTGCAATTAGGTTCCATTTGCCGTGCAATTTGGTTCCATACGTTTTGTACCATTACACGCCTCATGTTTTTCAGCAGGCAACAGTCACTACACGCGCTAATATTGAACCGCGCCACGATTACAATGCGTTTATTTTTATGGCCAGCCTGTGTGTAGCGCAGCATCTCTCAACAACCAGTCTTCAGGTGAAAGTGCCGTATGCGTAGCTGCTGTGAGGCCTGTTTTAATCTGCTGCCTGCATATCTTTGATTATAATTGCCTTCTTGTATTGATGGGACTAATAATGTTAATGCTGCACATGAGACAAATATTGTAAGTTAGAATGCAAGCTTTCAGGCGAGGGCTATGTCTAATTAAAATGATTAATTTTAAATCAAAATAAGCTTAGGCCTACTCAGTCATTAACATAGGCCTGTCAACTTCCGTTTTTTATGACAAATAACCTACCAAATGTGTTACTGTTATATAAAACAACATAATGAAGATGAAATATTCGCTTCGTTGAATGGAACATTTCATCTTTCACCTCATGAAAATATTCATACCATTGCATGAATGAAAGCATTCATTATATGTATATTAACCATCCATCTTCCCGTAATCGGACACATAATGTGTTTTAAACAACTTCTTACTTGTGGTTTGGGTAGATGATTCGTTGTGTTTTTATTCAACCACTAGTATGAAGAACCCTGTTAAAATCTGTAATTTTCATAGAAAAATAGTAGTTTTGTAAAAAATAATCAAAATTGCGGTCCTTTTTCAATAAGCTTGTTGACCGTATGGAAAAGACGCATATACGGCTGATTACAGGAAGGTGGATGGTTAATATACATCAGGTGACGCCACATGTTTCACTGCGCCTACTGCACCGGCGCTTGTTAATAGGCTGAATACACACCAGGAGCTACACGTCATTGGCCTACACATTTTGGGTTCACTGTTCTTGCTTTTTGCACTAGAGAACTTCAAGAAATTTGACCAATATAGTTAACATGTGTATCATTTTAATTTGATACCATTTCAACTTTCAATCAACACTGATGGCTGCGGGCTGATAAGGTTTCGCTAATAAATATAAACCACCACCGCCTTTTTAACTATTAGGGAGCTTTCAATTTGGACGATGGACGCTTCTACGACGGTAAGATGACACCTCAAGTCATGTGCGCATGCGTCGACTTAGCAATCCGTCGGTCGTCAAATTTCTGGGACATGTGTCTTCAACCTGTCTTAGGGAGCTTTCGATTTGCACGACTGATGAATCTAGGACGGTTGAATGACACTTTAAGTCATGTGCACATGCATCAGTTTTGTCATCTGTTGGCCCTCTAAATGCTACAACGCGTAAATGGACTAACAACCGTCGTGGTGACGACGGCAACGTTTTGTTTCCTGTCGTAAAAGCGTCTGTCGAGCAAATCGAAAGCTGAAGACAGGTCCCAGAAATTGGACGACCGACGGATTGCTTAGTCGACATATGCGCACATGACTCGAGGTGTCATCTTACCGTCGGGCGTAGAAGCGTCCGTCGTCCAAATCGAAAGCTCCCTAATATCACACTAGAAACATTAGTCAAATTGTCATTAACCTATGTAGTCTTGTCATGAACCACAGTCTGTCAGTAACATTTGTCACATCGAAAACTATGAACGGCATATTCTAGTTTGATAATATCAAACATTTTCAGGCCCATGCACCTTCACAATTCATGAAGCTTTGATACAAAGTTTGTGAAAGTCAACTTAGGGAGGGGGAGGTGGACAAAGTCCAAGGCCATTCTCCAATCTGTGATTGGCTATGTAGCATTGGTTGTGAGGAAGAAGAGATTGTGCTACCTGTTGGATGTGTTACTATTTAAAAGTAAAGGAACAAAAGGATAACTCCTTTGTAAACTATCCATGAATGATTTAAATTATATTGTTTGTGTCCATATCTTGTTAAACGATATCTACGCAGATAGGGGTAGGGGGGAGGAGTCCTCTAACGGTGAATAGAATAAATCAAAATCAAAAACTGGTCGATCAATGTTAATGAACTGACTATAACTATATATAGTTTCCAATTCGCTCTTTGCGTGGTCTACCAATTGGGAGGAGAGCCTGAAGCTGTTACCGCATTGAATGGGAATAAATTATGTAACTATAGCTTAATTAACTCTCTATGCACAATATGACTGGTGATGCAGTGAAAGACATTAATTGTAAAGTGATGAAACACTGTCATTATTCCAGTTTGTGGCTCTTCTTGAAAAGAGCGAATAAATAGATTCTTATAAGTTGGTAGTGTATACATTTAAAATATGGTTAACCATTTCTTTTTCCGTTATGTTGGTAGATTAACTCATTTATATAATTATTTAACAAAACAAGTCACTAGGTTAAATATCTGAACAAGTCACGAGGTTAATTAGCTGTACCAGGGGCGGACTGGCCACTGTGGCGTTGTGGCGATCGCCACATGGGCCGCTTGGTTTTGGGCCTCTCAGGGCCGGTTACTCAAATTTTGTGGCCGTGCGAACATTTTTGACTGTGCAAAATTTTGTGACCGTGCGAAATTTGTGACCGTGCGAATTTTTTTGACCCTACTCCCCCCCCCCCCCCCCCCAAAAAAAATTGGGGCAACCTTTTACAAAAATTTACTACCGGGACGACATACTTCTGGGCCGCTTTAATAATTTTGCCACGGCCGCTTTCAGGTCCCAGTCCGCCCCTGAGCTGTACCAATTTACTACATACTAACAGGTGGTCTTTTTGTCATTTATCATCATTTTATATGCCGCCCCTTGCTCAACGAACATGATTATTGTTATGACCCCCACCCCTACTTAAAGGCATATTATGTGATCTTTTCCAGGGAGCACCCTCTATTCATGATTTTATTTTAGAAAGTAGATTTTCTTGCAGATTTACATTTCTGATCATAAATCGTACATACATTCCAAGTTGCGGAGTGATACGATTCCTAATTACCTCAAAATCGTGAATTGAACTAGAGTAAAATAGGTTGTGGAAAATCCGACAGTTTATTTTCACTCTAAAACCATGATTTTGAAGTAATTAAGAAACGTATTGCCCTGTAACTTGGAATGATGTACAATTTATGATCAGAAATGTAAATCTGCAAGAAAATATCGGGGAATATTCAGGTCAGAATAGCATGAGCAACACAATTATATTTTTAACTTTTAGCATTTCTGTAATTTTACACTTTTCATACAAAGTTAGTCATCAAAATGTGATTAAAAATGTCACTTTATATATAGTGCTTTTCCAATTATGCTCAAAGTGCTTTGCATTTATTAAATTTGCTGTCTGTCACTATAATAGGATACATCAGAATCGGATCGTTTCACTTTGGTGGCTGCATTATCCCCAAATGGCCAATACAGGGTGTCTCAAAAGAAATTAGGACTCTATAGTTTCATTACAGTGTAATTCTTATTATAATCATTGGACCATGACCAATTTAGTATAAATGTAAAGCCCAATTAATTATTATGATATCCTGAAAATATAAGATTAATCCGATGCATATTAAGAAAACTAGCGTACTTTGCGTAAACCATGTCATTTACTGGTTTGTACAATGGGATCTACATGTACAGACCAGTTTTAACATGGTTTACGTTTCAATACGTTATAATAATTGTCAACATAGTAAATAATCTATCAGTCAATAGCAAAGTTTAGTTGGTAATCCATCTAATTCTGGCACAAATCAATACTTGCTAACAAAATCCGCAAAACAGATGCATGCATATTCTGTGCAAATTAAAAATAGTTTTGTTAAACAGTTCTCGAACCCACTGAGGATGGTTCATTGAGTTACAAGTCGAGCACTTTCATGTTACTCGACTGTTTATACTGTGTGAATTCCCATTGTACAAACCAGTAAATGACATGGTTTACACAAAGTACGCTAGTTTTCATATTTTTGATCGGATTGATCTCATATTTTCAGGATATCATAATAATTAATTGGGCTTTACATTGAGACTAAATTGGTAATGGTCCAAGAATTACACCGTCATGAAACAAAGTGCTAATTTTTTTGAGACACCCTGTATTGATAGTGAAATGATCATAAGTCTACATTTATAACACACAAGATGTGATATGCATATATAGCTAGCCAACTTATTTTATTCTACCATTTAAATTGTAGTGTTTATAGATGACCCTAATTGTGTGAGGGAGATATGACTTTTTAGTTTACTCCCAAAGTAAAAGTAGTAAGTATATTGTATTTTCAAATAGAATAAGATTAACTTGGGAGAAATGCATGTTATTGCGTGTCAAGAAGTGTATCATGCATGTAGGCATGTAGAGGGCATACACTGATACCATATGCATCATGCCTTTTATTGTTGACTGACACCTGAACCGTTCAAAATGTACTTGTATTTAAAGTAACCTTTACATAACATTTCAATATCACATTATCTTGAGCCGAGTGCATTTTGGAAGTCATATTTGCCCTTGTGCCCTTGTTCAGAAATAGCCATGTTGACTCTCATTTAAAGGCATATTATTATGTCATCTTTTTCTTGGGGTGCCCTCTATTCTAATTTTTTTAGAAAGTATATTTTCTTGCAGATTTACATTTCCAATCATAAATCATAAATATATTCTGAGTTACAGAGCGATTCGATTCCTAGTTACTTCAAAACAAAACCATGGTTTTTAGAGTAAAAATAGAGTGAAAATAAACTGTTCTGCTTGCAGGGCAGTTTATTTTCACTCTAAATTCCATTCTAAAACCATCATTTTGAAGTAATTATGAATTGTATCACTCTGTAACTCGGAATATGTATTATTTATGATCAGAAATGTAAATCTACTTTCAACAAAAAATCATGAATAGAGGGCACCCCTGGAAAAGATCACATAATATGCCTTTAACTTCAGTCTCTCTTTATTTTGATACCTCATGGTTGTGTGTGTTCCCTTGTTATACAATAATTGTGTTTAGAAGTAGACATGTTTGATTTTCATTTCACCTTGAGCAGTGTTCTCTGTGTATTCATATACCTCATGTTTGTGTGTGATCCTAAAGATATATATACTTTTTTTTCTATTCTTGGATGATGATGGTATTGTTGTACCGTTATCATCCAATTATACAGGGTGTCCCAAAATAATTTATACCGCGGTTGAAAAACTGATGAAAAACACACAGAAACATTGCAATCCAAGTCTAATGCCTCGAATTTAACGTGGAATATGTTTCATACTTACTCTGGTTATTTCATCAAAATCATTCCGATATGGCCCCGCAATGTTAAAATCTGTAAAATAACCTGTTTTTCACTTTCAGTATATTTCAGTCATTATTGTGTATTTCAGTCATAAATTCTTTTCAAACTTAAAAGCTTCCGCTTAATAAATAATGATATAAATCACTGAAGCAGAATATTTCCCTCACACCATTCAAATATTGTTTCATAAAACACCACCTACAGTGGATATCTATTGATTTTGTAGTGGAAATTAAAAGAAGATGAAAAAGAAAATTACCTGCTTAGCATATAAAAAATTGAGCTTTGTGCTGAATGGTCAATGATTTTATGAATTTCAAAAGGGGCAATTATGGTAAAATTTTGATTGAGTCCCTAATTTCTGTCAGATTTTTAAAATTCAAAATTCGTAAAAAATCTAAATATATAATTTTATGCAGATATTGTAATCACAACCATTCTGACCAATAACAATGTTATTCATAGCTAAATAAATGCACCTTTCCCGGTATAAATCATCCTGGGACACCCTGTATATGTTTTATATTATAATGTTTCATAAACAGTTTATTTTTAGTAGATATAGATGTTGTACCAATGTATATTATTGTATTTTGTTTACGTAAAGACAGTTGAGTGAAATTATGTTTGAATAAATGTTTGAAACTCTTGAAATAATTGTGCATCAATTATTGCTCTCCAGTTGTTAGTTATAGTCAGATTTATAATTGAACGAACATATTGAAGCAGCGTATTGCATACATAGCGTGAAGCGCACACAACCATCAAGCTTGATAATCTCTGGCGCGATCAACTTTGTGCTGCGTTTGTGTTGTTCGTTCAATTATAATAATTTGACTATAAGTAAATCAAAGAATGTCAAGCGTGTGTGGTTGATGTGACACATACTCGAACTCGCACCATGCATACACATTAGTCACTCTTAAATTGTGCATTGACTATTCAATCACAAATATTGAATTTTAATCTAGTGATTGTGATAAGGGACAATTCTTTTTTAATTGAATATTCAGCAGAGTGATTTCAATGTTCAATAATTTCTATCAATCACAATGAGTGATTTTCAATCTTCTATAGCGATTAAAGCTAGTGACAATTCTTTTCAGATTGAATATTTAATCAAGAGATTGATTTGCTTTGTTTTCAATCATTTGCCAACTGCAATTGAGACAAATCCATAATAATTAAAAAAAATGAAAATGTTCACTTACAAAAGTTTGAAAACTCATTACATCCATATGCAATGTATGTCATTTGGTAGTACAATCTGTCATCAATTGCTAAAAGATTGAAATATTTCAATGTCACATTTTCTAATCTAGTCAATTTTGTTGGCTAAGATTTTGTAAAAATAAAGTTCCATGGATGTAAACCCATTTCTAAAATAAAAAACACCGCATTTGATCACGTGTTTTTAAGGCATTGTTTTTTTCCGCACAATTTGTTTCGTAGCAAAAAACACAATTTCGTTGTATGTCCTCTCCATTTACGAAATAAAAATGAGGGTCAGGCGACGAAAAATCCCCAACATTGTTGTATGGGCCCGACCGACACATGCTGTGAAGTTTTTTGGATTTTTTTTGGTGAAAATATATTTTTTTATACAAATTTCGAATTACTGAAAAATCACCATAATTTCCCGAAGTTAAAAGAGCATGCACCGACTGACCCTACATGAGAGGTCAATTTGCCCTATGCTGGTTCCCTGCACCCTGGATCACCGGCCCAACTTATCCATGGAGCCTATTTATGCATGGAACCAGCATACATTTGCCCTTGCCCATACAACAGCTATGTTATATTTTTTCATCTCCTCGCCGACTTTACAATTTAAGGGGCTGTCAATTGTCAGAAATAGCTTCGTAAAACTGCCGTAAACTATGTCATTATTGATATTCATATATACACCATATAAAACTATGAAGGAAGGGTTCAATAAAGGTAGATGACAAGGCAATTCATAGGGAAAGCCAATAAATAATAAAACTATGTATGTATATAATATACATGTTACAATCACTATAATAACTATCTTCGGTAGATAGCAAACCAATTTTAAAGGGCGCCGCCGATTCCGACATTTGAAAACGGGGTGGGGGGGGGGGGGGGGGGGGGGGTCGTGACGCAGTGTGTCCTCAAAACTTCCACCCATCCGACTCAAATTGTGGCCCTCCTCGCCCCCTCAAACCCACTGTATTCAGAAAATAAAACCTTTTAGCCCGGTAGTTTGAGCTGTTCTACCCGGTCAAATCCGTCGAGGGAGGGGGACACTGCTGTTACCCGTTCGCTTAACAGATTACCCATCATAGACAATTCCTAGTCATTTTACAAACCGTTAATTTTATTTTTCCTGCTTAATTCATTACATTGTGTTTAATGTTAGACCTAGATATATTATATATATCAGTTTCTTTTTCAGTGGCGCTGGCACAACGAGGGTCAAGTTCAGGTGGCACGTGTTAGCCTTTTAAAATAATGAAATCACAATTCGTGACGTGACTCGATATTAACTGAGACTAATATACCTATTAGTCTCAGATATTAATCAGAAGCTTACCCTATCCGTCTCTTTTAATATCTGAAGTAGAAGGAGAGAATGTGGGCCTACCATTGAAATGACAGGTCATATTTTAATCTTCATCCCCACATTTCTCGCTTCTCTCTAACGTTTCCAATATTTATCTCTCCTTTACTAAGTCCTTTATCTAGGATAGGTGTTGATGTTTACACCCAGATTACTCACGGTGCATTTTTAAATGATCACAATCGGCGTGTTTCCACAGAACTGAACTTTCCGGCTATTGCCGTGTAAGAAATTGCAATTCCGTATAATCGGATTATTGATAAACCGATTATCACAAATACATGGCTTATTATAACCGTCTCCAGCGGGTGGTTATTTCTGCTCAATATCGGCACCATTGCGCTGTAGAAACACATCGGTTTATGATATACACCGTCATATATTCTGTTAATCATGCTTATAATAGGCCATTATAAATTGTTAATATTTTACTCATGTATTTCAGCTGCTAGAGGCTTTCCCTCCTTTTTGCATGCACTCTACATCATGCATATCTGTATGAATGTCACATGATTGTGAATTAAGATTATTTTGAGCATTACTATATTACGCCATTTAGGGTGCATTATTGAGTGTACTTGGTAACGCCATTTAGGGTAGGGTTTGTATGTGTTACGCCATTTAGGGGTATCAAAATAGTGTTCTGGTTTACGCCATTAGGGTCCATCTCAGAGGTGCTTGGACGCGCATGTGTACCCGCTTGGTATGTTCACTGACCCCCCCCCCCCCCCCACCCCCCCCCCCCCCCCCCCCCCGGGAGGCTTTCAACAATGGCTTTGTATACATGTGCTCGTTCGTCTGGTATACATGTAAGCACAGTCCCTGTGGTCTAGTGGATTAACCTATTGCCGCGAATGCGAGGGTCTGGGTTCGAGACAGTGTATATTATTTGAAATACGGGTGGGGTATCCTTGGTATGCCTTCCGACTCAGACAGTGGGGTAGAGGTCCATAAGTTAAAAAGTTCTTTTAACTTTTCAAAATTCAAACGGTGTCTTATCGTCATGGTATTCAACAAATCTAGTAAATGACAACTGATGATGTCCGCAACCGTTTGATGACTACTCAAAGGGTGAGGGAGCGGAATGTCTAAACTTTTCTAGATTTGATGAATTGCATTATTTCTACAGAATGTCATTAATCACTTAAAATGCTTATCCTTTGGGCAACACTGCTCCATGACATTCATACAGTAATAATCACAAAGCTTGCCGATGCACGGCATGCTATCTACTGAAGATAGCAAGCACTAGTCATATTTCCACGCGTTTTTTTCAAAATTCAAACGGTGTCTTACGGACAACGGACCAACATAAACGGAAGTCGGATGCAGAAAAATTAAATATACTCGCCTTCTTTTGGCTAAAAACAATGTTTTGGTATCACTAAAAACCTTAATATTTACATTTTTGCAGTATAAAAACCCGCCTTTTAATAGGAAACATCGACATTATTTGAAATACGGGGGTGGGGGGGGGGGGATGTATTCTTGGTATACCTTTCGACTCAGACAACGGTGTAGAGGTCCCCAGTTAAAAAGTTCTTTTAACTTTTCAAATTTCAAAAACCGTCACGCGCAAAGTATAAATTTACGTATGGCGATACGCCTTTTCAAATGATTACATCTCTAAAACGAAAATTACGAGTTCTTTTAGATTTGGCATTTAAACTTGTTATTTAAAAAACAATGGCATAAGATTGATATGACTTTTGAAAAAAGTGTTCAAAGGTACGGTACACATCACCAATTCCCGGTTGTTCGAGGCTCCGATCATGCCGAGTGAATGAGTATATGTTCAATGCGTTTATAATTAGCCTAATGCCAGTAAAATCCACGCAGTCTTGGGCGGCTTTTGTAATCAAAAACTCGAAAATAACGGCAATAGGCCTACTTCAAATAACTCGCGTGACCCGAGTTTCTTCAATTTGTTGACGATTTGTTTTGCATTTTACATGTAGGATAGACAACGGACCAACATAAACAGAAGTCGGATGCAGAAAAATTAAATATACTCGACTTCTTTTGGCTAAAAACAATGTTTTGGTATCACTAAAAACCTTAATATTTACATTTTTGCAGTATAAAAAACCGCCTTTTAATAGGAAACATCGACATTATTTGAAATACGGGGGTGGGGGCGGGGGTATTCTTGGTATACCTTTCGACTCAGACAACGGGGTAGAGGTCCCCAGTTAAAAAGTTCTTTTAACTTTTCAAATTTCAAACGATGTCTTATCATCATGGTATTCAACAAATCTAGTAAATGTCAACTGATGATGTCCGCAACCGTTTGATGACTACTCAAAGGGTGAGGGAGCGGAATGTCTAAACTTGTCTAGATTTGATGAATTGCATTATGTCCACAGAATGTCATTAATCACTTAAAGTGATTATCCTTTGGGAAAAATGGGTTTATATTCTTAAATTGTTCAATTTTTGAACGTTTCAATGACATTCATACAGTAATAATCACAAAATTTGCCGATGCACGGGCATGATATCTACTGAAGATAGCAAGCACTAGTCATATGCACATATTTCCGTGGAGAGTTTTAAAAAACCGTCACGCGCAAAATATAAATTTACGTATGGCGATACGCCTTTTCAAATGACTACATCTCTAAAACGAGAGTTCCGAATTCTTTTAGATTTGGCATTTAAACTTAAAATTTAACACTGAAAACAATGGTATAAGATTGATAGGACTTTTGAAGAAGAAGAAAAATGTTCTTCAAAGGTACGGTACAGTCGTACTCATCACTAATTCCCGGTTGTTCGAAGCTCCGATCATGCCGAGTGAATGTGTATGTTCAATGCGTTGAAAATTAGCGAATGCCAGTAAAATCCACGCAGTCTTTGGCGGCTTTTGTAATCAAAAACTCGAAAATAACGGCAATAGGCCTACTTCAAATAACTCGCGTGACCCGAGGTTCTTCAATTTGTTGACATTTCTTTTGCATTTTTACATGTGGGATAGACAACTGACCAGCATAAACAGAAGTCGGATGCAGACAAATTAAATATACTCGACTTCTTTTGGCTTTAAACAGTGTTTTGGTATCACTAAAAACCTTAATATTTACATTTTTGCAGTATAAAAAAACCGCCTTTTAATAGGAAACATCGACAATATTTGAAATACGGGGGTGTGGGGGGGGGGGGGGGGGGTATTCTTGGTATACCTTTCGACTCAGACAACGGGGTAGAGGTCCCCAGTTACAGTTAAAGTTCTTTTAACTTTTCTAATTTCAAACGGTGTCTTATCATCATCATGGTATTCAACAAATCTAGTAAATGTCAACTGATGATGTCCGCAACCGTTTGATGACTACTCAAAGGGTGAGGGAGCGGAATTTCTAAACTTTTCTAGATTTGATGAATTGCATTATGTCAACAGAATGTCATTAATCACTTAAAGTGATTATCCTTTGGGGAAAATGGGTTTATATTCTTAAATTGTTCAATTTTTGAACGTTTCAATGACATTCATACAGTAATAATCACAAAATTTGCCGATGCACAGGCATGCTATCTACTGAAGATAGCAAGCACTAGTCATATGCACATATTTCCGTGGAGAGTTTTAAAAAACCGTCACGCGCAAAATATAAATTTACGTATGGCGATACGCCTTTTCAAATGACTACATCTCTAAAACGAGAGTCCGAATTCTTTTAGATTTGGCATTTAAAATTTAAAATTTAACACTGAAAACAATGTTATAAGATTGATCTGACCTTTGGAAAAAAGTGCTCTTCCCTGTACACATCACTAATTCCCGGTGGTTCGAGGCTCTGAGCATGCCGAGTGAATGAAAAATTAAATATACTCGACTTCTTTTGGCTTTATTAAACAATGTTTTGGTATCACTAAAAACCTTAATATTTACATTTTTGCAGTATAAAAACCCGCCTTTTAATAGGAGAATCGACATTATTTGAAATACGGGGTGGGGGGGGGGGGGGGGGGGGGGAGGTATTCTTGGTATACCTTTCGACTCAGACAACGGGGTAGAGGTCCCCAGTTAAAAAGTTCTTTTAACTTTTCAAATTTCAAACGGTGTCTTACCATCATGGTATTCAACAAATCTAGTAAATGTCAATTGATGATGTCCGCAACCGTTTGATGACTATACTCAAAGAGTGAAGACACGGAATGTCTAAACTTTTCTAGATTTGATGAATTGCATTATGTCCACAGAATGTCATTAATCACTTAAAGTGATTATCCTTTGGGAAAAATTGGTTTATATTCTTAAATTGTTTAATTTTTGAACGTTTCAATGACATTCATACAGTAATAATCACAAAACTTGCCGATGCACAGGCATGCTATCTACTGAAGATAGCAAGCACTAGTCATATGCACATATTTCCGTGGAGAGTTTTAAAAAACCGTCACGCGCAAAATATAAATTTACGTATGGCGATACGCCTTTTCAAATGACTACATCTCTAAAACGAGAGTTCCGAATTCTTTTAGATTTGGCATTTAAAATTTAAAATTTAACATTGAAAACAATGTTATAAGATTGATCTGACCTTTGGAAAAAAGTGCTCTTCCCTGTACACATCACTAATTCCCGGTGGTTCGAGGCTCTGAGCATGCCGAGTGAATGAAAAATTAAATATACTCGACTTCTTTTGGCTTTATTAAACAATGTTTTGGTATCACTAAAAACCTTAATATTTACATTTTTGCAGTATAAAAACCCGCCTTTTAATAGGAGAATCGACATTATTTGAAATACGGGGTGGGGGGGGGGGGGGGGGGGGGGGGGTTGGGGGGGGGGGAGGTATTCTTGGTATACCTTTCGACTCAGACAACGGGGTAGAGGTCCCCAGTTAAAAAGTTCTTTTAACTTTTCAAATTTCAAACGGTGTCTTCCATCATGGTATTCAACAATTCTAGTAAATGTCAACTGATGATGTCCGCAACCGTTTGATGACTACTCAAAGGGTGAGGGAGCGGAACGTCTAAACTTTTCTAGATTTGATGAATTGCATTATGTCCACAGAATATCATTAATCACTTAAAGTGATTATCCTTTGGGGAAAATGGGTTTATATTCTTAAATTGTTCAATTTTGAACGTTTCAATGACATTCATACAGTAATAAGCACAACATTTGCCGATGCACGGGCATGCTATCTACTGAAGATAGCAAGCACTAGTCATATGCACATATTTCCGTGGAGAGTTTTAAAAAACCGTCACGCGCAAAATATAAATTTACGTATGGCGATACGCCTTTTCAAATGACTACATCTCTAAAACGAGAGTTCCGAATTCTTTTAGATTTGGCATTTAAAATTTAAAATTTAACATTGAAAACAATGTTATAAGATTGATCTGACCTTTGGAAAAAAGTGCTCTTCCCTGTACACATCACTAATTCCCGGTGGTTCGAGGCTCTGAGCATGCCGAGTGAATGAAAAATTAAATATACTCGACTTCTTTTGGCTTTATTAAACAATGTTTTGGTATCACTAAAAACCTTAATATTTACATTTTTGCAGTATAAAAACCCGCCTTTTAATAGGAGAATCGACATTATTTGAAATACGGGGTGGGGGGGGGGGGGGGGGGGGGGGGGGGGGGGGAGGTATTCTTGGTATACCTTTCGACTCAGACAACGGGGTAGAGGTCCCTAGTTAAAAAGTTCTTTTAACTTTTCAAATTTCAAACGGTGTCTTCCATCATGGTATTCAACAATTCTAGTAAATGTCAACTGATGATGTCCGCAACCGTTTGATGACTACTCAAAGGGTGAGGGAGCGGAACGTCTAAACTTTTCTAGATTTGATGAATTGCATTATGTCCACAGAATGTCATTAATCACTTAAAGTGATTATCCTTTGGGGAAAATGGGTTTATATTCTTAAATTGTTCAATTTTGAACGTTTCAATGACATTCATACAGTAATAAGCACAACATTTGCCGATGCACGGGCATGCTATCTACTGAAGATAGCAAGCACTAGTCATATGCACATATTTCCGTGGAGAGTTTTAAAAAACCGTCACGCGCAAAATATAAATTTACGTATGGCGATACGCCTTTTCAAATGACTACATCTCTAAAACGAGAGTTCCGAATTCTTTTAGATTTGGCATTTAAACTTTAAAATTTAACACTGAAAACAATGTTATAAGATTGATCTGACCTTTGGAAAAAAGTGCTCTTCCCTGTACACATCACTAATTCGAGGCTCCGAGCATGCTGAGGGAATGTGTATGTTCAATGCATTGAAAATTAACGAATGACAGTAAAATCCACGCAGTCTTGGGCGGCTTTTGTAATAAAAAAACCTCGAAAATAACAGGAATAGGCCTACTTCAAATAACTCGTGTGACCCGAGTTTCTTCAATTTGTTAATAGGAAACATCGACATTATTTGAAATACGGGGGTGTGGGGGTTATTCTTTACGGTATACCTCTCGACTCAGACAACGAGATAGAGGTCCCCAGTTAAAAAGTTCTTTTAACTTTTCAAATTTCAAACGGTGTATTATCATCATGGTATTCATCAAATCTAGTAAATGTCAACTGATGATGTCCGCAACCGTTTGGTTTGATGACTATACTCAAAGGGTGAAGAAACGGAATGTCTAAACTTTTCTAGATTTGATGAATTGCATTATGTCCACAGACTGTCATTAATCACTTAAAGTGATTATCCTTTGGGAAAAATGGGTTTATATTCTTAAATTGTTCAATTTTTGAACGTTTCAATGACATACAGTAATAATCCCAAAACTTGCCGATGCACGGGCATGCTATCTACTGAAGATAGCACTAGTCATATGCACATATTTCCACGCGTGGAGAGTTTAAAAAAAACACGCGCAAAATACAAATTTACGTAAATTTTTTTACGTAAATTTTCAAATGACTACATCTCTAAAACGAAAATTCCGAGTTCTTTTAGATTTGGCATTTAAACTTAAAATTTAACACTGAAAACAATGGTATAAGATTGATATGACTTTTGGAAAACAAGTGTTCTTCAAAGGTACGGTACACATCACTAATTCCCGGTTGTTCGAGGCTCCGAGCATGCCGAGTGAAAGTGTATGTTCAATGCGTTGAAAATTAGCGAATGACAGTAAAATCCACGCAGTCTTAGGCGGCTTTTGTAATCAAATAATCGAAATTAACGGCAATAGGCCTACTTCAAATAACTCGCGTGACCCGAGTTTCTTCAATTTGTTGACGATTTGTTTTGCATTTTACATGTGGGATAGACGAACCAACATAAGTCGGATGCAGAAAAATTAAATATACTCGACTTCTTTTGTCTTAAAACAATGTTTTGGTATCACTATAATACTTAATATTTACCATCCATCATAAGTTAAAAAGTTCTTTTAACTTTTCAAATTTCAAACGGTGTCTTATCATCATGGTATTCAACAAATATATAGTAAATGTCAACTGATGATGTCCGCAACCGTTTGATGACTATAATATTACTCAAAGGGTGGAGAAACGGAATGTTTTGGAAAACAAGTGTTCTTCAAAGGTACGGTACACATCACTAATTCCCGGTTGTTCGAGGCTCCGAGCATGCCGAGTGAAAGTGTATGTTCAATGCGTTGAAAATTAGCGAACGACAGTAAAATCCACGCAGTCTTGGGCGGCTTTTGTAATCAAAAAATCGAAACTAACGGCAATAGGCCTACTTCAAATAACTCGCGTGACCCGAGTTTCTTCAATTTGTTGACGATTTGTTTTGCATTTTACATGTGGGATAGACGAACCAACATAAGTCGGATGCAGAAAAATTAAATATACTCGACTTCTTTTGTCTTAAAACAATGTTTTGGTATCACTATAATCCTTAATATTTACCATCCATCATAAGTTAAAAAGTTCTTTTAACTTTTCAAATTTCAAACGGTGTCTTATCATCATGGTATTCAACAAATATATAGTAAATGTCAACTGATGATGTCCGCAACCGTTTGATGACTATATTACTCAAAGGGTGGAGAAACGGAATGTCTAAACTTTTCTAGATTTGATGAATTGCATTTATGTCCACAGAATGTAATTAATCCCTTAAAGTGATTATCCTTTGGCAAAATGGGTTTATATTCTTAAATTGTTCAATTTTTGAACTGCTTCAATGACATTCATACAGTAATAATCATAACACTTGCCGATGCACGGGCATGCTATCTACTGAAGAAAGCAAGCACTAGTCATATGCACGCGTGGAGAGTTAAAAAAACACGCGCAAAATACAAATTTACGTATGGCGATACGCCTTTTCAAATGACTACATCTCTTAAACGAAAATTCAGAATTCTATTAGATTTGGCATTTAAACTGAAAATTTAACACTGAAAACAATGATATAATATTGATATGACTTTTGAAGAAAAAAGTGCTCTACGAGGGCGTACACCACTAATTCGGTAATGCGCGGCACTTCCGGCAAAGTTGAGTACGATAATAGTTCCTATTTGACGGAAAGAATGGTAGCAAATGAAACTAATCATTATTTTTTTGTGTGTCAAATTTGTGTTCTGCGTATTCCTATCTGATTGAAAAGTGAGGAAAAAGGTAAAGCTGCATAACCACGTCATTTGTTTTTCAATTCTTTTGTTTCGTATTGAAGTGAGAAAAAAAATGAGGATTTGAAAACTCACTTTATAAAAATCCGATTTCTTTTGTATTATATTGAAAAGTGAGGAAAAAAAGTGAGGCTGCAAAAATACGTCCGTTTTTTTTCAATTCTTTTGTTTCTTATTGAAAAGTGAGGAAAAAAGTGAGGATTTGAAAACTCACTTTATAAAAATACGATTTCTTTTGTATCATATTAAAAAATGAGGAAACAAAGTGAGGCTGCAAAAACAGGTCCGGTTTTTTCAATTCTTTTGTTTCTTATTGGAAAGTGAGGAAAAAAAGTGAGGATTTGAAAACTCACTTTATAAAAATCCGATATATTTTGTATCATATTAAAAAATGAGGAAACAAAGTGAGGCTGCAAAAACAGGTCCGGTTTTTTCAATTCTTTTGTTTCTTATTGGAAAGTGAGGAAAAAAAGTGAGGATTTGAAAACTCACTTTATAAAAATCCGATATCTTTTATATCATATTACAAAATGAGGAAACAAAGTGAGGCTGCAAAAACAGGTCCGGTTTATTTTCAATTCTTTTGTATCTTATTGAAAAGTGAGGAAAAAAAGTGAGGATTTGAAAACTCACTTTATAAAAATCCGATATATTTTGTATCATATTAAAAAATGAGGAAACAAAGTGAGGCTGCAAAAACAGGTCCGGTTTTTTCAATTCTTTTGTTTCTTATTGAAAAGTGAGGAAAAAAAGTGAGGATTTGAAAACTCACTTTATAAAAATCCGATATATTTTGTATCATATTAAAAAATGAGGAAACAAAATGAGGCTGCAAAAACAGGTCCGGTTTTTTCAATTCTTTTGTTTCTTATTGAAAAGTGAGGAAAAAAAGTGAGGATTTGAAAACTCACTTTATAAAAATCCGATATATTTTGTATCATATTAAAAAATGAGGAAACAAAGTGAGGCTGCAAAAACAGGTCCGGTTTATTTTCAATTCTTTTGTTTCTTATTGAAAAGTGAGGAAAAAAAGGGAGGATTTGAAAACTCACTTTATAAAAATCCGATATATTTTGTATCATATTACAAAATGAGGAAACAAAGTGAGGCTGCAAAAACAGGTCCGGTTTTTTCAATTCTTTTGTTTCTTATTGAAAAGTGAGGAAAAAAAGTGAGGATTTGAAAACTCACTTTATAAAAATCCGATATCTTTTATATCATATTAAAAAATGAGGAAACAAAGTGAGGCTGCAAAAACAGGTCCGGTTTTTTCAATTCTTTTGTTTCTTATTGAAAAGTGAGGAAAAAAAGTGAGGATTTGAAAACTCACTTTATAAAAATCCGATATATTTTGTATCATATTAAAAAATGAGGAAACAAAGTGAGGCTGCAAAAACAGGTCCGGTTTTTTCAATTCTTTTGTTTCTTATTGGAAAGTGAGGAAAAAAAGTGAGGATTTGAAAACTCACTTTATAAAAATCCGATATATTTTGTATCATATTAAAAAATGAGGAAACAAAGTGAGGCTGCAAAAACAGGTCCGGTTTTTTCAATTCTTTTGTTTCTTATTGAAAAGTGAGGAAAAAAAGTGAGGATTTGAAAACTCACTTTATAAAAATCCGATATCTTTTATATCATATTACAAAATGAGGAAACAAAGTGAGGCTGCAAAAACAGGTCCGGTTTTTTCAATTCTTTTGTTTCTTATTGAAAAGTGAGGAAAAAAAGTGAGGATTTGAAAACTCACTTGATAAAAATCAGATATCTTTTGTATCATATTACAAAATGAGGAAACAAAGTGAGGCTGCAAAAACAGGTCCGGTTTTTTCAATTCTTTTGTTTCTTATTGAAAAGTGAGGAAAAAAAGTGAGGATTTGAAAACTCACTTTATAAAAATCCGATATCTTTTATATCATATTACAAAATGAGGAAACAAAGTGAGGCTGCAAAAACAGGTCCGGTTTTTTCAATTCTTTTGTTTCTTATTGAAAAGTGAGGAAAAAAAGTGAGGATTTGAAAACTCACTTTATAAAAATCCGATATCTTTTGTATCATATTAAAAAATGAGGAAACAAAGTGAGGCTGCAAAAACAGGTCCGGTTTTTTCAATTCTTTTGTTTCTTATTGAAAAGTGAGGAAAAAAAGTGAGGATTTGAAAACTCACTTTATAAAAATCCGATATCTTTTATATCATATTAAAAAATGAGGAAACAAAGTGAGGCTGCAAAAACAGGTCCGGTTTTTTCAATTCTTTTGTTTCTTATTGAAAAGTGAGGAAAAAAAGTGAGGATTTGAAAACTCACTTTATAAAAATCCGATATATTTTGTATCATATTAAAAAATGAGGAAACAAAGTGAGGCTGCAAAAACAGGTCCGGTTTATTTTCAATTCTTTTGTTTCTTATTGAAAAGTGAGGAAAAAAGTGAGGATTTGAAAACTCACTTTATAAAAATCCGATATCTTTTATATCATATTAAAAAATGAGGAAACAAAGTGAGGCTGCAAAAACAGGTCCGGTTTTTTCAATTCTTTTGTTTCTTATTGAAAAGTGAGGAAAAAAAGTGAGGATTTGAAAACTCACTTTATAAAAATCCGATATATTTTGTATCATATTAAAAAATGAGGAAACAAAGTGAGGCTGCAAAAACAGGTCCGGTTTATTTTCAATTCTTTTGTATCTTATTGAAAAGTGAGGAAAAAAAGTGAGGATTTGAAAACTCACTTTATAAAAATACGATTTCTTTTATATCATATTAAAAAATGAGGAAACAAAGTGAGGCTGCAAAAACAGGTCCGGTTTTTTCAATTCTTTTGTTTCTTATTGGAAAGTGAGGAAAAAAAGTGAGGATTTGAAAACTCACTTTATAAAAATCCGATATATTTTGTATCATATTAAAAAATGAGGAAACAAAGTGAGGCTGCAAAAACAGGTCCGGTTTTTTCAATTCTTTTGTTTCTTATTGAAAAGTGAGGAAAAAAGTGAGGATTTGAAAACTCACTTTATAAAAATCCGATATCTTTTATATCATATTACAAAATGAGGAAACAAAGTGAGGCTGCAAAAACAGGTCCGGTTTATTTTCAATTCTTTTGTATCTTATTGAAAAGTGAGGAAAAAAAGTGAGGATTTGAAAACTCACTTTATAAAAATCCGATATATTTTGTATCATATTAAAAAATGAGGAAACAAAGTGAGGCTGCAAAAACAGGTCCGGTTTTTTCAATTCTTTTGTTTCTTATTGAAAAGTGAGGAAAAAAAGTGAGGATTTGAAAACTCACTTTATAAAAATCCGATATATTTTGTATCATATTAAAAAATGAGGAAACAAAATGAGGCTGCAAAAACAGGTCCGGTTTTTTCAATTCTTTTGTTTCTTATTGAAAAGTGAGGAAAAAAAGTGAGGATTTGAAAACTCACTTTATAAAAATCCGATATATTTTGTATCATATTAAAAAATGAGGAAACAAAGTGAGGCTGCAAAAACAGGTCCGGTTTATTTTCAATTCTTTTGTTTCTTATTGAAAAGTGAGGAAAAAAAGTGAGGATTTGAAAACTCACTTTATAAAAATCCGATATATTTTGTATCATATTACAAAATGAGGAAACAAAGTGAGGCTGCAAAAACAGGTCCGGTTTTTTCAATTCTTTTGTTTCTTATTGAAAAGTGAGGAAAAAAAGTGAGGATTTGAAAACTCACTTTATAAAAATCCGATATCTTTTATATCATATTAAAAAATGAGGAAACAAAGTGAGGCTGCAAAAACAGGTCCGGTTTTTTCAATTCTTTTGTTTCTTATTGAAAAGTGAGGAAAAAAAGTGAGGATTTGAAAACTCACTTTATAAAAATCCGATATATTTTGTATCATATTAAAAAATGAGGAAACAAAGTGAGGCTGCAAAAACAGGTCCGGTTTTTTCAATTCTTTTGTTTCTTATTGGAAAGTGAGGAAAAAAAGTGAGGATTTGAAAACTCACTTTATAAAAATCCGATATCTTTTATATCATATTACAAAATGAGGAAACAAAGTGAGGCTGCAAAAACAGGTCCGGTTTTTTCAATTCTTTTGTTTCTTATTGAAAAGTGAGGAAAAAAAGTGAGGATTTGAAAACTCACTTTATAAAAATCAGATATATTTTGTATCATATTAAAAAATGAGGAAACAAAGTGAGGCTGCAAAAACAGGTCCGGTTTTTTCAATTCTTTTGTTTCTTATTGAAAAGTGAGGAAAAAAAGTGAGGATTTGAAAACTCACTTTATAAAAATCCGATATCTTTTATATCATATTACAAAATGAGGAAACAAAGTGAGGCTGCAAAAACAGGTCCGGTTTTTTCAATTCTTTTGTTTCTTATTGGAAAGTGAGGAAAAAAAGTGAGGATTTGAAAACTCACTTTATAAAAATCCGATATCTTTTGTATCATATTAAAAAATGAGGAAACAAAGTGAGGCTGCAAAAACAGGTCCGGTTTTTTCAATTCTTTTGTTTCTTATTGAAAAGTGAGGAAAAAAAGTGAGGATTTGAAAACTCACTTTATAAAAATCCGATATCTTTTGTATCATATTAAAAAATGAGGAAACAAAGTGAGGCTTCAAAATACTAATACCCTTTCAACCAAAACAACTATACCCTTCCCATTTACAAACCCAATAACTTCCCCTACCCTTCCAAATATAATTCCCCACACCTCCCGTCCCATCCTCACCACAAACCCCTTCCTCTCACATTCACAACCCCCTCCTCACCAATAACCCCTCCCCACCCACGAACCCCCTCCCCAACCACAAACCCACTCCACACCACAAACCCCTCCCCAACCCTCACTATAGAAAAATCCAATATCTTTTGTATCATATTGAAAAGTGAGGAAAAAAAGTGAAGCTTCAAAAACAGGTCCGGTTTTTCAATTCTAAAAGTTGCCGCCTTAACATGTAATGTTAGTAATACTTATTTTTTTGCAATTCTGCATTACTGTTGGCAAGTTTAATACAATCAAAAAGTGAGGAATGGGCGTGATTTTGAAAAAAGTTTCCATTTTTTTCCATCCCTAAATCGTGCCGTATCTAAGCTTTTTGACGCCTCCAACAAATACCAGTTCTCCCAATAGGAGATATACCGAATACTTTTCTTGCCAGGACGAGGCTAGCCGCAGAGTGGAAACCTATACTGAATGGGTAGCATTAAATATCAATACCTTATACAGCTTATGATAATCAATGGGGATATACATTCAAACATTCACTCCTATGTTTACGCATCATATTACCAATCTGAGAAGCCATAATATGGCAAATGAGAAATATTGAAATCCCAGAAGAAACTCCTAAACGTTAGTCTCATGGTGCATTGTGCATTATGTGAAAACTATGATATTTGTTTGTTTGTTAAGCTCAATATCATATCTACGTAAGCAATATGGGATGTCGGTGTGATATTACTCTATATCTGTAAAGAGGCTACTTTTACATAACGTGTGAATATATGATATGTATACCGCGGTAAGATGTAGTAGTTAAGTACCTTATAAGAAAAACCCTCCTGACCACAAATACAAATAGCAAAACACACGTATTATCCATATGACATCATATTGAAATGGAAATAACACATTGAGACTTTTTGTTAAGCTTTTAACTAGTTTCAAACGAGTGCGCGTTTTCTTTTGCTTTCAATTTGTCTCTCTGTTCTTTCAGCAGTGTTTCCAAGACAACCATTTTTAATATGAAAACGTAGAATATTTAACTAAAATTACACATACGAGGGGCATTCAATAAATACCTGCAACCATTGTTGTTCTCCACACGTGAGTGATTGTGTGAAATCTTAGTGGGTACATTATAAAGTATGAACCTTAATCTATCATTTAACACAATCTGGATTTACTGAATATTCATAATTACGTAATAGCATTAGCATAAAATAACCCATATTTGGACAGTGAAAAAACATGCCACTATGGCAGGAATTTTGAATTAGCTTGATTGCACGTGTATTGAAATGAGCAGAATTTTGTTCCGGATAAGTGTGCAAGTCTAACATTTTGCATCGGGAAACCAGAGACCATGTTCAACGAGGTCCTAAATGGAGAGGTTCTGTCAAAGACAATTTTTTGAAATACACTGCATCTTATCTTGGTCAACATTAGGCTTTACAGAGAGCCCCAAAATGCCGAAAATCCAAAGAAATGAAAATGATAGTTATAGCAAACAATTAGGATTTCCTGAAATACCACAGCAAATGCAGCATTCGTTATTGTATAGATGACAGGGTATCAATAAATACATCGATAATTGTTGAGCTTGGAATACAAATCTGCGCATGCGTAGAACGCACGGTGGTCAGAAAGCGCTCAAAATGAGCAGAAATGTTAAACATCACTGCAACCAACGTAAAAGTTACAGATAAGGAATTGAATTTAAGAAAACAAGAACTGTGGTGAACTTCAATACATATACAAAGTTAAAAAATGTAAACATTTATTTGAAAATACAATTTAATTTAATGTTATGGTCAGTGTAGTGAATTTACTCAAATTGGGTAAAAAGAGCTTCATTGTATTAGCATTTTCTCTGCAGAAAACGGTTTCAGATATTGCCTTTATAATCTCCCGTTTAAATCTATAACATGTAACAATGAGGAACAAGAGGTTTATAGCCAAATCTTGCGGTTGGATACCTTGACCTTGCCTGTTTATTCATTAAAGGATTTCTTTTAAGCTATGACAAGAAGATGATGTTTTAATGTTACATAATAAGTGTTTTTTCTCCATAATTTGCATTTAAAAATAAATAATGTTGAGCACATAGTACCGGTCTATCACTGTATCAAACGGCAACTTATTCCATGCATCGGTTCTTGAGATATCTTGAAAAAAGTAACTGTGCATCAAATTGCTTGCAAATATTCTCCGTCGCGCATGAGTGGAGAAAAACAATGGTTGCAGGTATTTATTGAACGCCCCTCGTATTATTGGAAAAGCACTGAAAGCCAAACTGGAGTCAGGTTACTCACTAAAGGGAGTCCAGCCTACATATGACTCTATGTCAATATTGACTCTGTTTGGTTTGGAGAGTCACATGACTCCCTTGGAGAGTCATTACTGAAAATTACTGACTCATTTGGAAAGTTATGATGCGTGACTCTTCAAGGGAGTCTTGTGACTCTTCAAATGGAGTCAATATTGACATAGAGTCACATATAGGCTGGACTCCCTTTCGAGTGTAACAATGACTCCAACTGGCTAAATAGAGTCACCATGACTCCAGGTAGGAATAAGAAACTAAGAACTGGGTAGGGGCGGGGCTTAAGGGACATTGGCTCTTTGGCTCTATGATGTTTATGTTCTTGTTCAATGTATTTGCATTTACTTAGAGAGCAATCACCTCCCTACCTTAATACCAGTGAAAAAATATGCATATATGCATACGGTCAACTCTCATGAAAATAGTGCAAATGAGATTTCAGAAGTTGAAGAAAAAAAATGGTCTCCAATTTTATTTATTACGCTTTTTTTAAGAGTAGATATGTACTAGATATTAGATTTAAAATGTTGTGAACAACACCAGCTCTAAATCAGAACGAGTTTACAAACTGTGATGCCCAATACACAAAATTGTAGTTACGAAAGCATACTTCTGTCAATTACAGCGAACAAAATGCAATGTAATTTTGTAAATTGCAAGTACTATGAATCGTTTTTAGGTCTTCACATTACTTCATGAGCTTCATCTTTAAATCTAAAAAATACACGGTTTTCCAAACTGATTATTTTTGTGCAAAGTATAAAATATATCTTTAATTGTTTCTTTTTCCAATCGTCATAATGTGTTTTCCAAAGTTAGCCCCGAAACAATGATATTATGCTGCACTTATAACGCTGGCATTGAAACTCTGACTATACTGGGTTTGGTAACGTAATAAACATATACAAACACATGTAAAAACATATATTCAACATCGAGCAAGGCAGTTTACTTTGTATACAAATACATCTTGTCGACATAGATGGAAGCCCATTTGACAATATAAAGCAGTAAAATGCAGTAAACTGAACAGAGATTTAAGGATATGTACCATAGTCAAAAAGGCACTTCATTTCAAGGTAACGTCCGTAACGCTCGTTTCTAATTTTTGTTGCTAATAACTAAGAAAGCTAAAACAAAATTGCTTCATTATATTGAAGATTAGAGTGTGTACTACTGGCATACTAAGAAATAAAGTGTTATCTTAACAGCAAACAGATGTGCTATTCAATTAAAAGTTGCAAGTTGCATGTATCTGTAACGTCCGTAACGGTGGAACTGGCCATATGTTTAAATATGTATGACTACATCATACCTATGGGGAAGAACTGATTCACAAGTTGTAGTTAAAGCTACAGGGTGGTTCAATAAAACGTTGAGAGTTTTTTAAAGCCTTTTTTTAAATTCTGTAGATTTAAAAAAATATATTTTTCAATATTCATCAATTAGGCCTATATGATCTTGACCATCTATGCTGAAAATATCGTTACAAATAACAATAACAAAATATGTGTATTTAAAAAAAAAAGGATCACATAATATTGCTTTAAGTAATGTCAACAGATTTGGTATTTGCAATTATAAGATGCAAGGCATGTTTGAAGGGAAGAGAAAGAAAGGCAGACCTCGTTCCCGGTGGATTGACCAAATACAATTGATTACTGGACACCCTCTCCGTGACTGTTACTCCTTTGCTGAAAATCGTTATCTTTATCGGATGTGAACTCTCAGGCATAGCCTCCGTAAAACTGTTGTAATAACTCCTTCATTATTCAACAGAGGTTGTGTAGATTCTAACACAACACATAGTGAACATTTTACCCATCAAATAGCTAAATTTTACACAACAAGTTGAATTTAAACAAAAAAACATATTTCATCCTTATTATCCACAATATACCATACAATATTTGAGTTTTAGACGGTATTTAAACAATACACTGACATATCCTAACATCATCATCGGAATCACAAAAAGCATTTTTTTCAGTTGGGATTTGTACTCTTGTTACTGTATTCATCATATCTCAGTAGTTCGGTGGTGAAATTCAATGGGATGAAGTGTATTTGATAGAGGACTAATACTATAGGGCTTACCAACAGTCAGGTTTTATGAAACACAAATATATGGGATGTATTTCTAATTAATGTTCTACCTCATGGTGCACTTTTTTGAGACACCCTGTATCTATCACCCAAAAGTGATATGGTTATCTTCTAGCTTGCCACTGCTGACCGGAGAGCTAATTGGGAATTGGGGGAAGACTCTACTGTTATGTTATTGATTTCTAAGTATAAACCTAAGTACTAAGTATTATTAGCTCTGTATGACTCGTATTACCATCTTCTGTAAATTGTTTGTAAATTATTTTACTTCTGTTTTTCATATTGTATTTTATGGACGTATTCACCCCATTATTTGTCACTGCTGGCCGGTGAGCTAATTTGTGTGGGTGGGAATTGGGGGAAGACTATATTTGTTACGTTATGGATTTATAAGTAGTGTGCCTACGTACTAAGTATTATTACCTCTGTATAGCTCTTATTGCCATCGTCTGTAAATTGTTTGCATATTATTTTACTTCTGTTTTTCATATTATATTTTGTATTGGTGCAATTCTTATTTAATTTTAACAATTTAATATATTATTCATTTATATAATTTTTGTAGGGTTATTGCGAGAAATAAATTCCCTACAACTTTGGTGAACAACATTTTTTGACCAGATAACCAGTAATATCAATTTAGTTAAGTTGAAGCATGACAATACATTGGCCACGTCTACAACATTTGAACGGATTTTGACAACCCAGCGTGCAAAGAGTTTTAACTAAATTGAGTGTTAACTTAGGGAGCAAATCAAAACTCGACCGCGCGGCAACGGGCGGTTCCGCCCGGTTGGACCGCATATCATTGTTTAGAACAATAGAAACCGGCTGCAACCTCACGGAACTGCACGGAATCGGCGGTTGCCGGGCGGTCGAGTTTTGATGTGCTCCCTTAATTAAAATTAAGAAGGCTGTACATTTCACGAGCAATACACACTTAGAAATAGGTAGTTAAATTATTGACTGTTTTGGGAAGTCGTTTTAAAACAACCCCTTATAAGTTAATTTTAACCTCCATACGGGATTGTCCATCAACTTTTGACTTGGTATGAAGTGGAAAATGACTATGTTAACATAGTAGTCATTTGACTGGTTTGGTTCGACTTGTATGTAGTTAATAATAACTAGGCCTATATGAAGTTACAATTTAACTGCAGCAAAAGTCATTGTCAAAATGACTACCATGCCAGTCAAATATTAAATATTTTATGAATATTTTTGACATAACAATAGCTCAATCCTTCAACCAATTCAAAGAATAACAGCAAATATTATTTCCATGTATTCAATTTCATCTACAATATTATGAGATTTAATTAAAGACTATTTGAAAAACATGTCTCACAACGCCGGCGTCTTAATTAGGCAAATCATCTCACACCTAACGTGAATAACACCATGGATTCGATTCGTAGGATAGTATATAGGTACATATCTAACCAAAAGAATTCAAGACGTCACTGCTTGATGGCAGTGATTGTTCACATATCAGAAGCACATTATTGATTTTTTATGAAGTAATAAACACGATGTTTAAAGCCACTATACAGGTTTTTTGAGGATGACTCCTTTGGAGAGTCAGGATGACTCATTTGGAGAGTCAGGACTCTGTGAGAGTCAGGATTTGGAGAGTCAGGACTCCTGTGAAGAGTCAGGATGACTCCTTTGGAGAGTCAAGGCCGATTTACTCCATTTCAAGAGTCATTTGACTCCAGTCTGATTTAAGTGAGGTTCACTTTGATGCTGTAAGAGAAAAGGGGATTAGAATTATATGAAGTCACGACATTGATGTTGTTATAATAGCGACGTAATCACAAATCGTCAGAAAAGGGTGTAATGATTGAAAAGGAAATATCCAGTATTGAAATTACATCTCAACAACTTAAGTATGACTTATGTATACATGCAGAAGCCAATTTCAACAAGAAGTGAATGTTCAGATGTTTTCCCCATAAACACATATAACTGGGCTGTACATGGGCTTACATCGTCTATTGAGATTGTAATATGCAATATATAAGAGACCTACTATTGATCGTAATAGTAGTATAGTTCAGTTCCAAATTGGCGAAGCCTCCTCACAGCAGCGAACGAATACAAAAGGACACGGGCGCGCTGAAGGCAACATGCACACTGTGCATCACATGCGTGACGCATTCGTGGGCCCAACATTCGCGTGCGTGTGGCATTAATCCCGCGCGTACACCTGGATTACCTTTTCGCGCGGAGAGATAAAAACAGAAAATTTCTCTCCAATTTAGAACTCAAGCGGCAAATGTTACCACTGTCTTATTGCATTATTCTTTGTTAAAATGTTATAAAATCATGGCGGATAAATAGAAAAAGCTCGTTGTGTATTGACCTAATGACCTTAAATTGAATGATGACAAGACTGAATTTCTTCATATTACATCCCGTTTTAGGAACAATTCTACGATTTCATCAGTAAAAATCAATGATTCTCATATTGAGCCAGCTTCCAATGCCCGCAACCTTGGCATTATCCTTCAATACGATCTTATGATGGATGTTCATGTCAACAACATTTGTCGTGCAGCTTCTCATGCTCTTTATAAGATAGGTCAAATCCGGCGTTATCTCGATCAGCCAACAACTGAGAGACTAATTTCATGCTGTTGTGACTTGCCGACTTGATAACTGCAATAGTTTACTATATATATGCCCTCCCTGATAGTGATACGCAAATCTCAAAACTTCAACGGATTCAAAACTCAGCTGCTCGACTTGTTACTCTGTCTAAGATTCGCTGTCACATTTCTCCCGTCCTTCGTGACTTACATTGGCTACCGATCAGATCCCGCATTATTTACAAGCTTCTTCTAATAACATTTAAATGTACTCGTACTTTAGCTCCTATGTATCTACAAGATCTTATTCAACAATACGAGCCCACTCGCAATCTTCGTTCCAGCTTAAAATATCTTCTTGCGCATGTTTCTTCACCTTCTACTTCATATGGTCGCCGTTCTTTTCAAGATGCTTCTGCTGAACTTTGGAACAATTTACCATATCATGTTAAATCCGCCAAAACTCTTGAACAGTTCAAATCATTGCTAAAAACTTACCTATTTAATGTTGATGTTTAATTTCTTTTTGTTTCGTCTTTTGTTACTCATGTTACTGTGTGTTTTTGTTTTTGTTTTGTTTTTGTTTGTGATAGCGCATAGGGACTTAATTGTGTTATGCGCTCAATAAGTATGGTTTTATTATTATTATTATTATTATTATTATTATTATTATTATTATTATTATTATTATTAGTGTTATTATTATTATTATTATTATTATTATTATTATTATTGAAAATGTTGACACAGATAATATTGGACCTATTTAACACGCTCTAGTATTTTGGCTTGAGCAACAGCATGATGGATTATTTATGTCTTTTCTGTAAAAGGGAGAAAGAAGTAACAACAGTGTCAGAAGTCACAAATTCCATTTAGGGGAAACAGGTGACATGTTAATCTGTAAACAGGAATATATACATTCAGCATGCAGTTGGTTATTATTCTTTCTTGTAAAGACAGTCAAGGTAAACCTGCACGTGTCCTCGTGTTACGCTACCTTTTGCATGAAACTCACATCACCACTTCGTCATACAGAGGTCGAGAGAACCAAATAACTCGAACAAGAGCAACGTTTCCTGCTTCCAGCTCAATGTCTACCAGACAAAAAATGAGATAGAATTACTAATGCCTGCTTTGAACTTAGTTATTCGATGTTCGCCTTGGGGAATATACATTCTTCTTTTTCCAATGACATCCGCGAGCTTAAATGTAGGCATTTAACATTCAATACATACAGTACAAATTATACGTAAAGGTTAATAATCGACGATTCCCTTAAAGTTTTTTATGTTCAAAAGGTGAAGAGCATTAGGGGATGTATTTCAGATTCGTTAATCAAATTCACTCTAGATGGAAATAAAATGCACAGACAAAGTGTGCAAACGAGAAAGGTAACACAAAATCCTTGATATTGTCTTTTGTCTTCATATTTTTTTATGAGGACATTTATTGGTACAAAATGGTTATTAAGGTTGACTTGCAAAATCTTGCATACCATCTACTGGTAAATGGGCGGACAGTTGATTGTTTACCATTTAACCTTTAATTCGCACAAATGAAAGCCAAATCATTTCGAGTCATTAGCTTTTGTCAGCCCATTTTGCCAGTTTCACCATTTTCTACAAATAGAGGGTGCTGAAGTATAAAATGTATTTAAACTAATGTTGCCTTGATGTTCATGATAATTACACATTGTTTCCTTTTTTAAATGACACGACGTATAATGATGTGGTTTTTTTAATTTTTATATTATCAAAATAATCAATTATTATATTAAAAAAAAAAAAAAACGATAGATGTCGATCATATATGAGATGTAAATTAAATCCGAAGCAATGTGTATACATCTTGAGAAAAAGCATACATCTATACTTTCTCTAAACCACAGGAACTAACACACTCAGTGTCAGTGACTGAGAAAGACAATTTCGAAGGTTACTCGGTAAAAAAAATAATGATCTTGCATAATTGACTAAGAACTAAAACTTCATGTAACATTGCCCGAAACCCCTTGCATAATACAAAACATGATAAATACCATGTTAATACTTTAAGTTCAACGTTTTAACTTTGATAACACATGAGTACTTATGAGCTGCGATTAAGTATTTCTTCAGTTTCCGTTAATGATAACATAAAAACCACATCAATTGTTTCCCTCTATGGCACCTATAATGAACACTTTTAGGAATCCAACTACTAGCGCGTAAAAAGTTCGGCCTATCAATTTTAGATAATTTTATCTTGTAATTTAAGTTGACAAATTAAGGAGTGCTTTCATGTATAACTAGAACGACATGTTCACAAGTTCAATGAGCTTAGAAGATAGTTCATGTGTCTCTCTTAATCATTCTCAGCTGAAGTCGTACGATAATTATAATTTGAAAACTAATCTTTCAACAAAGTGACTTGCTACTCTACTACGTACCCTAGCTTGATTAAAAAGGAGGCGTGTTCCAAAGACTGATGTTGGTTACTTTAAAGAAGCAAGTAGCAAGACGAATGAAGCAATAAAATTCAGGATATACTAAAGAACCAATTGAAATTATTGCGATGATCGTCGAATGGTTCAAATTACCACTGAAAAAGACAGTCTATACATCTCATCTAATTTGCAGAATATCATTATTATTTTATTTTTTTAAATATTAAAAAATAGAAGACTTATTAACGTTGTATGAATCATCATATATATTGGGGACCCTTTATCCGGTTAAATAACGTAAACACTTGAATACAACAGTAATTACTGTATGGGACGCCATTTAAGAAATGTTACGGTTACTGTAATTAATACATACAATCATATAGGCGCTGTCTGAAATTGTGTGAGGCTTAAGTTGGCTAATAACGCTTATTATCGGCCTATCAGTCGTAAGTCCTGTCCCAGAAATACTAATGCCACAGTCAATCTCTTCTAATCAAATTTAAACAAAATAAGCTTTTACCAGGTAACTTAACAGACAGACTGAACATGGCTTATTATTAGGATACGAACTAGTTGAATGAACCAGGTAAGTAATTCACATATCTGCACATCGTTCTTAACATAAAATACTGCGATAATTGCAATTTTGTATCCTTTTCTTTAACATAGCCTCTCAGTGTTTTGCAAACAAGATATTCAGGTGGGCAATGAGACTCAAACTATCTCACGCTAGATTAAAAATGTAGGAGTGTTGATATAACCAGTGGTGAAGGTCAATGAATCTATTCGATTTATCAAGAAACTGACAACATCACAAGTCTTTCCCAACATGCAATCCTACGATTTTTTATATATTTGAAATCCAATCATTTTAGGTATGTGTTTAGATTTACAATAATATATACTAATATTAGGAGGATTGACCACATCCCAAACACCAGCGTTTACGCCATGACCAGCACTGAGCCACTTATTCATTTGGTAAGGCTACGGCAGTTGAGATTCCTTGGTCACATCCTCCGGCTGCCAGAGGAAGAGCCTGCAAAAAGATATGCTCTATCTATACCTACCAACACATGGCAAAAGGAGACCTGGTCGACCGCGCACTTCATACCTTACATATGTAAGACAATTACTCGGGGACAAAGAAGGTACAATCCAAGAAAAACAGATTGCCGCACTTGCTACTGATCGTCGTGCATGGAGAAATCTTGTAGTCGCCTGCTCTGCAGCCGACGGATGATGATGAGACTAAAACGTTACCTTTGCTAATTTAAGAATGAAACATGTTCGGAAGATTAGTGTTAAATATCGATATATCAATTTGGTTTTATATGACGCAGTAGACAACAATTCAATCCAATCCAATTATATATATGTTACCAGAAATCTTTCGTTGGCAAATTGACGAGAACAACGCGAGTTCATTGAACCGACCCTAAAAATCCATATCGAAACCCTTTCAACACGTAATCCTACGAGAATTTCAATTTCAAAGTCCATAAATCCTTTTCGTTTGACAACATTTCCACCGAGGCTTCTACAAACCCTTGATACTTTACCGCTAACTTACTACTTGTAATACTATTTGATGAAACATCTATAAACGATATCCATCATTAATTAAAAGGCGTTGCATTGATCTGTAGAGGATGAGTACTACCCATCAAGAAAGAAAGAAAGAAAGAAAAACTCTTATCGGCCTTCCAGAGATTTTCTCACGAGAGAATAACTATTAATATTTAAAGAATTCTGAAGCTGATAATGATGATGATCGAGCATCAAATCTGGGACCTAAGGGCACTCTGCTTCTCAAACGTGTGTATTACAGGTCGGTGTTCCGATTTATGACCCGATTTTCAACGTGATGATTTCTATTCTACACGAAGGGTCATCCTCAAAATTGTCATATTCCAAAATTTGAGTTCAAATGGTTCCTATCTTAGCAGCACAAAGTGATATGAAATTTGCCAGTTGAGTACACTGCAAAAAGGTTGCTTAAAATACGTTGCTAAAAGTACTTTTATCATCCGTTGGTTGACGTGTTGATTAAAATTCATTCAATATATGTAGAAAGTTAGGCGTTATATAAAAGTAAAAAATCCCCAGCGTTGAGCAATTCGTCGAAAACAATGTCCTTAAAATGTTGGTGGAAACTGTTTCTGTTGCTAAAATATGTTGCGTAAAATATTCCACTTTGGCAACTGTTGCATGAGCATTGAGGACAATCACGCAACAGTTGATGCAAGTTACGCACATGTGAATTTTAGGCAACTGTTGTCCAAAAAAACCAATTTCGTGAGCTGTTGCATACTTGAACAATTGTTGAGTGAATATAATTGCCTAACTTTTGAGTAACTAGAATTGTTCAACTGTTGGTGAAAACATGTTATCTAACGGTGTTGGGCAAATTTTACTTAACAGTTGAGCGGTTGCATACTTGAACAACGTTGTGTAAAATGTTGAGTAAATATTTAAGCAACCTTTTTGCAGCGCAGGACCACAATTAGATTGATTCTGTCTTGGCATCCAAAACGGAATAAATCGCTAACACTGACAAAATAATTTAAAATTGCCATCCTTGTCTGACATATATTTGTTTATGAATATCATTTCAGCGGTGTTATTGCGACGTCACTAGCGATGAATATTGAATAGTCGATTTTTATAGCCAAAAAATACACGACATGGACATATACTGAATAGTTCATGTCATGTGATCTATTTTCCACCAAAAGAATCACATAAATATGTTTATGTATTATATAATATGGACTATTTATACCTTCATACCCAGATAGCAAGACTACGTTTGGCAAACGTTCACAGTATAACACCAATGATAAGAGATGTCAGATATTATATATATAGGCCTAGTTAAATAACATGTTAAAATAAATTACAGATTCACTACCGAAAGGGAATAGTGTATGTAGCTCTGCTGCATCGCCTAGAATTCCCATCACAAGTTACAGGTTCACTACCGGGAGGAAGTGGTGTATGTAGCTGTGCTGCATCGCCCAGAATTCACATTATTTGCCTACCCCGTGTTGCTATACAAAAATGCTCAATATATAATAAAAACTTGTCACAAATAAAATACCCAACATATGGCTACATTTGATACATTAAGCAACAGTTGCTATACAAAAATGCTCAATATATAATGAAAATAATTCACAAATTAAGCAACAGTCACAAAATGCCCAACAAATGGTTAATTAATAATACCCAACTGTTGTGTAATTAAAATTGTGCAACTGCTGAGTAACTGTAATTGTTCAACTGTTGGTGAAAACATGTTATCCAAAGGTGTTGGGTAAATTTCACGCAACTGTTGAGCGGTTGCATACTTCAACAACGTTGTGTAAAATGTTGAGTAAATATTTAAGCAACCTTTTTGCAGTGTAGTACACAAACTAGCCAGGTGGTTAACCACATTTGGCTGTAATTCACTTCATTTTGGCCTATAACGGTTAAATGGAACTTAACTTGCACCTAAGATGTTACAGAAATAATGAGAGCAAAATGGGTTTCTTTTGATATCAAAATATGTTGATGTGTAAAACTTCTCTAGAGTGATCGGAACATACACCTATAAAAGGCATACTCCTTAACTAAATGCCAATCGTCACTATGATGATAAGTCAACCTTTAGGCAATAGGCATTTTCATGACAAAATAGTTTCGTACAGCATGGACTTAATCCATGTTGCACTCTTCAGATGATGATATTTTATTCTACGCGTATAGATCATAGTATCTATAGTGGGCAAATGGGCTGACTAAAGCTAAATACTCGAAATGATTTTATTTGTGCGAATTAAAGGTTAAATGATTAACTGTCCACCCAATTACCAGTAGATGGTATGCGAGATTTTGCAAGTCAACCAATTTTAAACAATTTCCACCAGATGATAATAGGAAACCTAAATTGACAAATTCAGCTGTTTTTAACGTACTTACGATTATCAACAGAGCTACAGTACAGCTCGCATTAGAATGGACACTGCAATATCATTGCAATGACATTGCAATGACATTGCGTTGACATTGTCCATTCTATTTCGAGCTGTAAGGCGGCAACATCACAAGTCATTCCCAACATGCAATCCTACGAGTTTTACCATTTTAATTATAAATAGGTACGTATACTTATGTAACTAAATAAACCGGTTTGCCTTGAGACTAAAACGTCACCCTTGCTAAATTAGGAAAAACCGTGTTCAGAAGATAAGTGTTAAAGGTCGATCTTGATGTATCCATTCGGTTTTCTATGACTCAATAGACAATCAAATTAATCCAATCCAATTACATTTTACAAGGAAATTTACGTTGACAAATTGAACCGTTTTCATATGTGACGACAACAATACGAGTTTAGTGAACCAACCCTACAAATCTGGATGCAACATCAAAAGCCTTTCAATACGTAATCCTACGAGAATTTCAATTTTTAAATCCATTCTACACCATCAATGCCTTTTCGTTTGACAATATTTCCGCCGAGGCTTCATCAAACCCTAGATACTCTGTCGCTAGATTACTGTTTGTATCCATATCTTATGGTTCGAAAAATCTATATACACTATCCGTCATTAATAAAAAAGACGTTGCATTGATCTGTGATTTGTAAAAAAAAAATTGTAGTGCTACCCATCAAGAAAGAAAGAGAGAAAGGTCTTCCAGAGATTTGCTCACGAGAGAATAACTATTCATATTTTAAGTTTTCTAAAGCTGATGATGATGATCGAGCATAATATCTGGGACCTAAGGGAATTCTGCTTCTCAAACGTGTGAATTTAAGGCATACTACTTCTACTACTTATGTCGTTCTCAAACGGTCTTCGTGATGGCTCGCCAAACTACTCTGTCCCTCATGCATGCTTTCATCTCCTCATCATTCTTCAGTCCTGTGTCTTTGGCCAAGTTGTCCAAGTATGTTAAGGCTGGGCGGCCGACAGATGTGTGTCCCTGTTTTGGTCTCCATAGCAGCAGGTCAGATACAATCTCATTTTCTCTTCTCATGCAATGTCCTGCAAATCCCATCCTTCGATCTGTGATGTTTTCTGATACCTTTTGTAAGTTTCCATACAGGTCTTTGTTTGGTACCTTATCTTTCCAACTAATGTTGAGTGCAGTTCTCAGCATTCTAGTGTAGCATCCATCTAGAGATTTCTTCAGTCTGTTGGTGATGGTCCATGTCTCAGCTCCATTAGTGTAGTCTGGTACGGTTTGGATCGTGACATTTTTGATTCAGCTCTGTAAATTGGCACATATACTCTTTGAAACATACCTAATCATGTTAGGGGTGCCAAAAAATCAGACTTTGTTATTGTGGTCATTGGCCACGCCCATTTTTTAAAATGATGAATACATTATGTTTAACATAAACTGTGAGTAAACATGTCGTGTTTGGTATCAAATTAAAGCTTACAATCTATACATGATACTCTGTGACTAAATAATATCAATGATTTATGTGACATGAGCCACGCCCCTTTTAAGGGGGTTTAAATATTGATCAATATAAAAACTGCAATAACTGTTATTAAATTGAAGCTTATCTGAAGAAGATAGGTAATATAGGAATTCATACATATCTGTATCATGTGAGGTCACAGACAGACCAATAATAAGTTTTACATAAACCACGCCCACCTTTTTCTCACAATAGGGTCTTTGTTAAATGCAAGAACACACACATTTTCAACTGTACGAAGCAGTTCAGAGATTTATGGTGCACATACTATTTGTGAAAATACCAGTATACGCATTGACAACGCCTTTTAAAGCTTCAGAGCTATTTCAATGTTACTCCCCCACCCCACCCCACATACACACCCCACACCCCACACACAATGATATTCCGGCTCTTCGACAATGGCAGATGCGGGAACAGTATGGCTGGCTCTTGCAGCCACACTTGAGTAGTTCTCGACCCCGTTCTCGACAGGCCTTTGATTCACCAAGGAGTGGCAGAATACTGACAAGTCGACATCTTTGAAATATTGAAGTTGAACAACTCTATTTTAATCTTAGGATCTCTTAGCAAATCTCGAAAGTTTCTGGGCAGTTTGGTATTGCCTCCTACTTTTCTACAAATTCCTTTCCTATACTTGCTGTTTTGTCTTTGATATCTTTGATCGCTTGAAAAGAGGCATTGAATTATTCTAGATTGTTTGATGAATGGATATATCCTTATCCACAATTACCCCCTTTACATATTCACGATACGTGGTGTTCCCGATATCCTCAATGTTACGTAGAGTTGAAATAACATTCTCGTTGATATGCAGTTTCGAGTGTCTAAGGCAAGAAGTTCCGAGCAATCCTCCGGAAAAGAGTTTACCCATTGTTGAACTAAGGCTATTGACCTATTGCTGAAAGACTTCCTGGGTAGACAGGCCTTGTTCATGCTGGTTGAAACTCAGGCTAACATCTTCTGCATTATTACTAAGCTAGCACTCAAATTCTGAATGCAACCTCATTTGCTCGGGTCCAGCCACCGTCCATCTTCTAAAGGCAGATGAATTTCCCGTTCCACTGCACCACCTGGACCTTTCATTGTGACATTGTTTTGTTCATGAGCTTGGTCCATTGACATACGAGAATTTGTTCCTTGTCTAATCAGAACTGCTTCAAATCTTCCTCAATACTCGGTGGTTTCATATCCCGTATGTGTATGGGAATCCATCGGGCATCGGTCCATGGCCTAAGAACCGAGGATCCCACGCCTCTAAGGAATCCACATAGGTTGAAGTCTCTGGTGCGATGGGCGCAGGGGAAAATAAGAACATGGATCTCAAATTCAAGAATGATATTCCAATATTGAAAGGTTAGACTCTTTTCAACCATTATCAGTTTCCATACTTCAAATGTAGTACCATCTTGAGGATCTATGTGCTGCCAGGCATCTTGTTGTTTTGCAAGAGTAAGTGCTGTTACTTGATGACAATGTCTCCTTGTCTTACATATGTCTATAAAATCCTTATAATAATGTCTGGTTCTAGTTAGGCGAGCTCCTTAAGGAAGGAATCGGCAGTGCCAGAGGTTAAACTCCCGCTTTGCACACAGGCAGTTGTCCAAGCAGAGTTATCTAAAAATTCCCCTATGGTATTCCATAAACCCATTTAAATATCAAACATGACTACGTAGTGTTGCTCTCCATGGTTAGCAGCCAGGTCCATTGAACAAACTTTGCCAAGGCAAATAGTGGTTGATCAAAATAATACTGAGACAGGGAGTTGCCCTCGATTGAGGAAGTTTGTGATTTGCATTTGCAATTCCATCCCGTGTTTGACCATAGCAATTGTCGCAGCCTTTTCATAGAACAACGGCAGAAGAACATGATTAATGGCAGGTGGGTCATCCAGCACAGCTTCTGACGCTGCATGGAATGCAGACCATGCGAAGTAGTCTTTTTTAAAGCTGTTTTTTGCTTAATTTTTGATCCATTTAGTCTCCTCGGCCTATGCCATACCTAGTTGATTTTCCACTTCAGTAAGGGTTACCTTAGGAACAGAAGTATTGGAAACTTTGCAAGACACTGCGGGCACACACAGTGGTATAAACTGTCAGGCAGAGAGTATTTACTTGATCATGTTGATGGAAGATCTGATTCTATCACAATGGGTCGGTTTGAACATGGTTTGAAATTGAAAGATATTATACATTCCCTTGCCGTGAAATGAGCCTTGAGCAGTAATGTGTAGATGTTGGGTCATAATCTGAATTATCAAAAGCTCCTGATGGTCATGTTTTTTATACTGGGTACATAAAAAAGGTGGATCTGTTACATTTGCACTGCATATTATTACTTTGCATGCATATATTTTGGCTATTCTTTATCACACATACTCAAATTTGGTCTTATTTTGAGGAGAAAGTATTTGGCCTTTATTTTAAAAAGAAAAATATAAACTACCATGGTTCTGTTAATTACAATAGTTCGTTAAACCTAATTAGTCAGGGGTGGAAGAGTATGTGGAGGAGGAGTATGCGGAGGAGGAGGAGTGCATAGTTGAACAAGTATGGTGCAATATACATTGGGCAAACATAAAATGCACTGGTTTCACTCTTGGTACAATTCGATATTGAAAACATAACATTATTGAAGCATATTTGAATTAAAAATATAATTAGTTAATTAAGGAATCATTAATTACCATTAAATAAGAAGCTCAAAAAATTGTAAAGAAACGTAAGTTGGTCGCAGTTTGCGAATGTATGCAAACATTTGCCTGCACCAAACTGTCCATTTTAAAAGTATAGAAAGGTTGAGGTACCCTTTTGAATAAATAATTTAACTATTTAATTAAGTATTAAAAGAAGATATGTAATTAACCTCATATATCCTGTATTGTCTGGATGTTAATTAGCACATTTTGTTAAATGCGTTTGTGTGGTGTTATTTACTTGTTTTTAACTATGTTACCAAATAAGTAAAAAACTGCTGGTTTTCATCAAGCTTGTAAACTCAGGAGAATTATTAAATTCTTAGGAATGCAACTGACCTGACCTAGTATAGGATGACCAGCATAAGCAGTTTGCCAATCAACATTGGATCACCCTATATGTTGAATACAACTTAAAACGAAAACATTTTATAATTCAATCTTAAATCAGACTCTTGAAATTTGAATACTGGGTTCAAACATTATAGAAACTGACCTAATTTGTTCATTTGAATGTGCTTTGCACATCATGAAGGTGCAAAATGGATAAACGCAATTAATTGTATGCCACTAAACATGTGCCATTAGAGTCACCCTGTAATTAAAGGGACCCTTTTTATTGAACATTATTTGAAACTCATACCACTTTAAGCATTTGCCACTTCACTTGGAATGTAAAATCATGTTTTAGATGCAAATTTAAATTCATTCAATTTAATGATTTGTGGATAATCATGTTTACCTAAATTAATGTTTTAAACACCCTATATGTTTAAAATTAACAACTTTACATAAGAAAAAGGTGACTTTCAAAATCAATCAATGTTCACGTACATGTAATTGATGCATTTTTTTTTGAAAATTACTTGAATTTGGTTAAAATACTAGTCTTTGTATGTAGGTATAATAGAAGCATTTTTCCGGAACTAAATAAACAATTTTTTAGACACCCTGTATGTAGGATTTCAGATTCATAATGAAATTTAATTTGCATATGTCTGGATGGGTATTTTATTAAACTACTTTAAATCTGTACTGAACTTTTCTCTCATCACTTCATATACATAGTGGAAGTAATTATTGAAACCCTTCTTTTTTAGACGATTTTGCTTGTTACACCCTGTACAATTTAGGGCCACCCTGTATAATCAACTTGATTGTATGCTATTTGCATCCGTTACAGTATATGCTTTCAGAATATGTATACTTTTACCAACTTTAAATGTAAACTTTTTCAGATATAATGCATTAACTGAAAAAGGAACCTAATTTATGGAAAAAGGGACATGTAACACAAATTGTACCCAGTATAAAAAACATGACCTGATGTGAATATAACAACAACGTACATTAATCTATAAGATAAATGCGCATTGTTAAATGTATTATACCAAAAGAAGGAAGATACTGGTGGTCGTCATGCGTCACATTTTGGCTTAATTTGTGTTCGCATTAATCAACTTAAAAATGTTATAGCTCTTGAAGCATAAGACATAGATCATATATTTGTTCACACAATGTTTATATACTATCTGGGTAAATATTTAGATGATCTCATTTATAATACTCTATTGGGTCAAGAGAAAATAAAGGAAAACGCCGTATCGGTGAAATAAATTTAATTTATTTTATGTATTTTATGTTATTCGTTTAGTAAATAAAGTATGTTTAATTCATGTAAACCTGTCAAAATGGGTACTGTGCGATAGACAATTTTGTTAGCTTTAATATGAGCCTAAACAAAACAAAATTTATAGTTCTTATTGATTTATAAAGACGAAAGATTGAAAAGGGGTATATACGAACCGCAATTATGACGTTTTTACGAAAATGACGTCATCGCATGGTCAACATTTTTGGCACCCCTTCCTAAATCGTGTGTTACAGCCGAAATAATATACGTACCAATTTATAGAGCTGTATCAAAAATGTCACGATAAGCCCTTAAATCTACCGTACCAGACTACACTGCATACAGTAGAACACTTTGAACAGTAGCTTGGAAAAGTCTGATTTTGATTTTTCGACAGAGGCTGGATTTCCACACTTTGTTCAGAGCATTGCAGGCCTTCCAATCAAGTGCTTTACGTAATTTTATGTCATGCTGGCTACTACCAACCCAAGCTCCCAGGTACTTGAAGTCCTCTACGTTGTCTAGGTTACTTCCATCAGAGGTTTTTAGCTGTACCGCTTGTGCTTGGTGGAATACCATGCATTTGGTTTTCTTGGCATTCATGTGGAGCCCAGTTTTGAGTGCTGCTTCCTCGACATATTTCAGCAACTTCTGTGCCTGCTCCTTAGTGTCAGAAAGTAACGCTATGTCATCTGCAAAGTCAAGATCAGTGACGTTCTTTGGCCCTATTCTTCGACTTTGTCTAGGCTTGATGGTGAATCCTAGTTCCTCTTCTCTCCCACTGATAGCTATTCTTAAGCAGTAATCAAGGATGATTATGAATAGGTAGGGGGCAAGGGTATCTCCTTGGAGTACTCCTGCTAGGATGTCGAACAGTTCCGTGTCGCCATCAGGTGATATGACTTTGGCTCTTGTGTTTCTGCAATTGCATCTGTTATAACCTGTGGGACACCGTATGCTTTGAGTATCTTGATCATTTCCCCACGATGTACGGTGTCGAATGCCTTTTTGAAATCAATGAATGTTATGACTGCAGAGAGATTATTGGAATGTATACCTTCAATGATTCTCCTGAGCCCCAGAATGTGTGAGGTAGTGCCTCTTCCCTCGCGGAAGCCATTCTGGTTAGTTCGAAGTAATTCATCTAGGTGAGGTCTTATTCTGTTGAGAATCATTCTGTTATATGTCTTGGCCACAATTTAAGGCATACGCCTCAACTAAACTTCAATAATCACTTATTAATATTGTGTCTATGATAATCTTTTCTAGGTTTATAGATCACTACTGTCTTTTTTCAAGACGATACAAGAATGCATCGTTGACACTTATATTAAAAAACAATATTAATTTTGATGGTTTATAAATCATGCATTCATTCCATAATCCGATCAATCTAAACGAATCGAAGGCTTTAAAAAGGATAAGCGTCCTAGTAGAATAATAAGTTCAGCAAACTGTTATATCATATCGCAATTGACGGAAAGAAAAGAACAGCAATAACAACAACAAAAAACAAAATAAAAGAAACAACAACAACAACAACAACAACAACAACAACAACAACAACAACAACAACAACAAAAACAACAACAACAACAACAACAACAACAACAACAACAACATCAACAACAACATTAACAACAACAACAACACACTTTATACCACTTTTTGTTTTTGTTTTTTGCTGTTCTTTTCTTTCCTTTTTTTTTGGGGGGGGGATCAAAATTGAGAAAATAGGTAGTCAAACTTTAATTTGACTTGTCTTTCCCCTGATCCTGGTTAGAGTATGTGGTTTTTCAAACTATTGTTGTAGAAGTCATTTGTGTAAATGTCTCTGATTGTAGTGACAGTTTCCTCGTAAGATGCATTTCCCTATAGTTTCGAACAATCACATCAAGGTTTTTTTTGTTGTCGGCAGAAGGCATTTTCAAATGTTGAGGAATGTGTTAATCAAATGTAATTCAAACCTATTACATACCGCGTACGTATTATAATATGCAAACAGCATAACATCTTAAATTAATTTCTTTAAAAATTGACAAAAATAGAATTGTTATCATAACAAAACATACAAGATAATGATACCAAATCCTTGGATGAGTTGACATTGTCGAGCACCGCCATCTACCTTGATACATTTAACAGTAACGTGTCTATATTTGATTCACATAAGGAACTCAAATGTGCCACTTTGGCTTCAGATATATTTACTGCACACCTGTAAGATACGCAACAACGACGGCGAACCTGGTTAAAATATTTATATAATTTGTTTAATACCCGTCGTATATGCCTATTATTTCTATATACGCAACAATGTTTCCCCTGAAACATCGTCGGTAAGATTTTTACATTTTGCTCAGGAAGAAATATATAGGCAATGACTGTATCATATTTGCTACTGGTGATCTCATGTGCGGTAATTCAGTTCCAAGATAGAATTCATTTTGCCTAAGAACCAAAATAGTTTCTCTTGAGATGATGTTACTTTTGTTCTAGATACAAATATAATATAACATTACAAATTCCGACTGTGACATGTATCATGCTGTGTAGTAGGAACCCTTTACAATACATGGATAGCGGCTGTCGATCCGTTGACTGAAATCTTTAGTTGAATTGGTACTGTCAGGTTAATAATTAAGAGCTATCGAAGAATTCTACTGCTCGTTTACAGCGGTATCGTGTTCCTACATTACCGGTGCTACTAACGATAACGATTTGTTATATTTAGTATAGCCGTCTACATGGCGTTTCCTTCGGAACATATACTATCATTTTCACCGTGGATTACGTTTATGGCTGACACAGAACAATACATGTTTTCCCATAATTGTATTCTCTTTTTTATTAAACAACTCCTAAAGGAAAACGACGTCATCATCAAATATGTTGATGTCATCAAACACTATACAATTGACAATATTGTATCTACCAGTTTTCATACAGATCACGACACATGCTTATGTTATCCAGGAACGGCAACATTAGAACCATCCTATCAAAATATAGGGCCATAGCATCTATCAATACAATAATATTTTACTTCTCATTGTTTATTATGTTCCCACTCTCTTAACGCTTTTGGACCTGTGATTTGACGTTTCGCCGGTAATAAATCATCTAAGGATGTGTCTATTTATCACTATGTGGTCCGATTAAAAGACCGAAAAGGACATAATTAGTCCCAAGGGCATAAACTATCCTTCATACCCTGAAAGGGGACCACAGAGTCAGCGGTTGACAACATCACAGGTCCAAAAGTGTTAAGGGAGTGGTTCGGAAGTCACGTAGAAATGGTAGTCCCGTGCATCGGAAGAGCAACATCCTAGCATGTTAAAAGGTCACAGACTCCTTCGTATCTATAGCATCTAGTCTGTTACGTTTGTTTTCTATCATGTACTGCAACTAACTATGACACATAAGTATAACCTATAATTATGATAGGCGTACATGTAACAGCTACCATAAATGATCATGATTAAACTCTTTTAATTGTCATCACACCCCACCAGTATCTATTATATAGATTATCAGCAGCAGAAAGGTTGTCTATACCAGTCTAGGTCGGGTTCATGGTTCTCGATCTCAGGTGTCAGTAAGGTAATGGCAAAACATGCTCATCTGATTTTTTTAGAATCTCTCGTGAAAATGTTCGTGAACATTTGGGTGAATTTGAATATTATTTCAACAATTGAATTTGATTATTCAACGATTTGAAGAAAATGATCAAAAATGTCCACAAACAAATCAAATGTTTACATGAAAATGCAAACCTTTCCAAATGTTAATAAGATTAAAGATATTGGTCTGTCGGGCCCGTAAACACAGCATTTTCTTCCTGTGCCTAAACGATATGCTTTCGTAATTGCTGACTCGTGGTATGTTGACTGTGTGATACAACTCTGAACTAAGTAAGATATTTTAAATTTAAAGGAAAATAGAAATGTATACTTGTTACATGAGGATATCATATTGATACCGTGGATTGGTTAACACTTACTTGGCTGAGGGTGGAACCCGATGGATAAACAATGTTGCTGTTGGACACATAAGATACGCTATAATTATAGAAGCGTTCAGTCACTGAACATAATATGTACTACTTGGTTTCACGAGGGCGTTCCACCTCAATACCACTTAACGAGCTTACTCCTGATATATGCTTCAAAAGGCATATAACCAGTAAAGAGGATCACAATTGTAACAGTATACCGCTTGCTTAATAAGAACACAAACAGCTGTGCGTATTATTTCTCAACTAGTTTACTGTTTCATTGAGTATAAGACACTCTAGATAGCTCAATGCCACTTCAAAATGCTAACACATTATGATTTGTCCTGACTAAGTGGTATGTTGCCGGCAGGCGGCAAGGATAAACATTATCACTGTATACATGTTGCTAAAGTGCTGCGGCACATTGAAGTGTATCGCTTTATTTTGATTTGAAGGCGGGATTATTGAATATTCATACACTCTTAGTACATGTAGTAGTGTCGAACCAATCGAAAAAGGACAAACTGAAATACGCGGAGTGCATTGAAAGTGTCTATTGCTCGCACCACGCGCTTTGTTTTTTATTCGCTGTTCAGGCATCGCGAGATCGCCAATTTTCACTCCGGGTGTTAGCAAACTTGTTAACATGTTTTTATTCGTAATTACATAGATCAAAGTTATGCTGAAATTGTGAATTCTGATTTGTATACGGTATCGTCGTGTATGACTTAGGTCAATACTTGCGCAAATGTTAATATGCGTACAATACCACCACTGCGGGGTGGGTCGTGCCATTATTCAAACATCAACATCAGCGCGCGTGCATTGATTTATCTGATGTCTCTCGAATACGTATTTATTTACCTATAAGTAATGCAACTGTTATCGGCTTCAATACCTTTCGGTGGATCATATTTTCATTCGAATATAGAATACTAAGTTTTACAGTATTACATGTGAAAACCTACAAACGTCGTTACAATGACCACACTAACTTAGGAATAGATAGTCATTCAGTACATTTAAAGCTTTTATTGTGTTTCAATGGTGACATACGCTTCATAGATTGTTACATAGTCACAAAGCGATGAAGTGAGGTCAGATCTGAATGGAATTCAAATCATAACAATTAATATAAAGATGTCCAAATAGGAGCCGGTCGCCGGACAATGTTTTCATTATTATATTGGGAGTAGCTTGTCCAGATTTAGTTATGACTTTTATGTAAAATGTAAAATGTAAACAATTGGTCAAGATTATATTGTCAAACTAAGATAAAGAACAGAAATAATTTCGAATAATATCCATGCGCATCAGACCGGATTCTGACCGACATAATGTATACATTATGTTACACGCTGAACTATAAATGGATTAATTGACCTATAGGATTACCAGAAAAAAGTGTACTTCGGGTCCCAGACACTAGTAAACCAGTATCGTTCAATACTAGAACATACAGATTGGCAGTATTGCTCGATGCTGGTACAGTTTTACTGTTCAAGTATCTGTCGATACTGGAACACCAAATTGTGTTCCAGTATCGAACGATTGTTCCAGTATCGAGCGATACTGGAACGTTTTTATGATCCGGTATCGAGCGATACTGTAACGTTTTTATGATCCGGTATCGGGCGATATTGCTACACACATGCTACCAGTGTATTTGTCCCAGTATTGGACGATACTGGTACATAATTGATTTTTTTATGTGCCACTATCGTCCGATACTGGAACACTGACTTTGTACCGGTATCGAACGATACTGGGTGCTCCATTATCGGACGATATTAGTACAGTACAGAATCTGTGACCTAAAATACACTTTTCCGTGTCATTAAAGAGCCCTACGAGAAATCAATTGTTCAGTTTCGATTGCCATGTTTCCGGTTGATCAACAAGGGAATAGTTCAATGAATTATGTTATATTTCCATACTATATACTTGCTTAAGGCGTAAGCTTATTCGTTCCATATTAAATACTTGCTTTTGACGTAATCGGATGGTAATGAATGTGTGGGTTTCATAGGATAAAAAGCCTATCAGCTACTTCAGCAGGCATTGACCTTTCGGATGGTACAAGGAAAATAGAGCATCAGGGAGCGAGAAGGAATATTTAAATCAACCAGAGCGTCCACAAGGGCTATATTATCTTAAGATTTAATTGAATCCTCAATATTATGCAATTATGCATTTAACTTTTTCACTTCAATCAGCATTTAACTGTTTCACTAAACAGTCCAGGCAAATGACCAAATCTGGAAATGTGCCTTATCTGGAAATCGATTGCCTGATCTGGAAATCAATGCTTTGCATATGATGGTCTGATTCAAAAACTACAAACTTGATTATTACATAGATTTAGCAATAATATGTACTTTTTAGTTTAAAAATGACTTATACATAACTACAATTAATAAAATAGCAAAAATAATTACCCAACGACAATTTATCCACTAATCAATGCTTAATTAAAATAATTAATTAATCAATTAATTCCTTTATTTTTAAAACGGCACGATCAATAAGTAAACGCCACGGTGATTATTTAGTGAATTATCTTTTAAACATGATTTAGCAAGAATTAGTCAGTCCTTTTTTATAATAACCAGTCCCTGGGCAGAAAACTGCTAATTTCGTGAACTATTTAATTTCGCAAAAATTGCTAGTACTTAAATTCGCGAAAATAATCACCTACAAAAATGGCAGTATATTTATAATGATATATATACAAAGCAATCAATGTAGACGTTAGCGATACCTACTGCATCTTTTTCACATTATGAACCCCATTCAGATATCATAGGTCCATTTTCAATGTTCTTAAGAGATCTATATGACTTCAACTTTCATTCAGCTTAATTTTCATATTTCTTACAAGAAAAAAATGAGGAATTCTTACCATTCGTCGTGTTTTTTTTCGCACTGTACTTTCAACAAGTATTCCCCATGTATGCCTGCGAAAAGGGCCTGCCACATGTCTTTGCTTAATACAGTCGTAGAGTGTGGCTGTCTCTTTATCGATTTATTCGATAACGTAATAAACGATTTTCGTACACATAATACCATGAAGACGATCTGGAAAGAGCTAGCGAGTGCTCCAAGTAACCACAGAGTCTATATGTATGTATCAAATAGGTTTTTAACAAAAAAAATGTGTTTTGATACATAGTTCGGGAGAATTCTGAATAACGTAATAAACATCCTTAACAAGGTCGCATGCTTTGCAGCATTTTGATTTTTTTCTCAAGGTCAGACATGCTGCTAAAAAATCATTATTTTCAAATACCAATGTTCTTTTAGATTCATAATATGTACATTTAAATATTTAAATGGTAATTTTGAACAACTTTGATATTCTATATATCGCAGGTAACGTAATAAACAACAATATCTCGGACAGGTTAACATCGTAAAAAAATGTTCATTTTTTTCCTAACCATGGAATCTCGCTATATGTTCCCTACAAATTAGGACACGTTTTGTAGAAAGTGTTGTACTTTTCGTATTGTAATTAATAAGGGCAACATTTACTGTTATGTTGCGGACATGGACATTTCGCTAATTTGGGGTATATGAGGGCAAAAATTGTAGTGAAAACACGATCAGAAGTATAGCAAAGTATATGTCCAAATAGAAAACATCGATATCTATCCAGAAAATAAGTTTTTCAAGCAAGAAAACATTGTATAAAACGGTATTGGACCAAAGACATCAAAAAGTTCATTTTGCACTGTTTTCATGAGAGTTAACCATATATTTAAAGAAGTACATGTCCGGATATGTATGCGGATATGCCCAAAGTCTCGGACAAGATCAGGGAGCGTAGATCAAGATATGCAGGCCATTGCTTCAGAGGGTCCAATGAGCTGGTCTCCAAAATCATACATTGGGTACCAAAGCATGGAGTTAGAAAGCGTGGTAGACCAGCCCTAACCAACATTGACTTACTAAAGCGTGACACATGATTGCAGGTAGAAGAAATCAAGACAGCTATGTTGGATAGGAAGATTTGGAGAGGCATCGTGGTTCGGGAATATCACCCGCCATAAGTCAAGTAAGTCATATTTAAACTGTAAATGTATTACATTATTCTAATCATTAACCTTCTCTCACGATTAAATCATTCATTGATCGTATTTACTTCAAAGGTCGTTATAACCGCATCCAAATAAAGCTGACCCCTTTAGCTTTGAACTACAAGATTAACAAGCATTCGACTATCCAACCGATGAACACGTCAACCTTAACGGTATTTACGAAACATCACGTATAACACGCTACGCTACAATCAACCGACTACCGATGGTAAGGTCAAAATGATCTAATAACTAACGACTTTCGAAAAGCACCGAAAATACCTGATAATCAATTCATGTTAGTTCATCTTAATAGTATACCCGTCTCAATACGTGATGTAATCAATCATTCATCTTAAAAGATATCAAACACTTGACGGCTATTTGCTTTTAGGGGAATTTGGGGCAGCTTTAAATGCCGTAGGTATACCCAATTTAATTGCAACAAATCAGTGCAAGATCACGAACCTCATACTTTGTATCATGTTTATCATGTGGAATTTGTTTTCTTAAAGGCATATTATGAGATCCTTTTTAATGGAATGCCCTCTATCTTTGATTTTGTCCTCCGATTGCAAGTGTTGTTTGGTCAAAGTACATTTATAAACATAACGCTAACAACGTTTCATATAAATAACATAGCAATATGTTCTTAATTACTTGAAAGTGTGAAAATACATATGACCAAGAGTTTATTGTTCGAGTGGTTTTCTCGTTCGTAAATGACTACCAGGGTTGCAAAAATTGTTAATGCTGTTTTCAGTGTTTTACGGCTACGATCATAACTGTACACAAGTGAACGCACTATACATGCTATAGGTGCATTGCTTTAAGATGTCAATCGATAACAAATATGCAGTGGTTGTAACGCTGTCCAAGACAGTCTTTCTTAGTAAGTCAAACTTCAATATAAGAGGGGGGGTTGGGTGAAATAAGTGTTAATTTAAATTTTAAAAAAAACATAATTATTATAACATCAGCAGAAGGACAGATTGAAGAAATCCATTTATGATCGTGTATTTGAAAAGGTCACCTGTAGCTATCAGTTGTGTATCTTTCCCCTGAGTTCACCAGTCCTCTACACCCATGGGCATCTGACCTGATTCGAACCTGCAACCTTTGCATCAGAATGTGGGTATATTAATTGCGCTCAGGTTAAATATGTTACAGTTTAGGGTTGACCAGTTTCTTTGTAATTATTTGAATGCGAGGTGTAGCGGGATTCAGAAAATCAACACTAGCCGGCTAGATATTTGTTATAGTGAAATATTTGCTTTAGTTCTCACACGTTCTGCTATTTCGAGAGAAAAAAATGCAAACTGCTTTATATCTTTTCAAGTACACCATTTGCGTATTAGAAATTAGTGCTGAGTATTTCCGAGAGATATTTTCCTTATGTTTTCAATTAGTTCGCTGTGAAAATGATTTCCTTTTGTTTACAAATGGATAAAACCTAATGGATTTCAAGCAGATGTCTACAGTGAATAAGAAGTGTATACAAAGTTAATGAAAGGAAACAAAAACGTTTTCAAATCAGAACAGCCAATTCACATGGGCGCCATGGATCAATAAGAATAAATACCTGGGTCACGTTCTTAGGTCCCATAACAGAAGTTGCCGAGTAAATGTGACCGTACTTTTGAATTTAGTCTCCCTTTATTTCGTGATATTCCTTGTTGAGTGAGTGGGCGTTATTAACATTTCAATTTCATACACTCAAGAGATAGTTGTTGTTAAATTGGTTTTCTGTTTATTTTCCCGTGAGTTAAGGTTCCGCTTCGATATTTCAATTACAATACTTTTATTTCAATAGTGTGTCAGCCTTAAGGGATATACATTATAGTGCGCTACTTGACAAGTCATTCCAGCTGGAAATCTAACATATCACGAAGATGTTGTAATAGAATTGAGGAGTCAATTGTGTATTGACGCTTTCAGGCATCGAAAGGAACACGTATAGTACAATAATGTGGCCAATGTATACAATGTCTGCATGTCGCCCTAGATTAATCTTGAACAATTAAATGATATCTCTTTATATACGTGAATAAGCAAGTCCATCTCTCGTAGGGTGGGGGCTAGCGTAATTATCACTCCATACACTTTCTAAAACAGATACCGAGTGTTAAAACAACACATCCATTAGGGCTCTTGCCCTAATACAAATAGAGGAAAGCTCGAGGAAAGAGCGGGAAAGCGCGATCCTCTTTTCTATATTGTGAAAAGGAGTGACAAAGGATCGGTGAATAACACCTCACTGAATGGGTACTTCCCCTAGAACTATCGATATATCATGACATCCATGTTTCCTTTACAATTCAAATTTGTATTAACGCTTTCAGGAAGACGGAACCAATTAAAATAAATGGGAAATTGAATCATTCCACTTGCATGTTTTCAAGATAATTACCATTGTTTATGAAAGAGGTAGTGAATAAGTGACGTTAGTCCTTGTAAAAGAAACGAAGCTCTGCAGATATTGAGGATTGTCTGCATAATAGTACTTATCTCATAATTGGGGAGCACATGTATATGGGTTTTCTGGCTGGTGCATGGATGGATATAGTGAAAAAAATGTATGCTTACCGGGCTTCAAATACGCGGGAATGTCATGCCACCTTCTTTCCGCATTCTGTTCTGGCAGACAACGATTGAATTCAACTTAGGCACACATTAAAAGCGTGGTGTTGGGTTTTAAAAAGTAGTCTCTTTCAAATCTGTAGGCAAATTATATTGTTTCCTTTCGAATAGTATTATATCAATGACAAGATATATCTAAAAAGTCAATAGGTGTTAGATAGGGGTTAGATAGTCAGCCCTCAAAGCTCAACAAATGGGACCTAAGGTACACTTGTTCCTACATGCTGCAGCTTTATCTGAAGAAAAGCATATCACTCATACTCTATTCAATTCATAGCCGGCAACATTTTATTAAGTTTAATAGATTGTCTTTAATAACAGCATTCATACATTCATTTCGTCGTATGACGTATGGCATGTTAAATACCTCCGATGTAGTAACAGAGAGAATATATTCAAATAAAAACACTTGATAGAAATACATGAATTCCTAACATTCGTAAAATCCCAAAGGGCGATGAGCAAATCCGGTTAAAATGTGGAAGATATAACCTTAATCTTCCAGATAGGGAGCGTGAATTCTAAATTAGGGTTATCTGAATGGTTGACCCCATTTGGAATCTACACGCCAAGTGTGGTAGATGTAAAGGTTATGTCTCCCATGAAGGGTGTATTGAATTCCACTAGAATAAACCAATATGGGTATCAGGCACTTTGATGATGCATCTACTTATGAAACATCTAAAAACGACGTCATGATTTGATGCATGTAATTGCAGGTATTTACAAAATAATTTAACATCAAGTTTTATTTTATTGATATGGCAGATGCAGCAGTCAGAAAACACGCGATTGCCCTTGATGATGATTACCATCCAGCACTGCCTGGTAGAGGGCAGCGAAACATACGAAGCGTCCAATCAAACGCCGTCATTTTCATGATTTACAAATTAAACCCCTCCCACTGCATAAGAAGTAATACTTATCAATACGATGGTCGCCAAAGTAACATTATACAGATTTGTCCATGTAACATGTTGGATGTTTACATTGTTCACAATTCATTTTTCTTGTGGTGCTTTACGCATGGTGAAAAAATATCACTTTGGCCACCATCGTATAGTCTTACGCATATGTCATTTATACGTACGAACCATACGTACTGGTTTTGCAGTGCGTGCTAAAAAAACACTTCAGCTAAGCACAGAATATTGATTTCTCAACTCTGACTATGGAAGATAGATAAGGCTTATTTATTATAAAAACATCCCAATAGAGCAAAGAGATTACAGGATTTACATGTAGCGGAAGATAGGACACAAATCCTTGATAATTTATCAAACAGAACGAATAAGAATGTAAATGTTGTGTTATGAATTATGCATGGTTAAAATCTGTCGACTTCGTATGACGAAAACTCGTATTGCTGGTATAAGATCGCATCGAGGCTCTGCCGCGCCTTCTCCGGCTATTCCATCTATTCTGGTCACAGGACAACGCATCCCGAAATGCACCTCGAAATTTCGTAGATATCAGATTGTACAATAAAGGATTTATTGAGGAGTTAATATAAAGCATTATTCTAAAACAAGTGATCATGATCATTATCCTGTGAAATCCAACCGCGAAAAAGTCCTCGTCCGAGACGAATATTTGCCAAAGGGTCATGACCCTCATTGGTAACCAGCAAACAAAGAACACAATGACAACGCTACCTAACATATATATCACTCGCCGGTGTGTCTGACGGCTGGCAGAAGTAAATGCATCCCCGTGATTTGAGGGTGAAGCCTTCCTGCTAGGCGTGTCTCCCCCGCAAAGTTTATCCTGCTCCGCATGCTGTTCTCCAGCGGGAATTGAAGTTGCACATTTCATATACCGTTTGTTCTTGAATCCATGCGATTTAGATTTAACCGACGACAACTCGAGTGGTCTATCCCCACATTGGTTTATTGACCTCTCTTTATTCTTGATCGAATTCATATACTGATCATGTTTTCTCAAGGTGTTTGCAAACATACAATACACAATGGTTAGAAACACGCATGGTAGAAAGAAGAACACGACAGTTGTACCTATGACGTAAGCATTCCCTAAGTTCCCAGATGAATAGCTGCCACACGTGTGAACAAGATCGCCATTGTTTTGTATACACGGTAAATACACTACCATCAAAACAGGTGGAATGCTACACACAGATGCCAGTACCCATACAATAGCGCAAACAGAAACGGTGCGACGAGTAGTACAGGTGTAACTCACTTCCAATGGTTTCCAGATCACATAGTAACGTTCCACAGCAATAGCCATTAATGTCAGTATAGAAGCCTGGGCGGTGACGTTCTCTAGAAATGGTACGACGTAACCTGTAGAAAAGAGATGAAAAGACAGAAATAGCCATTAATGTCAGTATAGATGCCTGGGCCGTGAAGTTCTAAGGAATGGTACGACGTAACCTGGGGTTATGAAATCAAAACACAAAAGAATATAATCCGTTAGTATGAATGCTATGCTTTCCCCTCTGTAATGGAGGTGTCAGTAAGGCGATGACAACCCCCGTTCAACGGGCCCGACCAACCAATTATTTGTTTCAAATTTGTTATTATTAAAAATAAAATATTTTGGAATTGCTTGTATGTTTGTTTAAACATTTAAAAAAGAAGTTTTGTTGGAACATTTTGAAAATTGTTTTCCAATTGAACAGGTGTTTTGTTCGTCGTCTAAAACGAAACACCGATGAATGTTTCAGAAAATATAGGTACACGCCAATATACACCTAACACAAACATTCACTGACCAGGTGACATTATGTTAGCTAATTTAAGATCAGTAATCAGTATACAGTATGTTGGGAAGGTAACACAGACTCGTTGTGCGGGAGAAATGGCGAACCCCCACAGCAAAAATTACAAAATGAGGAGTCTGGCCTAAACGCCAAATAAAGAGAGATAGGCACTCCGCGCGCGAGATTCGCTCGGCACGTCATTTTACCTTTACCTTAATCAGTATACAGTCTCTAAGACAAACACTAAACGAGAAAATGTTATCTCTACAATATGACACCTCATTCATAATACTTTTGAAGTTATGATACCTTTAGTGACTACACCTAACGGGGAAAAGTTATTATGTTGTTTGCATGAGATGCTCTTTGTATTGAACACTATATGCTATAGAAACTGGTCAGACATGTAGGGGTATGGATGAATGGTAAGCTGCGATTCATTGCACACAAATTGTCACTGCTGAGCACCTATGATATCCTATACAAAACGATGTTACTGCAACTTTGTGCTTGGTTCTTCTTGTTACTTAAGTCATCAACTTTAAAAGTATCCATTCGCGATATTTGAGAGAGGTGTCATAATTATTGTGGAGGGGAAATCTGCCCATAACATAATGTATAATAACAAATTATATAATAATGAAATATAATATTTTGTAATGCCGATTAGACAATACTAAAGCCTAAAGCACTTGCCCAGGTAATGTTTGTGTTAGGTGTACATATCGGTGATGTTACATAATATCTTGTTGTGATGTGCGTTGATTAAAGCGATTGTGGCATCGAGCAGGTTTCACGAAACATAGGAACAGGTAGTCCACTATAATTTATACAATTACTTTGCCTTCATTCCCTGCCGTTAGATATAATAACAAACTTGAATCAAAGCAAGTCTAGACTGTCTTTGAAATGCATAGGGGAATGTGAATCTTAAACTGTAGTGTTTGTAAACATTTACAAGTTATGACCAATCTCTCTAGTCTGAGTGCCAAACATTGGTCATTGACTGTCTGTAACTCTAGGTTATAAACATTCATTCAGGGTTCGTGACCGAAAGATTTGAAACTAAAGTCTACTAGTACCCGCAAAATGGCGATCGGGACGAAACTTAGACTCCCTCAATTAAAAGTATCATTTAAATTAATACAGAGTAGTCTGTGTTTGAGACAACTGAAACTGTAGTGTAAATCACCGTTAATTAAAAATAAAAGTATGATTGGCAGATTGCAGTCTTTATTCGTTTAATGATTAGTACCGTATAATGGGTTTTCTCTCTATAATATATTATAACTATGCCCTTTGTGTTTGATTTTTAAAAAAAGCTAAACATATAGTATACAAATACTACATGCTTAGAGGGGAAATAGTGCAATATATTTTCCCGAGGTACTGGCTACAGGCCTACCACCCCGAACCCGGAGGGTGAGGGGTGGTAGGCCTGTAGCCAGTACCGAGGGAAAATAGTGTGCCCTATTGCCCCGATCATACCATGTAGTATTTGCTTTATTACACCTCACTGTGACTCTGGGGATGAGGTTGTAGGGAAGTAGCCAAAACTACCACACGGGAAATAGCTCAATTTCTTCAATAGCTCAATTTATTATTACTATGGCCAGCTCAATTGACCAATGAAATTGCAGTATTTATGCCTATTATCTCATGAATATTTATGAGGTGTAATAATACCCAATGTCGTGCTTCCCGGACAGTTCCTTTAACTGAATAACTATAACTTGTTGTTGTATCTTTCATTGAAGTGTTTGTTACTTTTGTTACGGCATCAATCAAACATATTTGTGTGTGAATCATGTCCTTCAATGATTGCATAATGGCAACAATTTCAATGTTTTATAAACCAGACGTAAACACTTGGGGATGCATTTGGTTTCACTCACAGTGGATCAACCAGTGGCAAAAGCGTAAAAGTTTTCACGATATTTCTCCACGGGTACTTTGAAATTCAAGGTGGCCCCCTCGAGGTGCCCCCCCCCCCCCCCCCCCCCCCCTTGGGCGTTCGTGACGTAAAACAGCCGCAATGTCAATAGGGCTATAAATCTCGCGCCAGTTAATACATTACTGAACATAATATATTCCATTTGGTTCCACGTAGCGTTCCACTTAAATCCCACACAACGAGCTAAACTAGATGTTTTAAGAGGCATACTATGACCATCAAAATTGTAACAGTATACCTGTTGCTTTAGAACATAAAGTATAAGGCACTCCAAAGAGGATTTCTTGAAAAACACCAGCATTCTTCACTCTCATCACATGCCCACATATTTCTGTCACCAGTGTCTACTGGTTCCCATTTTCATTTCCTTGCAAGGATAGGTTTTATAATGTTGTTTTAAACGATGGTCTTTAAAAAAAATCTTGCTGCAAGTAAACTTGATTGTGACTTCAAATCACTTCTCTCTTGTTTTTCTCAAAGACCCTTTATTTTGTTCATAACACATAATATGTACATTCTAGTTCTGTGGCCAAGTTATGCCTATCTTTACCATGTATCATGAAGGAGGAAGTCAGACGATCTCCTGCTGTTAATTACTTCAACGCATATGACCACAGGTATCTGTCACCAGTGTCTACTGGGTCCCATTGACATTACCTTGCAATGAAAGGCTTATAATGTTGTTTTAAACGATGGTCTTTAAGAAAATCTTGCTCCAAGTAAACTTGATTGTGACTTCAACTCAGTCCTCTCTTGTTTTTCTCAAAGACCCTTTATTTTTTCATACCTCCTATGTACATTTTAGGAGGGATTCAACTTCGTTTCATATCTGTGGTCAAGTTATGTCTATCTTTACCATGTATTATGAAGGAGGAAGTCAGGGGATCTCCTGCTGTTAATTACTTCAACGCATGCTTTGCACTGTTTGTTTTGTGAGGAAGCCCTGGTTGGACCGTAGTGGTGCGAAGTATGCTGGACCAACCCTGGACTACACAAGAATTCTTTTGAAGGCACTCTTACGTAAATTTACGTAAAGCATTAAGTGACCTGCAAGTATGACACTTATTTCAATATAGATTACAAACTTGGGATTTGCATTCAGAAAACGTTACAAAATAAAGTGAGCGAGTGAAAAGTTTTCAACCGTTTTGCTAAAGAGCCCTCATAATAAACCAATTATTAATATGTTTCCGGTTTATCAACAAGTTGAAGGAGAAAGTGATATTTTGAGGGAATAGTGTATTGAATTATTAATTCCTTGTATTATTGTGATTGACTCCCGCCCATAGGGTAATGAATTTGACGAAAACACTTTCAGATATGTCAAGTTTCATTTACCCGATACTTCAGCAGGCATTGACCTTTAAGATGGTACAAGTAAAATAGAGCAGCAGGGAGCAAGTGGGAATATCTAAATGAATCACAGCCTCATAAAGGATTATTCGTTATATCTTATGATTTAATTGAATCTTCGATATTATTTAATCTGCATGCTTAATATTTGGTATAAGATATATTGTTAAACCCACGTGTATTTGTTTGTATTTTTTTACCAACTTGCAAAAATACAAATTAATATGAATTCAAATTCCACAGCAATGAGAGACATATTTGAAGATCGCGATTATTAGGAGACCGTGTCAATTCCAACTACTACTTCTATCAGGCGCAAATGATCTTGATCAACACTTCCTCCAAATGCAAGAAAGTCACGCATAAGCTTCTTTAAGAATCTTGACCATTTAAGGCGATCACAGTTATCTGGTGAAAAGAAAGATAAGTGTCAACTGCATGTTCTTTGTGTGCTTAATAGATAAACGAATACCTATGGCAGAATTGATTTAGCGACATCCTATTGTAAAACGACAACATTAATTTGGTAAACCTGCACCTCAGGATGATTCCCATTTATGCACCGCAATTTGAACGTCAGTTCTTTTTTCCATATCCAAAGTGTTTGCCTTTGAATAAAGAATAAAGAATAAAATACCTCTATCAGACCACAATTACGCTTACATGAGAATTATACTATCCAGCATGCGGCAAATATTGGGAGATCAAACGTGTTTTCAAACCTCGTGTGTTACCTCGTCCATGCGTGCGAAAGTGAAAAATGTGCTTCTAATTAATTGCGACAGCGTTTGTACACTGAGTACAATTTATGCTCACAGAGCTTCAAAAACACGGAAAACGTGCCACCTTCGTTCATAATCGTGGCTGACAACGATTGAAGAATAGATTGAACACACGTTGAAACCGGGTGCTTGAGTTGAATAAAACAGTTCTCTTAAATCGTCAGGCAAGTATATTGTTTCCTTGCGAACAGTATTGATATCAAAGACAAGATATCTAAGGGGTCGTTTCCATATACTCTATCACAGCTTTCCCCAGCATTACTCGGGAAAGCCCAGTATTCGCCGGCGTTTATATGGAAACGAACGACCCCTAAGTCAATAGGTGCTAGGTAGTCGGCTCTCACAGCTCAACGTATGAACAGAAATTGTGGGTTACGAAAGCAGTCCCCGTATAAGTAAGCATGTTAAACTGACACAAATAACCATGTTATAGGCGTATTCGTCTAGTGTTGCATTAGAGGTCCGGTTTGCACACAAACGCCTTCTGTGTCTGCGTGTGTTTCCATTGTATGAATAATATCATTATTAATCAAAATATTAATTTATGAATTGTCATTGTATAGAACACTCCGTCCAAAGTCCGGGAATCAAATTCAATTCAGTAAGGGCTACGTTACCAAGTTGTAGAGGAACATACCTTTCGACATATTTTGGAACACATATATCAGATCCGTCTAATAATCTTCAAAAAAAGAATTTAATTTTAGGGAAAATGCCCGTCCATACCGTCAATCACCACATTTGGAAACAGAACATTCTTTTAAAGATGGTAAAAAAGTAAACTAAAAAGTAAATGTAAAGTAAACATGTATTCCGTTATTCTAGTCATTCATCTTCTCTCACGATTTATTGATCGTAATTACTTCAAAGATCGTTATTATCACACCCAAACAAAATGATGTAACCGACCCATTTAGCTTTGAACTATGACCACAAATAATTCGACTATCCAACCGATGGACACGTGAAACATCACGTTTCAATTAACCAACTATCGATGGTAAGGTAAAAATGATCTAATAGACAAGACGTTCGAAAAACACCATAAATATCCGCGCATCAATTCATCGTGATATTATATCCACCTGGTTTTATTACGTGATGTAATCAATCTTTTACATTAAAAAGATGTCAAATATTTAAAGGCTAATTGCTGTTAGAAGATTATTCAGGCAGCTACAAATTCCGTAGGTGCACCTAATTGAAGTGCAACAAATCATTGCAATATACCGAACAGACTGTGTAACGCTTATACAGCTTCTGTATATCATGTTTATCATGTGGAATTTGTTTTGTTAAAGGCATATTATACGATCTTGTTCATGGAACGCCCTCTATCTTTATTTTCTTTCTCCGAATGCAATTGTTTGTCAAAGTACATTTATAAAAAGTTACAAAGCAATACGTTCCATAATTACTTCAAAATCAAAGTTTTAAAATGACAATAACCGACCGTTTATTTTCCAAGTGGTTTTCTTGTTCGTTAATATACATCCAAGGTTTGCAATTGTATTAATGCCGATTACAGTGTTGTATGGCAATGATATCAGCAGTACACAAGTAAACATACTATCATTATAGTGGAGCGATGCTTTATGATGAACAATAAAACAAATATTCGTAGCGGATTTGATTAGTAATGTAGAAGTTCAGTGATTGTCTTTAAGGAAAATACGATGAAGATAGTCATTCCTGATGAAAAACTTCATGTAAAATATATAACACAAAATGGTTAAAATAGTATTTCATTATCTATACTATTTGCAGAAGGGCAGATTCCGATGGTTCAATCAATCAAACAACTAAAATAAACCTCGTGTATTTAATAAATTTGCATCTGTGCTGATAAACAACATGTGGATAGGCTACTTGATCTCAGATCAATTAAGATTCAGTTTAGGGTTGACCAGTTTATTTGTAAATTATTGAATGCGAGGTGTAACAGGATTAGGAAAATCAACAATAGCAGTACTAGTACTGACATAATGAACACGACGTTTGAAAAAACCCGTAAATATCCGCACATCAATTCATGGTAATATTAAATCCACCTGGTTTGAATACGCGATGTAATCAATCTTTCACATTACAAATATGTCAAATACTTTTAAAAAGGCTAATTGCTGTTAGAATAATTCAGGGAAGATACAAATGCCGTAGGTACACCCAATTGAAGTACAACAAATCAAGGCAATATCACGAACTTCATACAGTGTAACGCTTATACAGATTTGTGTTTCATGTTTATCATGAGGAATTTATTTTCTTAAAGGCATATTATACGATCTTGTTCATAGGACGCCCTCTATCTTCAATTTAATTCTTCGAATGCAATTGTTTGTCTAAGTGCATTTATAAAAAAAGAGACGGAGCAATACGTTTCATAATTACTTAAGAAGTAAAGTTTGAAAATGTCAATAACCATCTGTTTATTTTCCGAGTGGTGTTCTTGTTCGTAAATAGACATCTAAGTTTGTAATTGTATTATTGCCGATTACAGTGTTTTATGGCTAGATATCTGCAGTACACAAGTGAACATAGTTTCATTAAAACAAAAATACATAGGACAAATTCCCAACATTTGAAGCGGATATTATTTGTAATGCAGAGGTTCAGTGATTTTCTTTGAGGAAAATACGATCAAGATAGTCTTTCCTGATATGTCAAACTTCATATAGAATATAAAATATCAAATGATTAAATAATATTGCATTATCTATACTATTTGCTGAAGGGTGGATTCCGATGGTTCAATCATTTAGCAAACTTTAAACCTCTTGTATTTAATAAAATTGCATTTGTGTTGATAAACAACATATGGATAGGCTGCTTGATTTCATATAAAAACGCTATAGTTTAGGGTTGACCAGTTTATATGTAATTTATAGAACGAGAGATGTAGCAAGATTAGGAAAATCAACATTAACAGTACTATACATCTTCTCAAATTTAGTTCGGAAGTATATTGAGTGTTTTCGAGTAACCTTTTCCTTATGTTTTCAATTAGTTTTCTGTGAAAATAAATGGATTAAACCTACTCCAAATGTCAAGCAGATGCCTACATTAAATACGAAATTAAAACATAGATAATCAAACGAAACCAACACGTTTTCAAATCGGGACAACCACCGCATTAGTGGCGGCACAGATCAAACAGGATGTTTATCTGGAGTCACGTTCTTAGGTCCTATAACAGAGGGTGCCGAGCCCATGTAACCTTATTTGCTTGATGTTTATCTCACTTTATTTCGTGATAATCTTTGTTGTGGGAGTGGGCGTTATTAACATTTCAATTTCTTACACTTGAGCTCAAGAGATTCGTTGTTTTCGTGTATAAATGTATTTCACGGACTATAGAAAATCTGTTTATTTTAACCGTAAGTAAAGGTTATGTTTCAATGATGTCCAAAGTGTGTCAGCCTGAAGGGATATACAATATTTTGTGCTATTCGACATGTCATTACACCTAGAAATGCAACCTATCAATAGCACATCTTGAAAAAATATTTCTAGCATTGAGGAGTCCCAATTTGTATTAACACCTTTAGGCAAGCATCAGAATAAGAACCTAACCTTATTTGCTCGACGTTTATCTCACTTTATTTCGTGATAATCTTTGTTGTGGGAGTGGGCGTTATTAACATTTCAATTTCTTACACTTGAGCTCAAGAGATTCGTTGTTTTCGTGTATAAATGTATTTCACGGACTATAGAAAATATGTTTATTTTAACCGTAAGTAAAGGTTATGTTTCAATTATTTCCAAAGTGTGTCAGCCTGAAGGGATATACAATATTTTGTGCTATTCGACATGTCATTACACCTAGAAATGCAACCTATCAATAGCACATCATGAAGAAATTATTTTAGCATTGAGGAGTCCCAATTTTTATTAACACCTTTAGGCAAGCATCGGAATAAGAACCTAACAATACAGTGGACCATTTAAACAATTACTGCATGTCGCCTTATATCCAAGGGTCATGTAGCTATAATTGATACCTCTTTAGACAATAGACTAAGCAAGTTTATAAATCTCTTAAGAAAAATACCTATGTTTTAAAATGATCGCTACAGTATAAAAGTACATAACATGTTTGTAGGTAGATAGAAAAATCAAAAATGCGTCACGACCTTTGAAACTATGGAAACGAAAGCGATACCAGACATATTTCATAGGAATTTCAATTTGAATAGCAGTTTTGTATTCATTACAACTCATCACTTCCGATCGTTGCTCAGATGCTATCATTTTACATGTATTTTATTCAAAAATATAGTGCGTAGCGAGAAGTAAACTACGGCAGGAATTAAAGCCAGACTGATGGAAGATTTTTCGGGAATTGCACTATTTATAGCCTATTTGTATTACTGCACCTGCTATCAATACCACAACATATAAATTCATTAGTTCCGTCCGTTGCTTTGTAATTGTCAGATGCTATTATATTATACATATATAAATTGACACTTCATGGTATCTGTTATCACAGACTGACGATCAATTGATTTTATCTCGCCAAAGAATTGCAGTTTTTTGGCAGACGACAAGCACACTTTTTCATGAAATAGATTAAGATCCGTTTGTTGGTTTGTAATAGTCAGACGCTATGACTATGTACACTTGATGTTAGCCATTACTGAGAACTTGTTGTACAGATGCGGCAAATTAAGCATATTTCGCCATTTCATCAGACAACAAATGTTACCTTAAAAAAATATGAGTATCACGTATTTTTTTATAAATCAAATAAGAATTAAAAAAATTAAGTATGATGTTTCTCAGTTCATAAAATAATAATTACAATAAACCCTTTGTGCATACTATTTGCAGGATTTGCAGAATCATTATGTGTTTGGCAATTTCTCGTTTTTATGAATCAACCCTTTCGGATAATTAAGCCTCACGGGTTTATAATTTGATACTCTTATAAATAATATGATGCACAGATTTTAAAAAGTTACCTTTTCGTTCGGTCTTTGACCTAGGCAGCTTTACGTAGATGATCGCTTAGAATCCTGAAACTAAAACCAAAACTAAGCTCTGCACATTTCTATTTTGTTTATTAAAGATATTATACAAAATATTTGTCAAACTATTCCACAAGTTTATGTGCAGTTAACACATCCTATGTTTTTAAGATTATATTTATCCCACAATGCACTGGGATATATTTGACGCTAGTTGGCATTCAAGTATATACTTCAGTCGTGTGACAACTCTTCAAAAAGTAAAGTGGTCCTAGAGATTCAATCTTCAACAATTAGAGGTTCAATCCGATTCTTGAGTATGGTTAATTGATTCGTGAACGCAATATGACGCGGTAGCGTGTAGCAATCATATAGAGCGCTTAGGGACCATGGTAGTGCTTCCATTTAGAAAAAGGTGTCAAATCCGACCAAACCCTTTCCCACTGTTCATGTGGAACTAATTGAAATAAGATTGTTATTTAATAATCGTAATACGTGAACGGGAAATGCGCCTAATAGCGTCCGCCGTGTTTACGCGAGACACAGCCATGTTAGCATTCTGAGTGCATGTGAGCTAAACACTTTAAAAAATAGAATAGAGCTTTCAAACTATAGTTTGATCAGCTCATAATTGGCGAGAAATATTGTGTTTTTATCTCTCCGCGCGCAAATTAATCCAATCGTGCCCGCACGATTATAGACGCACGCACGCGTTTTTTGTCCGACGCAGTCGTCAGGCATATGATACACAGAGCGTTTGCTGTTTTCATGTGCGCTCACGTCCTTCTGTATTCATTCGCTGTTGTAAGGATGCTTTGCCAATTTAGATTACAGATTGAAAGTAACAGGTATTTAAAAATGTGTATACATTAAAGGTAGATGACCCGATTTTCAACTTGATGTTTTCTATTTTACATGAAAGGTTATCCTTAAAATTGTTGCATTCCAAAGTTTGAGTTGCATTACTTCAATGGTTCTATTTTTAGAAGCGCAAGGTCAAAAGACATGTGCCTATTGAGTAGTACACAGACTGGTTGGTGGTTAACCACCTTTGGCAGTAACCGGCTCAAATGTAATCTTTAAAATCAATACGTAAAAACTACTACTGAGAGCTGAGAGAACGTCTCGTTATAGCCATTGTTCCTATTTATTCCCAATGGGTAGTACTACGCCAAAGTTTATGAGACAACGTTATTAATGCTACGTACGTATATAGGACATGACCGATATTATCAGTGTCTAATGTACCGGGTGATGCCTCTATAAAATCACGTCTGAACTAATTGCTGGTGGCGTCTCGCGGAATCTGATCACAAGAGGAATATTACGAGTGTGTCTATTTTCACACCGATCGTTGCCTTGGAATCTTAGATATTCTGTACAGCGCGTTATCATTAATTCAATTGACAACACAACATATATAAAACAATCGCTATCTAAGGTTCAAGTGACCTCTTCTTTTTGTACTGAATGGCGACGTAAAACGCCAAGTTTTTTAACCACCGGGAGCGTCATACAATAAACTACTTCTATATGCGAAGAGGGAGTACTTAAATGCAGTAAAGTGGCTACTTACGAGGTCATTTTTAAAATGATTAACCTACTGTTTTATGAAATGCAATGATCAAGTGGCAAAAGGGACTAGTTAACGATTTGAGCAGAAGTACATGTAGATATAGTTAGATGATTATTTACTGTATAATAAAACTCATAATTAAGTTTCACTTTTGCAGTGCATAAGCTAAGTTGGTCTCGCGCAATATTATTTGGTACCATGCAATATGATTATGGCACCAAACAAGGGTACTTTTGAAGCTGGTAAAAAATGATACGACTGAAGCTCTAACAGCGATTTATTATTATTATTTATTATTATTAAAAGCCCGGTTCCAGCGATGACACGGCTTGAAAATGATGCCACTAATCAAAACAAATGTTGCATCCTTATTGTGTGTTAAATATTATATCAATATCGAATGGAAACATTTGCATTATCCCACTCATCATCAGATACTTACACATGATACGTCCAAGCAACCAAGGCGACGGCACAAAGGTTTCCAAAAGACCAGATGGCATACACACCATCAGCACCAACAAATCTGCGATGCACAGGTTGACCAGAAAGTAATTAGTAGAGCTTCTCATATCAACATTTCGCCAGATAACAAAGGCTACTAGAGCATTGCCACTTACTCCGATCAAGAACAGTATCACATAAGCCACCGTGGCGATAATAAGCACTGAACTGGGTAAACTTTGCGTGATATTTCCACACGAATATATGAAATCTTCGTCAAGGTACTGAGATACGTTGCCTTGATATTCTTCCATTTTGGTTACTGTGGGAACACCTAAAATATAGATCGCTGTCTTAGTTTCTTTTAGTGGTTTCGTAAGGCATATGTTGATTTGCTGAGGTAAAGGCGATCAAATATGAAAAGAGGAATACTCCGCAATAATATCGAACGCGAATGTGTGGGATATTCCTTAAGGCATTGTTCTCTCCTTATTGTACAATTGTACCTGTTTGATTTAAGCTGTTAATCATTAGTATAATGTTTGCATTGTATCAGAGTGGTTGATCAATATTTCCATAAGGAATATCCTATTAATATCCAATGATGTAATTACTTGTACAGCACTCGAGAAATTACGTCAATTTTTCGAAATCACGTCAGAACTCGCGCAAATGAAAAGACGTCTCGTAGGTAGAGAGCCATGTCACATCCTACATTATATCGTCTTCATTTATAGGTAAAACAGCTCATAGATGTAAAACTATTGACTACCATTAGAGACCTTGCACATTGCACTGAAACTAGCTCTATGTTCTCCACGCCGGTTCACCACAATATCCATGCATGATGAACACTGCCACTCGAGTCACTTGTAACACAAAGTAACGCGCATGTGCAATATAAAGAGTAGGCGTGGTTTTACCTCTATGTAACCATGGCTAGGATTGCAGGATAGGGCAACTCCAGAGCATTGATGTTACGTTGCGTTAAGAGTATTAGTTTGAGGCAGTTGCGGATTTGACATATCATCCTATATGGCTGCATAACATCACACTGTAGATAGCGGTAAATCACTGGCGCTAATACCTGCACCAGGACTGACGCGTTAACTGCTTGTTATCGCTTCAGGTACCAACTATATCAATGTGTGCTATAAAAACATCCTAAGCCTTTTATAGACAATGCTATGGTTGAGAAATAGCTCTCCTGCGGGTTATAATAGATATCCGGCTGCATTGATACGGACTTTGTCAATGTCTCATTTATATACCAGTTGCACTGCGGAATAAGGTTGCAAAGTAGTAGGCCTTATAGACACCTTAGTGCTGCCGTTAAAGGGATACCAATCGTTCTTGTATACTAGAATTGTTAAAAGCGGCAGGGTTCAAGTGAGCGTATTGTAGACAACAGAGGTGTACTGACCGAGCCACATTTGAACTGAATCCACAATTGCCAATCATATCAGCTAATGTAACTTAGTCCGTAGTGGAAAAGTAGAAGAAATCAATATCTTGACCATTGGCAAAAGAACTAGCAATATCTGAGGCATTGCCTTACGGAATTTAATGTCTGGTAATGGCGTGTATAGAAACTACTCCATAGTCGGTTAAGCCCCCCCCCCCCCCCCCCCTCCCTGCTAGAAGTGTCCCCTCTCTAAAGACCCTAGTTACGCTACTGAGGTTATGTTGGTCTATAGATACAAGCTTTTAAGATATTAAGAAATCTATAAGATTTTGAAGCGAATGACCAGAGAGTGAAACTTGCATGAGTATATCAGTGCCCAGTAATGTTAGAATTCATTTTTAGAGCCAATTATCAGTGGTATTTACAAATCATCAATGTCAACCTATATTATACCTGACAAACAATTTGGATTAGAAAATGTTAGGTCTAAAGCAGAGACTGCTTACTCAAAATCCCTCCAAGCGGCCTTTATTGTAGGGTCATATTAACTACTGCTGATGTACTCTTATTAACCAACATGAATCCACAATAGACAGACATTTCAAAAGTTGGTTCAAGGAGAAATATAACAATAATATAAACATATCTAGCTTCGAATGAATGATGAGCAAAGAAGAGTTAGAATTTGTTTTACACCTCTTTAATTTTGAAACTTAAATCCACAACCGTATCGAATACTGTATGTTGTGTATTTTTGATATATTTACTTGGAACTAAGGATTACGTCAGTGTTTGTTTCCCATTCAAAGGCAATCCCTTGGAAATGGTTAACTTGGTTTGTCAAACAACTGCGTAAATATAGTTCAAATAGTGTAGCATGTTTGGTGTGTGTGGAGTGTAATTGTCTTCTTCTATTTGGCGATAATATTGGATCAAACGCTGACTATACACAATGTGAATGAAAGGGGTGCTTTATTAAACCCTAACATACCGAACTTCGGGCACTTAGTGTTTTCCACCGTCCTGATTTTTAAAATCAATAAGTGGAACCACAAGCTCTCATAAAAATTAAAAAATTAAATCATTTTCTAGAGGATGGTTCTCTGCAATCCACATGAGCGTTTTAAGCTCATTCACATGTTAGATATGACCATGCCAGCAAATACGAGAAAATACCTCCATATATTCTGACAAATTGCCAAAATAAACACATTTTTATATTAACAATTCGAAACACTGGATTATGATCCACGTTAGCTATGGGGTGCTGTAAATGTTATGCTTCAACTATTTTGATTTGTCAATTTATAAGTCATTGACGTCATTAGTCTAATGAACCTTGTTGCCAAACTTCGACTATAAAATTTGAAAAGTCACGTAGTCACGGACACTAATGCTGGTCGTTTCTCACATTTTAAACGGGGCCTTTACGCCTCATCACTTTAGAAAGCAATATATCTTGTTACGGCTGACCTTTTGGGTGATCCCCTGTGTCATTAACAAGGATAAGTTTCAATACTTTAACTAGAAAGATTGAACAGAAAGGTTGACCAATATGACTTGCTTCTAGTCTAGTTTCATTACTTGCTTCTAGTCTAGTTTCATTACTTGCTTCTAGTCTAGTTTCATTACTTGATTCTATTCTAGTTTCATTACTTGGTTTTAGTCTAGTTTCATTACTTGTTTCTAGTCTAGTTTCATTACTTGGTTTTAGTCTAGTTTCATTACTTGTTTCTATTCTAGTTTCGTTACTTGTTTCTTGTCTAGTTTCATAACTTGTTTCTATTCTAGTTTCATTACTTGTTTCTAGTCTAGTTTCATTACTTGTTTTTGTCTAGTTTAATTACTTGTTTCTTGTCTAGTTTCATTACTTGGTTTTAGTCTAGTTTCATTACCTGTTTCTATTCTAGTTTCATTACTTGTTTTTGTCTAGTTTTCTATTCTAGTTTCATCACTTGTTTCTATTCTAGTTTCATTACTTGTTTTTGTCTAGTTTCATTACTTGTTTCTAGTCTAGTTTCATTACTTGTTTCTATTCTAGTTTCATTACTTGTTTCTAGTCTAGTTCCATTACTTGTTTCTATTCTAGTTTCATTACTTGTTTCTAGTCTAGTTTCATTACTTGTTTCTTGTCTAGTTTCATTACTTGTTTTTATTCTAGTTTCAATACTTGTTTCTAGTCTAGTTTCATTACTTGTTTCGTCTTGTTTCATTACTTGGTTTTAGTCTAGTTTCATTACTTGGTTTTAGTCTAGTTTCATTACTTGGTTTTAGTCTAGTTTCATTACGTGTTTCTATCCTAGTTTCATTACGTGTTTCTATTCAAGTTTCATTACTTGTTTCTATTCTAGTTTCATTACTTGTTTCTAGTCTAGTTTCAATACTTGTTTCTATTCTAGTTTCATTACTTGTTTCTAGTCTAGTTTCATTACTTGTTTCTTGTCTAGTTTCATTACTTGTTTCTATTCTAGTTTCAATACTTGTTTCTAGTCTAGTTTCATTACTTGTTTCGTCTTGTTTCATTACTTGGTTTTAGTCTAGTTTCATTACTTTGTTTTAGTCTAGTTTCATTACTTTGTTTTAGTCTAGTTTCATTACTTTGTTTTAGTCTAGTTTCATTACGTGTTTCTATTCTAGTTTCATTACGTGTTTCTATTCAAGTTTCATTACTTGTTTCTATTCTAGTTTCATTACTTGTTTCTAGTCTAGTTTCAATGCTTGTTTCTATTCTAGTTTCAATACTTGTTTCTATTCTAGTTTCATTACTTGTTTCTTGTCTAGTTTCATTACTTGGTTTTAGTCTAGTTTCAATACTTGTTTCTAGTCTAGTTTCATTACTTGGTTCTACTCTAGTTTCATTACTTGTTTCCAGTCTAGTTTAATTACTTGGTTTTAGTCTTGCTTCATTACTTGTTTCTAGTCTAGTTTTATTACTTGTTTCTAGTCTAGTTTCATTACGTGTTTCTATTCTAGTTTCATTGCTTGTTTCTATTCTAGTTTCAATACTTGTTTCTATTCTAGTTTCATTACGTGTTTCTATTCTAGTTTCATTGCTTGTTTCTATTCTAGTTTCAATACTTGTTTCTATTCTAGTTTCAATACTTGTTTCTATTCTAGTTTCATTACGTGTTTCTATTCTAGTTTCATTGCTTGTTTCTATTCTAGTTTCATTACTTGTTTCTATTCTAGTTTCATTACTTGTTTCTTGTCTAGTTTCATTACTTGGTTTTAGTCTAGTTTCATTACTTGTTTCTAGTCTAGTTTCATTACTTGGTTTTAGTCTAGTTTCATTACTTGTTTCCAGTTTAGTTTAGTTACTTGGTTTTAGTCTAGCTTCATTACTTGTTTTTAATTTAGTTTCATATCTTTTTCTATTCTAGTTTCTTTACTTGCCTCTAGTCTAGTTTCATTACTTGCTTCTATTCTAGTTTCATTACTTGTTTCTTTTCTGGGTTTATTATTTGGTTTTAGTCTAGTTTCATTACTTGTTTCTAGTATAGTTTCATCACTTGTTTCTAGTCTAGTTTCATATCTTGTTACAAGTCTAGTTTCATAACTTGTTTCTAGTCTAGTTTCAATACTTGGTTTTAATCTAGTTTCATAACTTGTTCTAGTCTCGTTACATTACTTGATTCTAGTCTAGTTTCATTACTTGTTTCTAGTATAGTTTCATTACTTGTTTCTAGTCTAGTTTCATAACTTGATTCTAGTCTAGTTTCATTACTTGTTTCTAGTCTAGTTTCATAACTTGTTTCTATTCTAGTTTCATTACTTGTTTCTATTCTAGTTTCATTACTTGTTTCTTTTCTAGTTTTATTACTTGGTTTTAGTCTAGTTTCATTACTTGTTTCTAGTCTAGTTTCATTACTTGGTTTTAGTCTAGTTTCATTACTTGTTTCTATTCTAACTTACTTTGTTTCTAGTCTAGTTTCATAACTTGTTTCTAGTCTCGTTTCATTACTTGATTCTAGTCTAGTTTCATTACTTGATTCTAGTCTAGTTTCATTGCTTAGTTTCATTACTTGTTTCTATTCTAGTTTCATTACTTGTTTCTAGTCTAGTTTCATTACTTGTTTCGTCTTGTTTCATTACTTTGTTTTAGTCTAGTTAATAATCGTAATAGGAGAACGGGAAAATGCGCCCAATAGCGTCGCAGTGTTTACGGGAGACACAGTCATGTTAGCCTTGAATCCAGCGTACACATTTCGAAGCTCAGCCTAAGTATTTTACACACTTGGTATGTTAATTATTGTAGGTGTTTTCAATTTAGATTAGCTTTCATTTAGGATACTAAGTATGTCCAATCTGATAAATGCGTTATAATAATATTCAATGCCGGTCAAAACTCGATATTGTTGAGAATCGCGTGCTAATTTTCTTTTTCTAGTCTAGTTTCATTACTTGGTTTTAGTCTAGTTTACTTGTTTCTATTCTAGTTTCATTACTTGTTTCTAGTCTAGTTTCATTACTTGGTTTTAGTCTAGTTTCATTACTTGTTTCTATTCTAGTTTCATTACTTGTTTCTATTCTAGTTTCGTTACTTGTTTCTTGTCTAGTTTCATTACTTGTTTCTAGTCTAGTTTCATTACTTGTTTCTATTCTAGTTTCATTAATTGCTTCTAGTCTAGTTTCATTACTTGGTTTTAGTCTAGTTTCATCACTTGGTTTTAGTCTAGTTAATAATCGTAATAGGAGAACGGGAAAATGCGCCCAATAGCGTCGCAGTGTTTACGGGAGACACAGTCATGTTAGCCTTGAATCCAGCGTACATATTTCGAAGCTCAGCCTAAGTATGTTACACACTTGGTATGTCAGTTATTGTAGGTGTTTTCAATTTAGATTAGCTTTCTTTTAGGATACTAAGTATGTCCAATATGATAAATGCGTTATAATAATATTCAGTGCCGGTCAAAACTCGATATTGTTGAGAATCGCGTGCTAATTTTCTTTTTCTCATTATGTTAAAAATCATGTTCAAACTATTACAATTTTCTTTAATTTGAGTCTTCTATGATGTGTCGCTAGCAATCTATTGACTTTGACTTATTTACTGATCATGGCGACAGATAATCTACCGCTGTTGTTTACCAGGCTATGGTCAAACACATATGAGAATCACAATTATACCTCGTGCCATCCCATTTTCATCGATCTCCTATTACACGACGCGCCTGGATTATTATTGACACAGTCAATGCCAACGACTTGTCAAAACTAGTTTAACTTCAATCAATATGAATGAATGAGTAGTTATGTCTGATAAAATTCATATCATACCTGAAATTACGTCCATTGGAAATGAATTGGACCAAAGAGAGTTTTCTTAGCGCGAAACGAGATTGCCTATGCATGTAGATTAGCACGTTGAGCGGTTTTGCAAAGGGTTTGATAACTTAATTTAAGGTATATTTGTAACCTAACTATTACAATCGTCCACACATTGAACCATGAACATTATTCTATACATCTATATATTTGTTTTAAAGTTTTAAAATGAATTTAGTAAGTCATGCTGAAATCGATTTGTGTATCCACACAGTACAATATATGTTCTTAAATCAAAAACAAGCATTGCGTCCGTTATTCATAGACACATATACATTTTTGTTTGTATTGAACTTGTTACCTAAATACATCACCATGAAGAAGAGTTACGTTTCAAAACTAGTCAGCCAGATTCTGCTTATCTTATCAAAATATTGGATATTAGAGCACAAGTATCAGGAGTATTAATAAGTCATCTCACAGTGATATCTTTCTATGACAATTAATAATCTGTTGAGTCAATAGCCTCATAATTATATTACTCCCCTGGTAATTGGTTTATATACATTTGGTTTGTTTTGGCTTATGAAAATTACGTCTATAATTACAGTAGCCTGATGTTATCTAGCGTAATCGATATGTTCTTCCTTGTACGAACCACTATGTCTCGTACGTTCAAATCACAGTTAAATAAACATTAAAGACCATTTAAATTCTGAAAATATTCGATCAGTTCCGAATTTTCCCGATTAGCCGAGTGTTTTGGGCATCAGTTTGATGACTCGAAACATACAGAAAAACACAGGTGTTTTACCCGTGTGTGGATTGCTCTAGTTCGTTCCCCTTACAAAGTTGTATTTTGCGGTGTTTCAGAAAAAAACGGTGAGATAAAACTTACAAGATGATTCTGGGTAATACCTTCACATTTTACCTTCAGCTCGGTAAATCTTTAGTTGCCGTTATCGACGTCATTGTTGATAACAACAAGATAGCCTCGCTAATACAATGTCTACTTCTCACGGGTTTACGAGTGTATGTAAGCATAGTAAACCACTAGGCGGACAACCAATGCTATGAATGCGATCAACCGTTGCGAAGAACGCGCTACGTGACCTGTTTTCCGAAGTTGTCCGATATGAAATGTTCTATATAGACTGAGTGTCACAACGATTTGGACCCGAGTCGTCGATCTTTTCCTGACAATTAGATTATATGTGGAAAACAGTTGGGTATTTTAGATTTCAGATTTCAACCCTTCTCTCTCGAGTCCACACAAGGCATTTAATCGGTACTACACTGAAAAATAATTTGGTGTCATTTTGACGCTAAAACAAGTGTCAAAAAATGGATCCTCAGTTGGCCACCTAAAGGTGTCAAATTGACACCATTATGGGTGTAAAATATGACACCTTTGGGTGTCATATTCATTTTGACACCTAGGGTGGTTACCTGAGGACCCATTTTCGAAAAATCCCATTACACCCCAAATGGGGTGTAATATTGACTCTCTTAAGTGTCATATTGAGTTTGACACCCTAAAGGTGTCAAATTGACACCATTATGTGTGTCAAATTGACACCATTATGGGTGTAAAATATGACACTTTGGGTGTCATATTCATGTTGACACCTAGGGTGGTTACCTGAGGACCCATTTTCGAAAAATGTCATTACACCCAAATGGGGTGTAATATTGACTCTCTTAAGAGTCATATTGAGATAGCACATGTTTAGGAGCCGGTAAGACTGGTAAGTACCGATCTGCTCCATTTCCAGACATGTTTGATAATAAGTATTATACAATTAGCGTAATGTAAGACGTCCGTATGAAAAAGACGACCACTGAGCCAGATAAATCGGGCTACATGTATATGTAATGTTGCACATATCATCGTATGCATGCATGACGAACACACACATAGTACTAGTAGATCCATGCACTGACACACAGTCCAACAAAATGCTAGTCTCTGACTATGAAATTGTAATTTATTTCATCAGTTAGTTGGCGCAATATTAAACAACATGAACAAGGCTTACATTCCGCTAATTGTATCATGATTATTATCAAAAATGTCTGGAAATGGAGCAGATCGGTACTTACCAGTCTTACCGGCTCGTAACATGCAAACAAAATGGCGACGAGAAAACGCATGCGTTGATATGTTGATAGACGCCCAATTTGATGTCAGAATTACACCAATTGGTGTCAGAATTACACCAATTGGTGTCAGAATTACACCAATTGGTGTCAGAATTACACCAATTGGTGTCAGAATTATACCAATTTGGTGTCAGAATTACACCAATTGGTGTCAGAATTACACCAGTTGGTGTCAGAATTACACCAATTGGTGTCAGAATTACACCAATTGGTGTCATGCTGCTTCGACACCTCTAAAAACCGTGAGCTTTCCCGCCAACTATTGACGCCCTTGGAGTTATTTCAATTAATCTGACACCAGTTTTGGTGTAAATCACTAAATGATCACTGAAAGGTGTCCGTCGGACACTTAACGGTGTCACCGTAAATTATGTGCAAACCCATATCATTGACGATTACACTAATTTTGGAGTCAAAATAACACCTTTGTATATGTCATTTACAGTTGACTCCAAGAAGGTGTCGCTGTGAGACCAATTTATTTTTCAGTGTAGTAACACAAAGTGAATTTGGAATGAGAAATGTTTGAATACAGTTGCAAACTGTAGTATATAAGTGTTCTTTGAAAGCATATTTCTCCCAAATGGTACCATCGATATACTTTAACATTTCACTTAATATTACGGACATACCAACCTACAATATATCTTATTTACACTCAATTTGATAATAGTTACATAATGTTTAATCATTATATTAATTTGGGTCCAAATCATTTTGATTCACTCAAAAAATGTCGACAAGATTTATCTAAACAGAACATTCTATCGTCGTAAGGTTCTCGCGCAGGAATAATGACGATATCCCTTGAGACAGTTTGTGCATTTAAAGTTTGAGAGAAAACCGTCATCAATTTTTCATCTTTGAAAGCATGCAGACATTTAGATGTACTACAAATATACACGAGACATATCATAAACCAGATACACTGAAAACGAAACCTGGTTTGCCCTACTAAACAAAACTTAGTTAAAACTATGTCAAGTACGACTAACTTATAACTAGTACGGCTAGGTTGGACTAAACTATATATTAGTACGTTAGGATGTACTAGGTGCTGGACTATCAAATATACTAGTTCAACTTTGACCTACTAATATAATAAACTAGTTAAAACATGCCCTACTAATATAATCGAGTGCTCTACTAATATATTGGGTGTTCTACTAATGGTCTCTACTAACCAAAATTATGTCAAGTACGACTATTTTTTTTATCAGTCAGGCATACTGTACTAAAGCTTTTACTAGTTCAGCAGATTGAACTAGCATGTTCAGCTAGCTTGCCTAACTAAGCTAAAATACGTCGATCAAAATGGAAAGTTGCGTGAAAATATCATTTTTCTCAACGTTTTTTTTAATAAAGTTGTTTGTTATAATTTAAAATGAGATCGTAAAGCGTCATGCAAGGTAGGCAGGATTTTGTATGGTCAACTTTAAATGGTGTGTTTTGTACACACTTGTGCACATCGTCTGAGGTATGATGGTCAGGTCTAGTGTATGTTTTATGTAGTCTGCAAAATTTTGCACCATTGGCATTGCATTACATTGCAAACTGGGCCAGTTCACGATGACCATACAAAATCCTGTCAAACTTGCATGACGCCTTACGATCTCACTCAAATTATAACAAACAACTTTATTATAAAAACAACGTTGAGAAAAATGATATTTTCACGTACCTTTCTATTTTGATCAGTATTTAACTCGGCAATCAGTCCCAGCTCAGTCCCCCACATGTAACATAAAGCGATGCACGATGTCGTCTGAGCTTGCTGACGCAATGCATGTGATCAAAACGGCGGTAAAATTCAACTTTAGTACAACTAGGGACTCGTACGTCGTGAAACGTTAGTAGGACGTCTTTCACGATGAATGTAATTTTCATTTATTAGTACAGCAGACACATTTGGAATAGTTGAGCATGTCCAGCTAACAATTGACTTCGATCCATATTATACTTGTCAAGCATATTAGTTTGACACCGAGTCGTCCATTAAAAACTAGTTCACCCAGTGTAACTAAGCTTAACTATTAGTCCTACTAAACAATGGCTTAGTTCAGCCTCCAAAATACGAGTTTGTGTTTTCAGTGTATACAGTATATTTAAGCCCGATATTATCTACGTGAATTGATTTGTAATACTCAAATTCGGGAAAATTATCACTATAATGCGAATAATTGCAAGCAAAACGATAAGTTAGCATTGCGTTATGGTCAAGAAACGTCTAATCTCAAGAAAACATGTTAAGAACAGTTACACATTTAAGCAACAATGCTCTCTACATTTTTTTAGCAATCGTTTAAAAAGGTGCCACTTTCATGGTCAACTGTGATTATATTTGGTTAATAAGTGATAGTTTGTAAAAGGGACAAAACGCTTCCTATTTTGAAGAATAGTGTATTCCAATTGCAAATTATTAGACATTTTTTAAAATATGGATTAGTTTTACTATGTACTGCACCTTTTAGAAATAATATCCAAAATGTGTAAAAAGAATTGTGTATGATACAATTGTGAGATTCAATTATAGCTAATATTAACTTTTAAAACAGCAAAACAATGAGGACCATTGACAAATTAATGGAATTGCCCGTAACCATGGTAACATACATGTAACACCAATATTCCCCATATTTGTTGACTTTGACCAAAGGCCCAACCATGCACAACATATGGGTACACACCACCATAGTAGCTCTGATTGAAACGCGTGTTATAAATCGTGTGTTTAATCGCTTTCCCTGACTCACCCTCCCTACTTGGTTATTCATTCTTTTTGCAGAATCTTCCTCTTTTTGTTCTCTTCAACATATCTTTATTTCATATACTGTATGTACAATTCACAGTCCCAGTTTTCAATAATTATGATTTCAAAAATCACTTACCTTTATCATGTTTACTGTGCGTAAAAACCGTAAAAAACGGCTTGTCGGTCCGCTTCACATGTGTTATCAAGACTTTTTGCAAGAATAATTCACGACCTTTTTATATTTCAGATTACAATCGCGAAGGTTTCAACTTTTTAATATAACATAAACTTAGACCTATGGCGAAAATCACGCCGCCAAAATGTTTACATTTGAAGCTGCAATCCAAGGTTTTTAGGGGCTATAGCACCCCTCACGCTGGCCCGCGGAAGCTTATGGTGGTGTGTACCCATATGGAGAAACTTTATATTTTTCAGTCTGCCCCATCTTTGTTGTTGAAATACTTTGAGTTATACAATATATGGTTATCAAGTTTAACTAAGGGCGTTCAAACCTTCTTTTTTCCTGAGTAAAATTTTCATCTGAGGTTTTTAAACGATGAGAAAAATCGAACAACGAATTGCGTTATATTTTGTCACTTTTGTATTCTTATGAATACGAGAGGTTGCGTTAATTACTCATTTTCTCGTTGTACGGTTTTAGTTGAAAGCAAACAATGTATTTAGCCAAGAATCCTATGATTCAATGGCATAGGAAAATTAGTTTATTATAACGTTAAACGTGTAACCTATTTCCTAAATTATGTTTCATTTGTTGTTTTAAAGCGATGAGAAAAATCAGTAAACGTCTTTTATGGCATTGTGTCAATATTGAATTCTTGTGGATACGAGAAGATGCGCTAATTACAAATGTTTCCGTAGTAAAGTTTTCGTTGCAAACAAAAAGAGAGGTTAACAAAGCACTTTCGACAAGAAATCTCTGATTCAATGGCATAAGCAAACATGACTAGTGTAACTTTATATGGGCAACCTCCTCTCTTACTTCTAAGATATTGTTCATTTGTGGTTTTAAAACGATGAGAAAAATCACTAAACGACTTTTGTGACATTTTGTCATTATTAAATGCTCATGAGTACAATAAGATGCATTTATTACAAATGTTTTGATTTTGCACACTGAAATAAAAATCATTTCATGGATTTAATGTACGGAAAAAAGCAATAATTTATCGACGTTTTTCAACTATTTATAAAATGTGTGTGTGTTTTAACCCCTTTGATTCACAGTGTACAGGTGTAGGATCTGAACGCTAACTCCACGGGCGTGTTTCTGTGAATTAAATTATCAGAGGAGAAAAACGGGTCATTTTTTTTGGGGGGGGGGGGGGGGGGCGGGGATCAGACTCCAAATGCGCCGGGATTTAAACCCGGGCCGCGTGCGTGCAAGTAATTCACGCTACCGACTGAGATATACTGGTCATCTTCACAAAATGTAACTTTTTCTCGCGATACCTCTTACCGTAAGCAACATTTGAATAGAGAGAAACTTGTGCTATGTATATGGTGTTATATGTGAAATGTTTCTCTTACTTCAGTTTAAAACTTTAATAATTTCAACAATCTCATAGCTTACTCACTTAATAAAATGATTTAATTGCAAGAAAGAGAGGTTGGACAAGGACCCGAACCTTTAATCGTTCGCACCACAATCATTAAAGGGACGGAATAAAGCGTAGTATACATGATAGAGACTGGTTGGTATTAGAGTGTATATCTATCTACACAGTGTACAGTATAGATGTCTTCTTATTCAAAATGTTGTTTATGGTAAATTAATACTAAGTACGCAGCCAGACAGAGCGTGGCACGAGAGAGATTGGGCGGTCGTGCCGTGCGGTTTATAGAATCTTATGGATTTGTAGCGTGTAGGCGGGTTTGGGTTAATATAAACAATGAATTAGATATGCACTTATCAATTCAAGATGAGTGCTTATCTTCACCATGTGACATTTGTATTTTATCTATAAATCGCATTAAACTACACTATAGTGCAATTATCTAACCGAAGAGATAAAACGCAATATCAGTATTCGTGTGTGTGGGTAAGTAATGTCCGCGGGCAGATAATGTATTTGCGTTCATCATAGATTTTAGATTATGTTTGAGCAACATTACTATGACATTTTAGATTGAAGTTATCCGATATGTGCTGTACCCGATTAATATGAAAAAAATTGAGATTGTTTGAGCAACATTATTATAACATTTTAGATTGAAGTTATCAGATGTTTGCTGTACCCGGTTAAAAAGAAAAGTACACTTAAGTTCACAGGAACAAACATAAAACAATTAAAACCCTCTATTTGGTCCCAAAATCCTTGAAGAGATGTTTACACCTCGATATTCATTGCGTTGACATCATGTAAGGGAAAACTAAAGTTAACTTACACCTTTACGTCACATTATTGTACACCTTTACCCCCCCCCCCCCCCTCCCCCGCATTATCAATCGTGTGGTGATGTGTAACCTGACAACATAAATATATTTGTACAGGACAAGGGAGGAGACATACCATTATAAATAGTAGGAAGGCCATTGAATGCGCGGTGCTGCAGGAGCTAGTAAGACAACGCTAGCATGTGAGTCAACATTATTTTACACATTTACACCTCATTATCAACCTTGTGGTAAATATATAGGACAAGGTAAAAAAATACCATTCTTATAGTAGGATGCGCGTTGTAGCAGTATATGGCAAGACAACACTATCTTGTGAGCTAATAGTGAGTGTCGATTTTCGGGATTTATGCTACTTTCGAGACGGCTTACTGAAATGTAATGTGGACTACTTGTTAAAACACTGATTGATGATAATGTATACACAATCAATCTTGTTATAAACATTTACTTCAGATAAAGCCTTGAAAAAATACAATGCTTTTGAGAAAAGTGCACGTGTTCTGGTTATATCGTCATAGAATAAAGTAGGTCGTTTCAACTACTTTTGTTGAAATATATTTCTCAATAACCGCTAACAATTACTAAAATGTCAAGAAGACGCCCACATCACAAGTTGATAAGCTGTGCTTTTAAGCACAGCTTATCAACTTGTGATGTGGGCGTATTTAAAATGCTTGCTAACTCCCTATAGCAGCTTGATGAGCCTTGATGAGTGGGCGTAATGGGTATTTCAAAACAATTTACCGGCTTGAGCTCAAAAGATTGTAAAATTTGTTTCAAGGACTAATAGATCGTGAGCTAAGACTTGTTTTGTGTTACTTTGCGACGGCCTTATGTGTACGTTATAGCGTTTAGCTCAAAGAGAAATCTGTTTATGTGTTACAAGGATGGAACAATGTTTACATTGAATAGACCTAACTTAAATGGATATACATTATTCTAAACTAGTTGACGAGTAATAATACTCGGGACTCAACCATATCATTAATATATCTAGATAGAAGGCGTGTAAAATTTGAAATTTTAATTGATTAAAAAACAAAAAGGAAAAAAAGGACCCTAACACTTTCCACACGGCAGTTGTCTGCACACGACAGTTGGGCATTTGCAACAAAATGTTTCAAAAGTTATTGAATTCCATCACCATATTTGGTATCACCGTGAAAAAAAGATAAGTGCAAACGTGCCTAGTATTGGTTCAGTAATTCTTGAGATAAGACTTTGAAAGTTGGGAAAGATTTCTGAGAAGAAAAAAACCTGTATTGTATAATATGGTAAAACTAATAGCCGCGTAGCCGCAATGGGAATTACACAGTTAAGACATGAATTTTACTGTAGTATGATGAAACGTTAGTGCGAGTTTACTAGCAAGGCATTGGTGTGCCTGCAATTTAGTACAGGCTCCTGGCATATTAAGTGAGTCAAAGGTGGTTAAAACACTGTAGAAATAAATAGCTTAGATGATAATACTTCACATACTAAAATATTGCACAAAAATCTTCTGAAGACTAGTACTTTATTTCTTGATAATTGCACTTTTAAGAGTCATTCATATTTCTGAAGGAAAATATTTGCCAGGTTCATAAATGATACGGTCTGAGTTCAGTGTTGCTTCTGCCACACAACAACAATGTCATGGTTCAATGCACACATCAAGATGAAACAGCAGTTTCAATCCTTGCACATTTTTTTGATTCACCCTGTATAGATCAACGGCAAAATAACTTACGGTTGGTCATATCGCGTGTACGTGTTAGCACGCAACGCTACTTTAAATTCATAATGTCTGTGTGCGTTACACAATGTTGATTTCTTGTGCGTTTTATAGCAAATGCCAAGTAGTGTTATTAAAACACATAACTCACAATGGCGTTAAAGTGAATGAACGATAAACAATCCCTTTATTTCTAACAATTTTACACAACCAATTTTTCAATTTGCTGTGGAACCACCATTTAGTATACAGGGTGTCCCAAAAGTTCCTAAACCATTTCAAAGCTTTATATCTCGGGTAAAAAAAATCGCACTATAAATCTGAAAATATATGTGGATAGAGAACATTTGTGTAGAGTTATTTTGATACCAAATTTGTAACTTGTGAGGCCCCTTTATTTTACACGAGCGTATTGTTTGTCTACATAACGCGCAATGCCATACTTTGGTTGGACTTTCATTACGCCAGCTGTGCGTAGCTGTAAAAACGTGCTGGAAAGTGAAGCTGCACATCCCCATACTCCCCATATATTCACTCATTCCATTCAGTGCACGACATGTTTTAATAGGCTCAAAACTAATTTTCAGGATTCATTACAAAATAAATAAACGTATTCGAATTGTTTGGTTTTATGCTGAAATCAAATCAATCAAGGTTACTCAAAAAATTCAGAGACAATTTTAATGTTAAAGGCGCATCGGCAAAGTTGACTTTTTTAACGCGATGGACAAATTGTACATGAAGCAGTTCGAGGTGGCCGTAAACAGACCGGAAGATCAACAAACAACATTGACGAAAAGACGAAGGGACATTTGAATTCAAACATGTTGGCAAAAATGTACCAACCTTACCTTGAGTTTAAACTACTTCTATACGTATTCGATATTCTAATGTCTCTGTCTTGCTATCTTGTACTGGGTAAATTAAATATAAATGCTTTGGCTCGATGACTTCTTTTAGAGTCAGATTAACAGCGATATTCTTAATCTTATGCAAGGAAAAACTAACCCTGTTTTAGAGGTAAACGAACCTCGGTATGCCGCCGAGTCAGACATTCGAGTGCAGGGTGAGGAGTGGCGTCCCCAAATCCGGCGCGCGCAAAAAAATCGAATATCGAGCTCGATGAACCGGCAGTACCTTGACGAAATATAATTGTGGTTAATAATTTTCAGCAATTTTCAAAACATTTCAAACATGTTAACACTTTCCACGCGGCTATTAGTTTTACCATATTAAAAACAGATTTTTAAAAACATTTTCCAACTTTCAAAGCCCATCGCAAGAATTACTTTACATTACTAGGAATGTTTGTACTTATTTTAATGCATTTCTCATGGTAAATCCAAATATGCTGATGAAATTCAATAATTTTGACATTTTTGAAACATTTTGTGAAATGTTGGAATGTCGTCTGCAGACGCCTGCCGCGTGGAAAGTGTTAAACTATTTCAAAAAAGTCTAAACAAATTATGGACAATGAAAAAAATGGGTCGGTCAGGTCCGTAAAACAAGGTTCTTTTATTCGCCTTAACGGTGAATGTTGAAATTCATTGTAATGAAGGATAAACATGTCATGACAGGAAAAACTATTGAACGAATCCTTGTCAACTTCCACATTAACGTATACATTATAAGTCAGTTCAATTTAATGAAATTGTGCCGATTTTCGTTACATTTTATCGTAATGGATATGATGCAATCTAAACAATACAAGAATGAATACTTTTCAATATATTAAACTGTACTGGCAAATCAAAAAATCTTGAACACGATAGCCTCTCACTTAAATTAAATAAGAAGAGAGCTTTTTCTCTTGTCGGTACCAAGTTTAATCAGTACACCAAGTAAATGTATATTCGTACACTCTCACTACGAACCAAAAAGCAGGAAACTAAATTATTCATATTCATGGTATAGTCTATTGTCATCGCAGCCATCCGGCTGAATTGGCACAATATTACAACTTACAAAAATACATTGAAAGTGCAAGATGTACAATAATAGATTTTAAAAACAATAAAAATACGCGGAGTGTATTGAAAGTGTTTAATTGCACTCCGCGTACATTCGCGCACCTTACGATCGGTTTTGATTCGCTGTTCACGCAGCACGGGTGATATACAACTTGTTTACATGTATTCGTTATTAAAGAGATGTAAGTAGGCACAGAGTTGTACATTTTGATTTGTATTGACCTAATACATGTTGGAGAAGTCACAATCAAATGTGCCATATTCACCACTAGTTTGTAAACCAGGCAAAACAAATGGGCCTTTTACAATTTTCATTTTTCGACGACAAAAGCCTCCTTTTTATATGAATGCTCATATACGCTCTAAAATCTAAAATCATATTGTATTACATTTACAGACTTCTGAAAGTAAATTTATAGTAAAAGGTCAAGCCGGGCCGTACAGGGTGTATCAAAAAAAAACGCAACACTTTTTGTCGCGAGCTCTCCGATTACGGCAAATCACAAATCACTCTGAAATTTATATATTCTGTTAGGTGTACTTATTGGCTATCACATAGTCAAATTACAGCGATATCGATTATTGATTCGCTGAGATATCAACGATACACGTAGACAAGTGCAAAACACGCTTTACATCGTTTATCCTGTATGCCTGATTTTCTTGTCAGGTGAATATTGGCAAGACACTTTAATAACTCATTGTACTTAAAAAATCGGAATCAAACTCATCATTCTGAGAAGAAAATGTCTTGTTAAAGGTATCAAATGTCTGGCTATTACAGTAGCATATCAATATTAATTAAATCTGGCAATAAATTAGTTGATAGTTAATAACACAACTTGAAAATCCAGATTACAAAGTCTGTTTGCAAATCCTCTCTCTCTTTTTCTCTCTTTAATGTCATAAATAAAACAGTATGGCACATTATTCAAAAGATAAACAAATGGAATAGTCCAGTGAAGGTAGTAATTGTCTTGTATGAATCAGTCATTGTTAGTCTGTTGTGAATGGGAATGGGACATTATGGTGCTGCTCGACCCTCAAAATGCTGTCCTTGTTTTAAGATGCATCGATTATGAACTTTAATTTATGAAAGAACGTACCATAGACATCATGTGGCGATTACACATTTTAATTTCATATTTATAATGCTTGCTCTTTGTATCCGGATTTTGTTGTTGTTGTTGTTGTTGTTGTTGTTGTTGTATTTTTATATTTGTATAATACCTATTGTGTTTTATCATATATTAATTGTTTTTAATTAGTTAGATATGCATTTGTAAATTAAGTTTTCTATATCACATTGTTGTAAGGCGCCTTGCGGTTGTTTACAACATAAGGCGCTTGATAAATTGTACTTATTATTATTATTATTATTATTATTATCATAGCAATCGGTGGTTCAGAACTTAAAAAGGGTGATTGACGTATTCAAATGGTCGAATGATTATCAAATTACACGATTCAATGATTTTATGTACCACCTTACTCTCAACTGTTAACCCATAACACTAGTCGGACAGGAAAATCCAAGTTTTTAGAACGAACGATGTAAAACGTGTTTTGCATTTCTCTACTTATACCTTTAATATATCAGCGAATAAATAATCGACATCGTTGTAATTTGACTATGTGATAGCCAATAAGTAGACCTAACGGAATATATAAGTTTAAGAGTGATTTGTCTTTTACTGTGACCGTACAGCTCTCGACAAAAAGTGTTGCGTTCTTTTTGATACACGCTGTATAATAGCATATCAAACGATTTAATTTCCTAGTTTCTGTAGACACATCTCTATTGCCAAGCTTTCAATAAGTTTCAACTGAACCAGCAGAACATACGATATCAAATGACAGAAACGAACACGAGACGTCATTATTTGCATCACCATTACATGGCATGGAGCGTGAATACAATTTATACATTGATAACTTTTGTTTTCCCCAGCAGGTTTACTGGAGAGCTTCCTAAAAGTATATATAATTTATCAGTTTGAGGAAACTTCACCTATTAATTAATCGTGCAAATTCCCCTTTGTCTATAAAGTTGTTATCAAAGTTTCTAAAATCAATCAAACGTGTTTCAGATCTTAAATTAAGTGGGGAAATTAAGCTTGATTTCAGCCTACTTATTTACCCCTTAAGACAATAGCCGCACATATTTCCGGTTGCAAAAACTGGTTGTGATGCCTTCTGTTCAATTTACTAATTTATATGTCTTCCTGATCTGCATAAATATTGAAAGTGTGCACTCCGACATAGATATCTAATCATAACACGTTGATTTTATTTTCAAATGTAACCAAGGGGACAACATATTTGACCGCGACATGATCTTTCGTTAAAAAGAAAATATTATTGGGCCTAACCCAGAATCGTGATAAATCTGGAATTGGTAAGGTACTACGTGATTGTATATAGTGGAATGAGGCTCTATCTCTAATATTAGCTGCCAGATGTTATCATGTGTAGGAGACTACTGCAGAAACATTGCTATAAACTAAAATATAGATAGAGCGCCTATATCAGATAGGAATTTTTTCACTAACATCTCAATTATGTGAAAAGGCAATATCTACGATAGGACTGGTGCCAAGTGTTATATGTTAAGGTTGCTTTTAGATGTAGCCTTGTAGAAACACATTCTCACAAATAGCAATCATTGTAAAGTAAGGCATTGTTGCACTAAACCATCGATATATTCTACTTTAATGTGGTACGAAAAGGAAGAGATAGTCCAAACTGCGTGATATTTTTCGTCATTTCATAACTTGTTATCATTTGCAAACGAAAAAGGGCTGTGTTGCACTAAGCGGTCGATATACTCGAATTTACTGTAGTATAATAAGAAAGAGATAGTCGAAACTGCTCGATATCTTTCGTATTTTTATAGCTTGGTAATAATTTGGCAACGAAGTCGCAGTTTCTGTGCAGTATTTACACTGCAATTCTGAATACGTGTTTTACCTACTTATTTACCAGATATCATCCGTAATATCATCCGACAAAGAGCCCTACCATCATGCTCAACAATATGCTGACGATACTGGATGGGTAGCAATCAGGAAGCAATATTTGCAATCCATAAAGAATTATATTCCAGACAGACTTCAATCGAGAAACCTAGGAGTTAAACACTCCAAAACAGAAGAATACCTCATCAGAAAAAATGGTCCTACAGATTGGAAAAACTGTAAATACCTAGGTTCTCGGTTGGACACGGAACAAGACATTACAAGAAGAAAGGGTCTTGCATTTGATGCCTTTAATAAGATCAAGAGATTCCTAACAAACAAAAACTCAAGACTTGATAACAAAATCAAAAGATTCAATGCTTTTGTCAGCACAATATTTCTCTACAACTCATAACTATGGACAATGACTTCAAAAATGGAAAATAAAGTGGATGTTACACAGCGAATTTTTTTAAGACAACTTCTGAATGTGACAAAACTGGACAAAATAAAGAACTCAGACTTATACGAAAGAACAGAGACACAGCCCTGGAGTAAAATCATAAAACGACGAAGACTACGTTTTCTAGGTCACCTACTCCGACTCAATGCTGATACTCCAGCTCGGAAAGCTTTAACAGAGTATTTCAACCCAACACTTAGGGACCCAGGACGGCCTCCGACCTCTTGGTGGTCAACAATTAAGAAAGACCTAAAAAAACATACACATTATGAACACTGATTTATGCAATATGATTAAATTGGCTAGTGATAGGGGGGGGGGGGGGGGGGGGGGGATTGAGCTGGTGGAGCACGCGATGTCCAATTAGGACGAAAAGCGTACTGATGATGATGATGATCCGTAATTATTTTTGACATTGGGATGCTCTACAAAATTAATAGCCAATGGTGTCAAGTCCTCATTACTTGAATAATCAGAATATCGTTGGTCAAATTGTATTTATGAACTATTAGGTCAACTTGAGATGAATGCCTCTAGAATATACCCATTAATATGTAGAAGAATACAAACCGCAGTGTGTTTATGAACTGAAAGGTTATATAGTTGATAAATTGCAACTCTTATCAATCCAACGGTCAACAAACACTATCATATCACATTTCATTTTGTCCCTCCGTTGCTTTGTAATTATCAGACGCTATCGTGATACATGTACATTTAAACACAACACATGTTATAACATTTGCCAAAACCGAGCATACCCATCATAAAGACCTGCCAGTTGAGATTCCATAGACATATATAATAGGCCTACTCCGTCATGCCGATGAAGAACCTGCTAGCAAATATGCCATGTACATACAAACAAACGGCCAATGAAAACCTGGTCCCTGTTCATCAAATTTTACCTATTTGATCCATTTAATGAAGGCATTGACTCTACAATACTAAACAATTACAATCGTGTAGCAGAGTGCATAGTAAATGAATTCGGCCAGTATGTTTATTGGATGGGAGTGTTTATTGGCAACTGTTACGTAGTCGCTCATTTCACCTTAATTACTGAACCGAATCAACATGATCAAATACGGTTTTCTTTAAGTTATAGCAACTAATTTGACTTTATTTGGTTTGAAATGTTCCATTCCGACACTTATTCAGGATGTTATTATTACCAATGAAGTGACGCTGTATTTATTTATTTATTGTATTTACTTTTTTTACTTTTTTGTAATTGTATTATTATTTTATTATATTTGTGTTGGGGGACACTCTATATTTACCTCTTTACAGGTATTTACTCTAACCGTGTGACAAGTCGGTTAAATCTAAGTGTTTCAATCCGTCTATTGGTATTCGTTAATTGGTTCGTGGAGCATGCCGAGGTGATAAGGCTGTAAACATCTTACTCGCTCTGGTTTTTGTTTTGCACGGTGTTGCAGGAACTAGTAAGCCGACATTTAATAATGACCACATGAATGTAAAGAATAAAACATAGTTCGTATCTGTGTTGCTTTATATGGTGGTCTCATGACGTATATGCCGCTAGCTTATTGGTTATCTTATCTTCTATCAAAAGAATGACCATTTTTATAATGACTATTTTTATAATGACTATTTTTATAATGACTATTTTTATAATGACTATTTTTATAATGACTATTTTTTTTTTTTATATTTTATTTTGATTATATATTTAAAAAAAATGTTTCAAAGCTCCCGCGCGCATTTGTTAATTGATGCACGTTAGATTTTTTTTCTTTTCAAAAAATAAACAAAAAAATCTTAAAATGTCACCGATTTTTTCAAATTTTCATTGATCACATCATTTTAAATACAAAAGGGTCACTTTTACAAGGATTTCAATAGTTTATATTCATAAAAAAAAACCCTTTAAAAAAACGCATTCCGCATTAGGTTTTGGAAAACTGAAGAACTTTGAGACAATATTGGGTTTTTTAATATAGCCTAAGACTTAATCAAACAGCAACAAACTTCTACTATATACAATTGGAAAGTCTACCGAGTTGGTTACCAACTTGACTGCTTCGAACAATCGCGTTTGTTTTTCACACGCACACTCGGCAAATCTGCGTTATACGCAAAACGGAAACACCGACACCTTTGTGTAAGGTGTTAAGGCCGCCAAAATCTACATACTATTGCTTCATAGTATATGTCAAAAATCAGCCGGAAACATGACCGATATTGCCAGTGTTCGAAATTCGGAAAATTGCCTCAGATATTTCAAGACGTCTGAAATAATATTGTTGGTGTCGTCATTCTGAATACGATGACGCAAAGAATGTTATTTAATTTAAGTGTCTATTTTTGTCATCAATAGTTGCCTTGGAATTTAAGATAAGTCCGTACTGCTCGTAATTATCATCGCAATTTATCACAATTCACGCGCCGTTCAAGGTTCAAGTTACCTCTTCTATTGTGTACAAGGACGTAAACCAAATCCACTAAAGTCACTGCCTAGAATCGTGTGATCAAAATTAAGTACTTTCATATGCGAAATGCGAATAACTAGATCCAGTGACGGAGCTACCTCCGCGGACATTTTACCTACCACCTATTTCATGAGTTTTGTTGGCCAGGGCTGGAACTTCAGATTTTTTTTCAACCAACCACTCGGGCAGGTAACTCACAAAAAATACCTGCTGAACAGAAATTCCACCAACATATTACACTGTCAGTTAGACATTTGTTACTTACTTTTGTGTCTTCACCCGGGAGACGAAAGAGTTACCCGCTATGGGCAAGCGGGCGGGTGCTATCCTGGTATTCATTCCAACAGTTTTTCGCTCAAATATTAAAATATCCACACGCTCTGAATCTTTTAACATAACACCTTCATCTTAAGTAGCGCTGTCATTTTGACTTACACTTACTTATGCATCTAAAATCTTAAATGTATTAATTGTACCCTTTGGTGGTTTGTGGAATAAACTATCTAAGCTTAACTAAACATGGATACTGAATCAACAGGATTGGTCAGTAGAAAAAGGTTTTCGGATTTAAAGCCAAAGGGGAAGATACCGTCTGGCTGACTGCGGAAAATCAATTGTGGGTGTTTTCTGAGAAAGGGGAAGGAAACCATTATCTGTAGCCGCTTAATTGGCTGATGTCAATACTTGTTAATTCAGCCAGTTGGCTACGATGACAATAAAATTTAGACCTTTATTATTATTATATACATGTAATAAAAATCAACTTGCCTCTTAGCCACTTGACTAACTTAACTTTATCAGCTGTTCATGAAACGGATAGAGAAGACGTTTGTTTGGATTTAATTACCGCCCCTTCGCCCACGTAACAAGTATTGACATCAGCCAAAATAAATTGTGGGTGTTTCCTGACAAAAGGGAACGAAACCAATATTTGTAGCCGCTTACTTGACTGACACTTGTACTTGTCAATACTTGTTACGCGTTAGGCAATTCCCACAAAGCAGGTTAATCCGTGCTTTCTATTCTAGTACTACTAACATAACCACCAATTATTTTAGAAGATATTTCTGCAATCGCTTTAAATACATCTTAACATCCTGGTTCAAAAGTAATATCTTCTAAATCAGCTGCAAATAGGTCCCCGATGGATACTTCAGCACATTGGGTAACGGGTAATTCACACTATGACCGATATGGCCAGTGTCTTCATTACCGGGTGCTGCCTGCAATGAATCAATATGTATGAACCAATTACTGATGGCGTCTTTCTGAATACAATCCGGTAAAGAATATTATTTCAAGTGTGTCCACTTTCTATCGTTGCCATGCACTTTTAGATATTCCTTTATTGTTCATGTTTATATATTTATGTCATTGATCATGATTCACCTGCCATTCAAGGTTCAAGTGACCTTCTATTCGAGCAATGCGATGTTTAACACTGACGATTTAATCAAAGGAGGATCTGCAATTCAAAATCAACTACTTCATTTGGGCGGGCGAAGAGGCGGTAATTAAATCCAATCAAACGTTTTTCTACCCGATTCATGAACAGCTGTTGAAGTTAAGTTATTCAAGTGGCTAAGAGGCAAGTTGATCTTTTCATTACATTTCGTACCTTATTTTAGGAAATCGGATTATAATATGCATTTTCAAATATAAATTAGATCGGAACCTAAACATTAATCCATTTACCGATCGATCATTTCAAGGATACGGTACCGATCCCCAGTAATACTAGTATTAACGTTGCCAATCATAATCAATCCTATTCGGCGAAATTAATTTTCTAAAATGACATAGGCATAGAATAGGCATGTTTAAAGCGAGGAGATATAATAACTGTTGGCTTCATATAAAAACATCATCTACTTAACCATATTCCCAGGTGAACTCGATTGACCTTCTCCCTAGCGATATGTATTGTTATACAAGGCGAAAGAGGGGTTGGTGAACAAATCCTGCAATATTTAACGTATATAGAACTTTCCTTTTGAAATGCAGAAATGTCTTCTTCAGGTGTGAAATTTGAGTTTGCCCTATACATGCTATATACGGTTGTGTACAACCATTCAATAAAATGATGTTCATAACTACTAAAGAAAAACCCGATGGAAGCTACTGAGGTGGTATTTTTCTTTAATCACGGTTGAAAGGCAATATCTTTAAAACCATCACTTACACCTACCTCTATCAGAACCGTGGAGTTAATTGCATACATAGGAAAACATCAAGATGGTGCGAGTTACTGGTCTACGTTGTCACCATATAGGCGTCCATGACTATTCCAAATCAACATAGGTATAGAATAAGTAATGCATATGGCCCTACAAGGCTGCTCGGGGGGGGGGGAGGGGGTGGAGTAATCAGAAAATGATATCATTGAATATCTAGCAAAATGGCAGCTATAAACACGTTTCTCTGGTTTCAAGCTTTATCCACAAAGTGTGTCTTGTGTAACAATAACATTAAGAAGTTTAATTTCTACCTACTTCTGATAATTTGCGCTATAATTAATTCCATCATTACTGGCCACTGGTCAGGTAATGATGGTTCCTATTAGTAACGCATAGTACTAAGCCGTATGACATGATGTTTAATGGTAGTACCGATGTAGTAGGAGACACAGTCCCTCTGGAGCCATAGTCCGCCCTCTACAATAGAGTATAGGTTGGTATAGGGCAATCGTTCACGCAACACTAGTTGCATGCTTCATTCCGAGTATATCATATAGCGTGTTTCTATTGAGGATTCTGAATGATTCCGAATAATTTGCCTACCACATCATACCGCATCATAGCGGATTCCGGTCTGTTTCTATTGGCGACTGTTTTCCGACGAGGATACGAAGTTGCGTGTCACATCGTGACGTGCGTGCCTTGCCGAATAAAGTTAGTTTATTAATCACTTCCAACATCATCCCCCAGTACGCAATTCAATGTAAATACCATGTAACCAGTTGTAACGATGTTTATTGTATAGTCTAGAGGATGGGACCCCTAAAAAAAGTGATCGTTCAACCGGTGTACCTTCTCAAATCTGATCACATAGGTAGTTAGTATAGACCCTCTAGATAAGTGCCAGGTAGTGAGTCAATCCAAATTGTGGTGTCACATTTTTTTTACAGGCCTTTTTAAAAGGTGTCTTATTCGATAGTAAAATAGCACGAGTTCAGGGTAGGGGAAACATAAATCATCATATATATATATTTATTTCTAACCGAATTGCGTCATTTTTTGCATTAAAATATGCCAAATGGTTACCTCTCTCACGTTAATATTTCCATGAAGCTGTGTATCACACAAATAAATTCGAAATACTAATAATAACATATCATTTGACAAAATATTAACATGTTTATTGCATACTATTTTCAACATTCAGCAAAGTTTATTTAGAATTAATTCTAATAAGTTGTTTATCATTAAATGTTGTCGTATTGGCAGTCAAACATGTTGTTGTCATATTGGAAATGTAATTGACAGATAATAACTTCACATGTTTACATGCTGTTTTTACAAAGTGTCCAATAAACAGTTGAAATTTATCGTTTTAGGTGAGAGGAAATATTAATTTGTCACATCATTGCGAGTAATCAACGAAAATAGGTTATCTTGGTACCTATGGATACGGTATAAACCTCTCTCCTCTTGATCCGAAATAGTTCTCCTCGACTAGCTCCGAGTATAGTCTTTCCAGCATGGCAATAAAGCATTTCATTTTTATATACTATAGGCCCTATTAGTATTATAGAGCTTAACCAATATTTGTGAAGTATTTTTTTAGCAGTCAGTTCATAAAATATAATAATATGTGGCTGGTATTTATTTTATTTGAATTCATTTTAGGGTATCTGGGCCAACATAACTGAGTTGTCTGACGACTGTAATTATGTAATGTATTACACATGGATTTTAACTAGTGTGTAACTATACGGTATGTCATGATGGCCCAGAACCCCAACTGATGAAGCCTACAATCTAGTCTAGTCATGTATAAGAAGATCAGCAAAATCAAGGAAGTAGAAGCGGCCCATTTCAATTCCAAGCATGCTCTAAGGGAGCAGTTCCATTTATACGCGATAAATTTATCGCGACTGTATCGGGGCCTGATATGTTTTGGACCCGATGTTTTTCAAGTTGATTCGCGATAAAATAGTCATCAGGCCCCGATAAAATAGCCATCGGGGCCCGATACGAGGCCTCTGCTAATCCCTGGGGTATGTTTAGCAAATAGAGTGGGACATTGTTTAGCAAATACACGAGGATAATACAATTTACGTTAAACATCCATAATCAATAACATTATCTCTAAAAACATGAAATGCTGAATTTGTACCTTACAACTAGAATAAATAGCCCGAAGCTCTATTTACATACCGACCACTTATCTTTCGTTATATTTAAACAAGCGGTAATACGCTACTCGATAAATAATCCTTTGCTTCGCGCAACTGTACGCGATAAAAATCTCATCGGGGCCTGATAAAAAACTCATCGGGGCCCGGAACATTCGCGCAATTTTTATCGCGTACAAATGGAACGGCTCCCTAAGTAAGCTGGAGACTTATCAATGAAATCACTGGTGGGAAAGCATCCACCAAAGGTTCGAGGGAGGAGGAGGAGGAAATCACATCAATTCTTAAAAGATTTGGAAACTAAAACAGGTCCTTTCGACCAAGAGGAATATGACAACCTAAAAAGTTATTGGTAGAAGGAAAAAGCAGCGATGAAGACAATATCCCACCTGAGTTCCGTAAATATGCGATCTTGATGACATTGTGTTGAACTTCTGCAATGAAGCACTGACTGTCTGTGCACAACATAGTTCCAATACCAAAATCAGGCAATCTTAGCCTAGGAGGCAATTACCGAGGTAACAGTTATATTGTTGCCAAAATGTACAACAGAATGATCCTGGACAGAATCAGACCAGAGCTGGATCAGCATTTGAGAACCAATCAAAACGTCTTCAGGGTCGGAAGGACGACAGTCGGCCACATACTGGCACTGAGGAGGCTTATAGAAGGAGTTATTAGGCCAACAATCTAACATCAATAATCACCTACATTGATTTTAGAAAGGCATTTGACACTATCATTAAACAACCATAGCAACATGCTGAAAATTCTCAAGATCTGCTGCAAAGAGTTGAGTAGCAAAGGTCGGTCTGAAAATGAATGCTGGAAAGAAGAAAAAAATGTTATATGACCAGAATCAGAAGGGATCCATACAGACAAATGGTGGTATAAATTTGGAGGAGGTCAATATTTAAAATATCTTGGTGCCTGGATGGAGGGAGAGTACAGCAAATGACAACGCAAAGGAGCAGCATGGAGAGCATGTAGCAAAATGACCAACATATGGAAGTCTATACTCTTTTTCTCGGAAATTCAAACTGTTTGCCTCACCGGTAGAGTCAGTTCTGTTATATGGATGCGAAGCTTGGACCATTACTCCCAGTTACAGAAAGAGCTTCAGTGATGGCTGCTACACCAGAATTGAGAGCAGTACTCAATGTCAACTGGAAACAACATATACCAAATACCCAAGTGTATGGTACATCCCAAAATTAAGCCAGAAGATTCAGAAGAGACGAACAAGGTTGGCTGTCCACTGTTTTAGAAGTGAGGAGCCAGTATCCAAACTGGTGCACCAAGCATGGCAAAAGAAAACCGGGAAGACCTGCTCTGACATTTATTTATTTATTCAAGCAGGATACTGGATTGGAGACAAGTAACAAAAAGACTGCAATAAATGACCGACGGTTCCGGTCCCTGTATGTTATCCAAATTTCTAGACCACGGCTTTGTATTGATGCTTTATCCAGGGTAATAACTTCATCCCCTCCTACAACATTCATCTGATTTATTTCACACCACCTGTGTCTTGCCAGCGTGCTTGCTACCATATCCACCGCTGTCCTAAGCATGGCTCAAGGCTCTTTAGTCTGGGTGTAACTATAGAAGCCCTATATGTTACTTTTGCAAAAATGTTGTTGTGTTCAGAAATTCAAACTTTTAACTTCAATTTGTCATAGAAAACAAAAGTTCAAATTTCGAAAAAAAATCACATTATATTATCCGAAGAGCAGATGCCGATTTTAGTTTTAAAACTAGCCCAAATCTGGCTGAAAGTCACCATGTGTGCTACGTCATGTGGCAAGACTGCAGCGCCTACGGGCTTGCTACCAGTTCCACCGCTGTCACACTCAAGGTCCCCCAGCATGCGGTCAATGGTGTTGGATGGATGTAATTCTGGGGTGGAACTTATTAATACTAGCGTGATGGCCAGTTCAACCTGTCAAACTTGGGCTTAAACATTACAGGCAACTGGGATGTAATCCAAAAGTGTGGAGAGTCGTCGTTGTTCGGGGACACCACCGAGTTAAACCCTTAGGTCCACTCTTACCAGCCATATCCTTTGGGAATATCTCAAGGTTGAGATTTCTTAACTCTATTTCATCTGTCACCAAATGAACAGGTGTAAGCTAGTTCACCCTGGGTGAACTAGCCAGAGTGGACCTTTAAGCAAGCACCTAAAATCCTAAAATGCTTTCAATTTCAAATAAATACAAGTCACCTACGAGTCAACTTCTAAGACATACTTCACACATATGGGTTAAGCTGTATAATAGTATATCAAAAATGAAATGCTTTCTTGTCATGTCATTGGTCTGGAAAGACCATAATCGAAGCTAGTCTAGGAGATCTATTTCGGACCAAGAAGAGAGAGGTTCATACCATATCCATGCCTACCAAGATAACATATTTTCGTTGATTAAACGCAATATGTGACAATTAATATTCCCTCTCACCTAAAACGATCAAATTCCACTGTTCTATGGGACACTTTGAAAAAACAGCATGTAAATATGTGAACTTATTATCTGTCCAATTTATTTCCAATATGACACCAACATGTTTGACTGCCAATACAACAACATTTAATGATAAATAACTTATTAGAATTATTTCTAAATAAACTTTGCTGAATGTTGAAAATAAGATGCAAAAAACATGGTAATATTTTGTCAAATGGATAGGTTATATTAGTATTTAGTATTATTTGTGTAATACACAGCTTCAGTGAAATATTGACGTGAGAGCGGTAATCAATTGGCATATTTTGATGCAAGAATGACGCAATTCGGTTAAAATTAAGCATAGATATGATGATTTATGTTTCCCCTACCCTGAACTCGTGCAATTTTACTATCAAATGAGACATTCTTTAAAAAGGCCCGTAAAAAAAATGTGACACCACAATTTGGATTGACTCACTACCTGGCACTTATCTGGAGGGTCTATACTAACTACCTATGTGATCAGATTTGAGAAGGTACACCGGTTGAACGATTTGCCTTAACTAGGCTTCGTATGAGAGTTAGCCTCTGGACTAATATAACATCGCGTCGAGACTATGAACATTGAGCGCACGTGCTATATACCAAGAATAAACTAAAACATATAGTGTGAGAAAATATTAAAATCTTGTTTTGTCGAATATGTTTTCCAAAATGTTGAACAACAACAGCATTTATACTAATTTAAACACTGTATAACACATTTTTTGCTGCATTTAGCAAGAAAAATTAAGTAATATTAATACTTTCTCGTATTTATTTCTAATGAAATATTCGCTTCAACGCAACGTTAAAAAAATCAAACCAAGCGGTTAATTAAAAAATGTAATATGAAAAATATTAAAAACAAAATTTCGGGCTATATTTGTACAAAAGGTAGCGCAAAACATGTTAATTATTAATTTCAACGTTGTACAAAACATTTTGTCTGCATTTAGTACGAAAAATATAGGTTTTATGACTACTTTCATATTTCTAACGAAACGTGCACATCAAAACAATGCTTACTTCCTGTTTCTATACTGCTTACGCACTGTATCGGAACGAAGTGAGTTTCTACTAACGCAATCCGGATCATGCCTACGGTATTATCCTTACAGAAGTAGGATAAATACCGGAGGGAAGTCGCTCCGCTATAATCCGCATTATAGCGGAGTGGGTCAGTTTCTATTAAGCTCTTATCCCGAATCATCCCGAATCATTCCGGATAACAGTCGCAATAGAAACACACTATATGTAGGCCGGACCATGGCTCCAAGGGTAAATGGCTCCTAAATTTACAACGGGTGCTGCCTGTATTAGGCCTCTATGTTGGGACAATTCCGGCAATATATATGAACTAATTTGCTCGTGGTGTCACTATTAATACGATCAGGCGATGAATAATATTTCAAAAGATTTTTTTTGTTTTAATTAGTTTTGCTCTATGCATTCAGTCTTATTTTTAAAATATAACCCTAGTTGTTTTTTTCCGCATCAAAATCAACAATAAGTACACTATATACTTACACATGATACGTCCAAGCAACCAAGGCGACGGCACAAACATTTCCAAAAGGCCTGATGGCATACACACCATCAGAAGTAACAAATCTGCGATGCACAGGTTCACCAAAAAGTAATTAGTTGAGTTCCTCATGTCAACATTCTTTAAAATGACAATAGCCACTAGAGCATTGCCACTAACTCCGATGATAAAAAGCAGCGCATATGCCACCGTGGCGATCACCAGCACGGAGCTGGGTAAAATTTGAGTCATATTTCCACACGGATAGATGAAATCCTCGTCAAAATACTGAGAGACGTTGCCGGGTATGTTATCCATTTCTATTTAAGGTTTTAATGAAAGTAACGATACATGAATCGGTAGCCCTTTGCGTCTTAATATTAAAGCATCAGATTATTTGCTAAGGCACGTCGAAGGAGTACGGAAAAGAGACACACTCTTGATATCGAACTTTAAAATATGCCTCAGAATCTTGTATAATACACCTACGTCATCTAGCTTACTAGTGCAGCATAGTGACAATTTCTTGATAGCATGTAAGTGGGTAGAATTTCCATAAAGAATATCCGGTTAGCATAACAAATCCACTATTATAATCAAATCAATGGATGAAAATCAAGAAATTAAAGTCAATATTCGACATTTCGTCAGCGCTCACTCACGTAAACGATGACCAAAGCATGACTTCATTTAGGTAAAACAGTTCATGGTGAATATCGAGCATCTATCGATCATCATCAAGATCCAGTTTATTTGTTTAATGTTTATTAGGTTACGAAAAAAGCGAAATAGAAAATGTATATGAGTATCATCGAATATATTGTTAATTGTACTTCAGATGTTTTGAAGATACATAATACTTCAAATTCACCGCATAATTGAGATCGCGACAATTCTCGAAGGTTTCCGCAAAGTGCTTGCTCACTATTTTCGATAAATCCTCTGGGTACGGTATTATAAGTTTACGGCTCAAACTCGGTAGAAAAACAACCGCTCACTCTTAGGTCAAATGAAGTAGGTAACGATTTTTACATTTTGGTTTATGTGTATAATAAAATACCCTTCGTAGTTTAAAGAGCGATGCAGAAATACACCACAAGCAAAGAGTGGAACGAGGGGTACCACATTAAAGCCCAATATCTTGCATGTTCACGTATATTGCGCAAAAAAATAAATGCTAAAGTATCTCTCTAACTGTAACGTTTCATAAATATACACCTAGCACAAAAACACCTAGCACCTAGCACCTAGCACCAGGTGCTTTGATGTTGGCTAATCCAAAATTAACAATCGATACGAAAAATCTGAGAGATACATTTCTTGAGCAAATTTCTTCTCCGTAGAGAAGAGATATAAACATAACTTTGGATGGCCCACATTTGACCCAAAATATCCCACATAACACCCCATGACTCACACCATAGCAATGGTCACTTAAGATCCTAATAACTAAAGTATACTTTATTTATTCTAATGGAAAGTATAACTTTTGAGTATTTAAAGAAAAATGTTTAAAATAAACAACAGGCCTTTGAGCGCGCAGCGCGAGAATCCGGTGGTCCAGTGGGCTGGCCTCCGACGGGGGAAATCCTTGGAAAAGCTTGCTGCCAAACGTTGAGGGTAATATTTTGAAAAGTCACGAAGTCATGTACACTTAATATGCTGGTCGTTTTCAAATAGCGAGTCTTAATCATTTATTTACGAACACTGATATATCTCGTTACTACCAAAGCAAATGTTAAGGTCTTCCAACAATGCATTGCGCAAACGTCAGCCAACTAAAGCTATTATTCACACGATGCATATCTATATATATCGAAGTTTTAGAAATAAGAAAAAGTAACACTGATAACTAATGTATTCATTGATGTAAACTAGAACGTAAGAGCTCCAACGATGAATGCGCTGTAAAGCCATGATTGTGTGCATATGTCTATGGGAACCGAGACAAATTGGGGACCAGAATTCGGGCATTTTGCAAAAACGCAACGCATTGTGGTGATGTCTTTAACATCTTCATTGCGTTACTACTGACCTTTAAGTGATCCCATGAGTCATTTAACAAGTATTAGGTTTCGAATTTGACGCCATACGTTACGGCTACAAGATGAAACTGAAACAGTCATCGAAACCGTTGTGTCGATTATAAATATTTAACTTGGATATTTGTTATGTCTCTTTAGTATTATAGCATGTAACTATACCTTCTTTCCCTGTCAGCTTTGAAAGAAGTTTAACAACTTTATCGTACGCTGAAGACATCGAGAGAGTGTGTAATCAACACTTCAAGTTCAACAGTATTTGTCCTCCAGCTATGTTTAGTTTTTAGGAATGTCCGTTTACCGGCCAGGAAATATCCAAATAGATAGACGTGTCTTTCTACATTATTACATTTCATTCATAATATGGTCAACAAATTTCAATATTCTCCACAATCACCTTCACCGATAAGCATCGGTAATAGTTGCTGTTGTCTTCTGCTATACTTGAACTCATATTGACCAATCATGTAATCATGGCGACAGATAATCTACAAGTCCTGTTTACCAGGCTATGGTCAAACACATTTTGAGAATCACAATTACATTTTCAAAACCTTGCGCCAACCCATTTTTATCAGTGTACCATTAAACATCGCGTCAGAATTATTGACATAGACAATGCCAACGACTTGTCAAAACTAGATCGTCACCATTTGATGGACATCGATATGAGTGGTGTGGTGTAATCAAAACATGAATCATTATAATTGTACATCATTTTACATCATTTTACATCATTTTACACTTCTTTCTTCTTCTTTCTTCTTTGGCCTCCGTCAGATATGACGATTGGCTGCCATACGATTACATCTCCGGATCATCTTTCTCTAAGCTACTCTGTCTTGTGCCAGACGCTTGGCCTTTATAAGACTCATATCAGTCCATTCCTTGATGTTGTCAAACCATTGTTTCCTTTGACGATATATCATTTTACACTAAAAGTATGTAAATCGTTGATACAATAGATTATTTAATTATTCTTGTTTTTATAACTAATTAAATGGTCTTTCGGAGACTATTATTCACTACAAATATACACGTCTAACATCTTCTAGATACGCATTTACTCACAAAAGAGTGCCCGTTCTTTCTGAAGATCATCTGGACTAGATTTGTATAATGAATAGAAAGTCTGTCTAATCTTCTTTGGCGTGTAATACATTACAAATGATATTATGGTTCTTCGTGCGATATACAGTCCTCGAAACCGACCAGGTAATAAATACACTCATAACTCTCCTATTCAGTACTTTCTCCTCTTCAATTAGAGACATTATTCGCGAAGATCGGTTAACAATTAAAAACGCTACACCAACAAGAATGCAACGAAGTGCAGTTTTCATTTTCGCACTTGGGTTTTGAACAAGCATTATAGTGTGAAATGTGTTTGGGATACACTGATCAATTGAAGCATCTCTAATCTTCACCCTAATATTATCGATCGGTGAGTTGTCGTTCCCATTTGACCAATTACCAGTTTTGGTGTTAAGGGCCCATTTATTTCCGGGTTAGATACTTTTTGAGGACTGTACTTTAATTTGACCAGCGATTGGCATTGCATTCCCAGATGTGGTACTTCTCACGTATTGTCAACATAATTATTATTAGGATGACAAATATTATTGAAGATGGTTTGAATCATCGGTATCGAGCTAAAACTAACATAATCTGTTGAATCCAACGCGTCATACTTTTGTAAAGATAACAAATATTGTTTTTACTTAATGCGTTTCTAGATTCACATGTGCGTGTAATGTTATTATTGTCAACGTCTTCCTGATGGAATGATGAATATTATTAAAGAAAGCATTAGCAGTTTAAGTAAACGTATAGCGTTATATTTGTCTGAAGATTTAAAATATTGTCTTAACTTATAAAAATATAACTAGTCCACAGCTACAGAACATTGTCTAGAGTAATCGAAATGTCTCATATAAATTCTAAACTAAAAAAAAACCCGGTTCCAAAAATGTGCGCTTATCATCTCGAGAATATACATGAGCTTTTTCATCAATTTTCCACACTGTTCCTTAGATTTCGCGCAGCGTTTTGCAGCGATAGGGCGAGCACATTCACCTCCCACAATGTGACGTAGCGTGACAATCGTTAAACGCGCTACAGTTTACATTTTTACCATTGTGTTGGTGTTGTTATCAATCAGAGCTGGCATGGCCAATTAAGTAGGAAGTAACCGGAATTGTCGACTCGTGAACACCTTTAACTTGTCGAACGTTGATACTTTCCCAGTCCTCTATTTGGTCCGCCATTTTCAAATATGGCTACCAAATAGAGAGACTTGGGAACCAAGTCTACCTTAAAATGTTAGTTGAATAAATATATTATCCAAACAATATAAAGGACTTATCAATTAGATAATCTTTCAAGGGTTATTTAGACAAGAATAATAATAGGTTCAAATTAATGTTTTCACTCTAAATGTTATAAAAACCGTAATCGATTTCGCATATGTAACCTTACAGACTTATTATTATATGTTTGATATAATTCTGCAACCCAGATGTATATATCTAATTTAAATAGTGGTGTTCGTTAGATTTCATTAGTGGTGGAGAGGGCGGACTTTACATTCCCCAACATTATTTGACCAAAAATGGTTGCCCCCAAATACAATTCAAAAACTGACATGCGAAACAAAAAGTGTTCAACTATGAAGCCATATTAATCATTACGTTCCAGCTACCTGTATATTTTGCGAAATATTTTTTGAAAGGTTGAACTGACCATGAAGCTAGTACTTGCGTGTGAACATGGTGTGAATGTTGCGAACAGCCTGGACCACCTGTCTGGGCAACCCAAAAGCCAGTTTACATTCTTGCCACATGCCTTGCCACATGTGTTGACCTTTAGCCCCCATTGGGCTAACCTTTAAAACTAAAATCTGCTCTTTATCGTAACTTCTTTCGAAATTTGAACTTTTGGTTTTATATATATATATATATATATATATAGAGTGCGATAATACAATAATAGATCAACACATTTCTCACAGTATATATATATATATATACTAGTCTAGTAGCGATTGAAAACAGTGATTACAATCAACAGAACACTTTAATAGCACGACATGTTGTTTTGGGTTAAAGTCTGTGACAGAATGACGGTTTTTATTTAAGAAATATATTTTACAGTTTGTTGTGATTCCAATCGGGGTCTATGTACCAATACGAACGGCGAAGAAAGACAACAGGAAATTCGGTCGGGAAAGAGATCATTTTTACCATGTTTAACACTGCCACCAACGACTATAAACACACTTTTAAAAGCCCAACGCGTAGACTAATGCGCTCCGACGGTCGCCACATACTAATCCGCGCGGGTATTTGCTTTGGCCTAAGTTATAATAATAATAATAATAATAATAATTAGTATGTATATAGCGCCTTTCCAAAGTGATCAAAGCGCTGTAATTTCGCTGCTGGTGAATCATCAGAATCAGGTCGCATCAACTAGGGTGCTGCCAATTTCTAGCGCAAACCTATCCGCACTTAGATTGTAACATCCACCATTTTTCAATGCAGCTCCCCAAATACCATTGGGTCAAGGAAGTTTATAACCGAAACAACTAATCACAGATTTTGAAAGCAGGAGGAAACCGGAGATCCCGGAGAAAACCTGCGAGAGCGTGTATGGATCGTGATTAACCAAATGCACATAAAGCCCGACCGAGCACAGATTTCGAACCCGGGATTCATTGGTGCAAAGCGAGGGTATCTACCGCTGCGCCAACACGCTCTCCCATTAACACATTTAAAAATGGTGTGCGTATTTGCCTGACATTCGGCTAGGCATCTTAATTATAAAGGATTTGTGTTTGAAATCCGTCGCCTCGTTCTCGAATTAGCTTGGTTCCATATGGACGTTTTATTTTGATACAGCTACTGTGATTCTTATTCTTATTTTTATTTAGAATACTGATGTAAGAAAACATACATTTTAAGACTGCAGTCAGTAGTGGAATATGTACTTAAGTCCTAGAATATTAATTCGAGTAATAAGATTTTGCGATTTCATATATGCTATAAACGTTGTAGTATTAAAGTTTTATTTTGTGAAAAATAGTCAAAACCAAAAGAGGATCATTTTTGCCAAATTACAATGTTGTGCCAATTATCGATTTCTTGAAATCAATAATCTCTTTTATGGACTTTCTTCCACGATAGATCGCAGCAAATGCATTTATTTCAAAACTGACTGTTTAAATATATATATGTTTAGAATGCCCATGGTAACCCAACAAGTTTGAAATATCATTCATTTAAATCGGACGCTGCTAAAATTGTGACCCACACGATCTTTGGGCGACCTTTCTCTTATAATCCTTATCCATTATATATACATCATGCACATAGCAAACTATATATTTGTGTGATTCTTATCACCTAACGAGTAATTTGATATATATAAAAGGTCAATCCAAAAGCTAATTCAAATGTTGACCCCAGTTGACCCCAGTTGACCCCAGTTGACCCCACCTGAAGAGTGGTCAATTGTGTCAAAATTGTTCTGACTCAACACGAGTTCAAAATCATCCATAACTGAATTTCGTAAAAATGTCAGTACATCTTCTTCAACAGTCTACAATTATATTTGTGTTTCATATACAAGAATAAACGTTGTATTCACATCCTATTTCCTAGTGCAAAATGAATACTATTCTTGGTTACCAAAAGCAATTAGTTGGGGGCGTATAAATGTTTTCATTTAATAGTTATGACCATTTAAACAACTGGCATGTGTGCAGCTATAACAGTTAAGCTAGAGGGCATTTATTGATATGTTTCATACCAGGTATTTCCTTTAATTGCGTGAGCTGTCAATACTGTTTTTTTGATATATTAACAGCTTGTCTTTTATAGCCGTATCTATCACATTATTTGACATTAATTACAGCATGGACATTAAAATAAGTCTGACACCTAAACCATTTCAATATTTTTTTATTGGATTGCATAAATCATCGTAGGAGGCAATTGAATCTTTGACCTGTACCGAGGTGAATACAATGTCCCGGTTTGTTAATGCAGTAAAATATTTCAACGTTTTTCCATTGACAATTGAGGTGAAACTGTTCATGAAGGGTTCAACAAAAGAAATTATACTACTTTGTTTATGTCATTTTAAGTAAAATTCAGGTTTTTTTACCAAACAGGCTAAATAGGCAGTTTATAGATGAATCTTTTAGAAATAATTTGTTACCAAATTTGCCTCCTAACAACAAAGATAAACCATGATTAGCACCATTTAAAGAAAAATTTCCTATTTTCAAAAGTCTCATTTCCAATAGACAGCACGAGAAGAAAGGACCTATTGGGGTCTCTCTCTGTGTAATAATAAAAGGGACTGTTCAGGAATACAGCTACAAGACGACCGAAGTCAGCCAAATAACTGTAAACACTGCAACATGCAGACGTAATACACATCGAGCAAATCATGATTAGGCGAGCCCGAATGAAATAATGAAATGCCACGGTAAAAGTATAGTGGTGATACTTTTGGTTTATTGGTTGATAAGATGGAGTGCTATAGTAAATAGATTTATTCCGTAAACATGTAGGCCTAAACTCTAATTAATTGGTAGAAATCGGTGTTTCAACTTGATAGTTAAACCAATAAAACCAGAGTAATATATGATCAAATGAGCATGAAATGTTATTCACGTTTTACAGATAAGGTATAGCCTAGCCAGGATTGACGAGGCTATCGATCGCACAATGCAAATGCATTGGATTGCATAAATCGTGTTAACAATTAGTCCTTTTTTGATTTTGAAAGTTACTCAAAATGACATAAACATAGTGGTATACTTTCTTTTGTTGAACCCTTCATGGAAGAGTACTTCATCATTAGCGAGGTGTTGCAATGAAGCTGCTTGGTGTTAGATGTTATATCCCACTGCCAAACCATTACGTATGGTGCATACGTAAACATGACATGTACGTAAGACTTATATGATAGGCGCCAAATTAATATGTTGCATAACAATATGTATCTGTATCTGTCATCGTTGTATTGGATCGAATCAACTATTGAATAGTTCACCGAGCCATCTTTAATTAGAAAGCGAGCGGTTTCCTTTAAGCAAACAGTTTGATTTGTCTCTAACTCATAGTCTTGAATGTCAGGTTAATAAAACAACCGGTTGCCTTCCTCAGTTTGTTCTAAATAAAGGAGGCAAGTGGAAGTTATCATTTTGAATAGCTGTTTTAATCACGAAAGCCAGATCGCTTTCTGATTCATTTAATATATACTTTGAAATAATTTCATATCAGACCTATAATATATATGTTTAATATGAGCCGAACATGTTCAAAGTCTAGAACATTCACATATTTTTCCTTTCAGTCCACAACGGAATAAAGCCCATACAACTTTCAGCAAGACATTCAGTTGTCAGATTATAATTAAGATATAATTTCCTAGTTTGGAATTTGTATCATTCTAAATGTCGCACATAGTCAGTTTTTATCGAGTTTTAACCGGAGGCAGATTCCGTTTGACATAAAATCACCAATATGATATATTTATGTTTAGAAATTCAATTTTGTTTGATTTAACAACACTAATCTAATACGTTTTGCCACGACAGAGATATTGTCCGGCATGTGCCTTTCATTATGATTTTCTTTTAAAATTAACCTCTGCTTAGTTCATTTTCACTAAGTAATACATTTCGGAAGCATTATACAAGAGCAATTTTTTTGATTTGAGACTGAAATCAGTTAAGCCTACCCTTGATTCCCTCCCACCTTTAAAAATAAAAGAAAAGGTTTTACTAAATTTCTTGTTCACTTAAAATACATTTCGGTGACATTACACAACCTGCCACAGCAACAATGAAGCAAGTTATTTTATATTTGTTACACATGAATTCCATTTTCAAATGCAACTACAATAATGGACAATATTATGTCCAGGGGAAATTGGTTAACTACGCATACATCATATCCACAAACTGGTTTAAAACAATATCACGCATCCAAACCATATTATTCCCGTCTTATACATTCCTACTTAATATTTACATAATATTAGGTGCGAATGAAAGCGACAAACAATACCGGAATTGCACCATGCTCATTAACTAATATATAAGTTACCTACGAATACAAAATGGAATATGCAAATATTGATTATGAAACCGAAATTTCATGGATGTTATGACTAAATGTACCCATTTTAAGACGATCAACGTGTAATCTATGGATATAAATATCATTCATTCACTCTAACACCAACAAAAATATGTTATCGGCAAAAACAGTGTGATTACACCATACATTTTATTTAAATCAACACCTCCCATTTTCGTTTAATAAGGGAATATTATTTTTTTCCCTCCAAATATAAATATAATAATATATCCAGTCAGATTGTATGATTGCGCACTGCTTTTATGTAAAATAAGATATTATTGAATGTTGCCTACATATACATGTTACCTCCGAATACAACATGAAGTCATGCACGATATACTGTTACTGAATATTTATATAAACTGTAATCACCTCTATTGCGATTTAATTTAAATCAACTGTCAGAGGATGTCTTTGCGTGAATAGCATACAAATCTACACTTATAGGAGTAATAAGATTGAGACAGATGGAGGCTATATACAATCAACTTTTAAGACAACAACATATTAGTAATGCACTTGTACACAAAATACAGAATTTGTGTAAAGTTACTTACAAAAGCCGAACGCAGCGCACATTATAATAAAAAAGCGGAGGGCACTAGGTGGAACCTGCTTCTGGACAGAAGAACGGTATAAACTTGCTCTATGTAACAAACTTCAGCTAAAACTCAAGCTCTATGTAAAACATCCGACATAAACAAAGAATTAACATTTTCAAACTAGAAAACTCTAATAATGAAGACGTTGACAAGTACAAATGTCTGGTTGATAGTTGTGTAAGATTGTGTGAAGGCTTGCATTCATATATAACTGATATGAAATTATAAAGGCGGAATGACTATAAAGACTATTATAGAAAATCAAAGGCATGCGTCGTTCTTAAAAAGAACAAATTAAAGGCAATTATTCAAGGCTATGAACAATATCAGGTGGCTGCTTGCCACCTGCCTATGAGAGAATATTCTGGAGAGGGAAATATGTGTTTATTCCGTAAAGAAACAAAAACACGCGAAGATAGCTCAGGTATTCAAAACTATGAATAACATACTGGTGAAACGAAGGCCCACGTGCCTCTGAAATTAAATCTGGAAAAGTGCTTCATAAAATAGTTGTATAAAATATAAAATGATGTAGAAACTGAGACTGAAATTCTCAACTGAGAATGTCCTATATACATTAAATTATGTATATAGATAATCATAGGCCTACCACGTTCAAAACTATAATCGTGGAGGTAACCTAAATCCGTGCCTAACGGCGCAGATATAAGTCGAATTGGAGCATGCAGATATAGCTAGACGCGTTTCGATTCTCCACGAATCTTATCAGTAGCGGGCTGCCAAAGGTCAACTGACCTAAAAATGCTACATACACAAATCAAATTCTATAAACATGTATAGGTCTAGCGTGACCATTGCTTGCAGTCTTACAGAAAGTAAAATGTCATGTGAAAGAGCGAGATATCTATCTCTAAAAAAATATCGGAACCGTGCTGGCTTCGAAAAAACTCTTAAGAAATCTGTGTATATATTAAGATATTCTGCACCCACGCGGTAAACTCACCGCTAGGCCTATGAAGTAATTCCTGTCATAATATGACTATGTCCCAATAATGCTGGTTTCTCATGATGTAAACTAACCCATCTTCTTCGGATAAAACATCATAATTGTTGCTCTCGTCTCGAAGAAGCAACTAGCACTTGATGATGACG